>OY992880.1:94267646-94525146 GCA_963921405.1 Cepaea hortensis | reverse complement strand
CACAATACATATAAAATGTGAAGGTTATTGGGCATGAGGCGATACAGCTGGGGAGATCATATCAAGAAAAGGCCGAACGACGGCCCGCTAGAATGTACTACCAGAGCGAGAAATGAGTGTCAGAGATCCGTTGCCGCCGACTTTTCTGTGGAGACAATGATTAAATGATTGACCGACTTTTGTTCTAAGACACTAATAATTCGGTTGCTGTTATTACTTAACAAATACAACTTTGCACATCTGTGAAACAAGTTAAAGAATTCAAATATCTTGGAAGTATGATCACAGAAGATGGCAGATTGGACAGAGAAATCGAAATCAGATGTCAAAAAGAAAGTGCGCGTACATATCAACTATCGCCCATACTGAAACATCCAAATATATGTCTGCAAAACGACAGATAATAAATAGCATATTCACACCAACCCTATGCTACCAATGTCATACACAGACATTATCCAAATCACACTTTCGCAAAACCAACACCTGTGGGATGAAATGTCTGAGGAGAGCTGCCAACTTAACTATCCGAGACCGAGTAAGCAAGGATGTTATCAGACAGACAGTGGAATCAACACCTTGTGCCAAATTTATTGAAAGACAGAAGATCAAGTGGTCTGGACATCTCGTTAGAATGCAACACCAGCAACTACCAACACTGGCCCTATATCAAAGAACATCTGCTACGAAAGCAAGAGGGCCCGAGAAGAAAATGTATTGGCAACATCAAAGATATTCTACAATCACACGGAATGACACTATCCAGTGCCAACCATCGGGCGCTGTAACGCCAATTATTCCTCCCCATTACGCTTGACGGCAAACGTAGAGATGATTATGGCAGTGATGATGATTATTAATCCATTCTGTCGCATCAACCGTAACATTAACTGGCTCACTCTTATTTATTGCTTTAACGACTTTTGTAGAACAAAGCTATTACATTGACCAAATCAGTCTCAGTGATTACTTTAACTACTCCCCCTCCCCCCCCCAAATTGTAACACTGACAAACTCAATTTTAGTCATTACGTTAACGACTTTTGCCTGGGTGGCCCTGTTCTATCCAAGTGACATCAGCTCCTGTCCCAGGCACCTGAATGGATATATCTACTCTATCCCACTTACATCAATTTCTGTCCCAAACATTTGATATCACAGACTTAGTCTATACTAGTTACATCAACTCCTGTCCCAAACACTGGATATCATATATTTACTCTTGCCCCACTTACATCAACTCCTGTCCCAAACACTTGATATTATAGATCTACTCTACCCAACTTACATCAACTCCTGTCCCAAACACTCGATATCATAGACCTAGTCTATCCTAGTTTAATCAACTACGGTCCTAGACGGTCATGACTTTAACTACTTCTGATCCCTTGTCGGTGTCTGTGACTTAGGGGTAGTGAGCACAGTTGTACAACCCCGACACATCGGGTTCAAAGTCAGCTGCAGCAAATTTAGGGAGCAGATCAATTTGTGTTGATTTCAAAATGGCATGATAGTCGTTCAAAAAGCAATGGCAAACTACTGAAAGTAAAACTGCCCAGAACTCACAAACAGCAAGAATAATGACTCTGTGTGTGTCAACCATTCATGCAGATCGAACTCTCCGGAGCAATGACTGAAAGCTATCATGGCTGCCTTACTGAATGGAGTCTCTGAAAGCCATGCCAGAGTCGCAGTGACCGCCTCCATTTCTATTCCCTTGCCATAAGTGTTTGAATATGCTCCACTTTGCCCTGGGGTGATCTTGCTCCTTCATCCAACTGTGAAGCCCCATCCTGATCACTCACCTGGCTGGCACTGATCCGTTGGTATATACAATTAAGCCAGCCACCCTAGTTATGCCTTTTATCAGCTGCCTTACTGCCAAAGGTGCTCTCCAACTGCACCACTCCTTACATTCTCTGCCAAGGGATATAAGTGCTGGACGATATTTTGCCCTGTCTTCTCGTGTTGAATATATTCCTCCACCGTAAGCACATTTTCAACCCGTATCACTTGCGAGGTTGTCTGTTCTGCTATCGCCATCCACCATCATCCTCTCCGCTGAAGTGAAGTCCTAGTTTCACTCTTGCACACCTAGATTTCTGAGACAGAAGAGGAACAGAAACACAGTTCCGTAGGGAAAGTACTTTGAAGCCGAGTGAGGAGAAAATTCTCTACACCAACGTCACAGAAAAGTCTCTAAACCAACGTCACCGAAGGGTCTCTACACCACCGTCACAGAAAAGGCTACACCAACGTCACAGAAAGGTCTCTACACCACCGTCACAGAAAAGTCTCTACACCAACGTCACCGAAAGGTCTCTATACCACAGTTACAGAAAAGGCTACACCAACGTCACAGAAAGGTCTCTACACCAACGTCACAGAAAAGTCTCTACACCAATGTGACACAAAAGTCGCTACACCAATGTGACACAAAAGTCGCTTCACCAATGTGACACAAAAGTCGCTACACCAATGTCACACAAAAGTCGCTACACCAATGTGACACAAAAGTCTCTACACCAATGTCACACAAAAGTCGCTACACCAATGTCACACAAACGTCGCTACACCAATGTGACACAAAAGTCGCTACACCAATGTCACACAAAAGTCGCTACACCAATGTGACACAAAAGTCGCTACACCAATGTCACACAAAAGTCGCTACACCAATGTCACACAAAAGTCGCTACACCAATGTCACACAAAAGTCGCTACACCAATGTCACACAAAAGTCGCTACACCAATGTGACACAAAAGTCGCTACACCAATGTGACACAAAAGTCGCTACACCAATGTCACACAAAAGTCTCTACACCAACGTCACATAAAAGTCTCTACACCAATGTGACACAAAAGTCTTTACACCAACGTCACAGAAAAGTCTCTACACCAATGTGACACAAAAGTCTTTACACCAACGTCACAGAAAAGTCTCTACACCAATGTGACACAAAAGTCGCTACACCAATGTCACACAAAAGTCGCTACACCAATGTCACACAAAAGTCGCTACACCAATGTGACACAAAAGTCGCTACACCAATGTCACACAAAAGTCTCTACACCAACGTCACAGAAAAGTCTCTACACCAACGTCACCGAAAGGTCTCTACACCACCGTTACAGAAAAGGCTACACCAACGTCACAGAAAGGTCTCTACACCAACGTCACAGAAAAGTCTCTACACCAATGTGACACAAAAGTTGCTACACCAATGTGACACAAAAGTCGCTACACCAATGTGACACAAAAGTCTCTACACCAATGTCACACAAAAGTCGCTACACCAATGTCACACAAACGTCGCTACACCAATGTGACATAAAAGTCGCTACACCAATGTCACACAAAATTCGCTACACCAATGTGACACAAAAGTCGCTACACCAATGTCATACAAAAGTCGCTACACCAATGTCACACAAAAGTCGCTACACCAATGTCACACAAAAGTCGCTACACCAATGTCACACAAAAGTCGCTACACCAATGTCACACAAAAGTCGCTACACCAATGTGACACAAAAGTCGCTACACCAATGTCACACAAAAGTCTCTACACCAACGTCACATAAAAGTCTCTACACCAATGTGACACAAAAGTCTTTACACCAACGTCACAGAAAAGTCTCTACACCAATGTGACACAAAAGTCTTTACACCAACGTCACAGAAAAGTCTCTACACCAATGTGACACAAAAGTCGCTACACCAATGTCACACAAAAGTCGCTACACCAATGTGACACAAAAGTCGCTACACCAATGTCACACAAAAGTCTCTACACCAACGTCACAGAAAAGTCTCTACACCAATGTGACACAAAAGTCTCTACACCAACGTCACAGATAGGTCTCTACACCAATGTGACACAAAAGTCGCTACACCAATGTGACACAAAAGTCGCTACACCAATGTGACACAAAAGTCGCTACACCAATGTGACACAAAAGTCGCTACACCAATGTCACACAAAAGTCGCTACACCAATGTGACACACAAGTCGCTACACCAATGTGACACACAAGTCGCTACACCAATGTCACACAAAAGTCGCTACACCAATGTGACACAAAAGTCGCTACACCAATGTGACACAAAAGTCTCTACACCAACGTCACAGAAAAGTCTCTACACCAATGTGACACAAAAGTCGCTACACCAATGTGACACAAAAGTCGCTACACCAATGTGACACAAAAGTCGCTACACCAATGTGACACAGAAGTCGCTACACCAATGTGACACAAAAGTCGCTACACCAATGTGACACAAAAGTCGCTACACCAATGTGACACAAAAGTCGCTACACCAATGTGACACAAAAGTCGCTACACCAACGTCATAGAAAAGTCTCTACATCAACGTCACAGAATAGTCTCTACACAAACGTCACTCCGATTGATCATATTGATGCAATCTCCATTCAGAGATTATCCGACCTGAATACCAATGCATCATTATTTAAGAGTTAAATGTCAGGGTATTGCAAAGGATTCACAACAAACGAACTAATTAAACACGGGAAAGTAGCTGTGTTGTGACATTTATACTGATAATGGCACACCAGACAGAAAGATCAATATATGTCAACAGCAGTGCTTAAGAAAAGTCACTTTTGTTACAAAAATGCAAAACGCGAATTTTACAAAAAACGCTGGGAAAACGTCAGACATAATATAAGGGGAGGCTGTGAATATAACTATTTCGTAATCCTGCAAGTATTCTCCAAAATGTACTAGCACAGCCAGATCAGAATAACTTTTGCTAAAGGTTCAATGTCATATCGAATATGTTTTATGTGTGGAAGTGAATCTTGGAATGTGAACGAATAAATTGGGAAGAGCTTGGAGACAGCGGGGATGTGGTTTCTGGGATGAATGTTGCGAATACCATGAGCGGCCATAGTAACTAACAACGATTCGATTGAAGGAGGCTAATGAAAGTAGACCATTATATACATTCGAGTAGGCTTCAAATGAAAACTTTTAAAGTGTGATAGAAATCACAATAACCATGCAATTGTTTTGTAACATGTAATAAGGACAGTTGACATGCTCCAAAGAGGAACAGCGTTCTGTTATCAGTTGTGTGTGTGTGTTTTTTTTTAATCAGTGAAGGGGTGAAACCTATAGAAATTAATCGGGGAATGATGGTCCAGTATGGTGATGTATGCCTGACAGTCCAGCATGTGTATGAGTAAAGTTGGAAATTTGAATACTTTTCGGTCCAATAAAGAGATACAGCAAGTGTGGTGCTTGAGTGGTTACACACGCGACCAATATAATTTTTTTTCTACAGGAATCCAAGCACTTTATTGGTGCTGGATTCTATAAGAAAGAGACAGTGTTCTTTGGTCATATCTCGAGAAGCGAGGCATTGAGGAATAGAAGAGGCAGAAGCTGACCGAGAAAGGTTATGTGTGATGGTCTAAGACGATGACATGAAAAAAAGTCATCACTAAAGTTGATCAAGACCAAAGAACCAACATCTGTGTAGGGACTTGAAAGCCAACGCGACTACGCAATTTTCAATACACACGCTGATGATGATCACTTTTATGACTAAGAAAAAGATTAACTGTTCATGTAAAAGAAATATCAGCCTAGTAATATCAACCGTGTTAAGCAAGTTTTCCAAGGAGGCGTCTCGCTCGCCACGCTTAACGATAGAGGGAATGATCAAGCAAACGATGTCCCAGCGGTAGTGAGACTTCGGTAGTCTAGAACCAACGGGAAAATCAATAAGACTACATTTGCTAGGGTTTGTTGTGCTATTGCTTTCTGAACGGCCAACGAGAAAGGGGGCTGGCCACTCCACATCATATATCGTGGCCAAGAATATATAAAGGCCCAACCCTTCACTCCCCAATAGTACCTGCAAGGGGACGACCTTTACCTTATGTTATATATGGGCGTGGAGGTACCTTACTGGTTACTTTTATATACTCTTGGTTTTGCCAAAGGCGAACGGATCATCCATTGAAAACAGAAGGCATCCCCTCAGTTGTCACGGGTATTCATTCTGTCGCACCACCACTAAGATTTTAAGTTAACATTTCCAGTGAGGTCGTTAATGGGAAGAATGAAACGTATATTGTTTCGGCTTTCAAGTAAGAGCGTGAATATGGCAGTGGTGAAGATGGCGATGAATGTGATCAATGTGGCTTTGATATGGTAATCAGGTACTCAAATCACCGCAGCGATCTGTGTGCCTGAATGTCTATGAGTATTACCTAAAGTTCAAAATGGACATACGCGGTATGAGTGGATGTCAATCATAGACGTGTCATTATTGTAAGGAAATCATGAACATACTTTCAGTTGATAGCAGCGCTAGATTTCAATAGAAAGCAGTAAGTTAAATGGTTCGGTCAATTAACTAGACTAACAACTGACGGTATATCAAAACCACCAATGATGAACACACCCAATAGAACCAGAAGAGGCCGACCATGTTAACGTAGTAAACGCAAGGTATATGATGAGATGAGATGAGATGAGATGAGATGAGATGAGATGAGATGAGATGAGATGAGATGAGATGAGATGAGATGAGATAAGAATGCCGGGTACACGAAGACGTGCGAGGCAGCAAGCGAGCAGATCAGACGGATTAAAAAGCATGGGTAACTGAAACAATCACTATAGAAATGACAGATGTTTTGATAACTATCCATTGATGGCTGCTATTTGAAAACACAATACCACACACAACTGCCTATTTAAAGATACATGCTTGGGCTAAAGTGTAGTTCCGGCAAGGAGGGACGAATGAGGGAACAAATTTCGCGTGTTTACGATCGCCGTGTTATATAATCAACCAGCCTGTTACATGAACAAGCGTGTTACATCAACAACCACAGTGTTGCATCAACAACCACAGTGTTGCATCAACAACGACAGTGTTGCAGGAACAACGAGTGTTGCAGGGACAACGACAGTGTTGCAGGAACAACCACAGTGTTTCAGGAACAACCACAGTGTTACAGGAACAAGCATGGTGTTAAATGAGGAACCACAATGTTACAGGAATAACCCGGATATTACATGAACAACGCGCATGTTACTGGAACAACCAGCATTTATTAAGTCTTACGACGTGTGCTGAAGAAAGCCAGGGTGTTACCCGCAGTGTTATTTTTTCAAACCTTAATTAACCACTGCAACACACAGGCTAGCGAAGTTGATAGCGGACTGCGCTGGTAATGTCCGGAAGCTCGTTCCACGTCTGAGCTGATCGCCCCTGCCATAGTGAGGGGAAGACTGGACTCCCGTTCCTCCTTGCTCTCAGGCCTACAACATGAAATGGCGTGATCCCATCACAGATCTCTAGCAAGTAAATGCTACGGGGCCAATGTTTACTGTATTAACTGCACGAGTGGGATTTAGTATTAATTAGAATACACTGCACTGACCGGTTTTCACACCAAATTAGACAGCCAGAAACCAACGGGGGAAACAAAAAATCAGACACAGCCACAAAACGGTAACATAAGGGGGCCATTTCTTGCCTAATAAACAGCATACAGGTGGTATTACTATCACATAGGATAAGCGTTAGTGGCTTTCCTACAATAATTCAACAGATGCTGGGTATGTAGATGGCGAGCTAGACAGAAATGTATTAGCACATATATGTTTATGGCTACGCGTATCAGCCAGTACAATCAATGGGTTTTCCAAAATTATATATATATATATATATATATATATATATATATATATATATATATATATATATATATATATATATATATAATGTTTGTGTGTGGGTAGGTGCGCGTACGTAAGTGTTTGTGTGAATGCGTGTGTGTGTGCGTGTGTGCGTGCGTGCGTGTGTGTGTGTGCGCGCGTGCGTGTGTGTGTGTGCGCGCATGCGTGTGTGTGTGCGAGCGCGTGCATGCGTGCGTTCTGCCTCATCTTAAACTTAGGCGTCTGTGGCTAAGGATCAGTGCATGCGGTTTCACAATTCCAACATACAGGGTTCGAAGTCAGCGCCATTTGGAAGGAGGTCGCTTTGCGTTGATTTTCAAAATAGTATGAGCGTCGGCCGTTCAGAAAGCAATTAACAAACCACTAGACGTAAAAGTGTCAAGGAAAAAACATGCAACTAACTTTAACAACTCAAACTAATTACCCCTTAATCGCTTTCCTAGACCTTTCTCAGAAGAAGAAGAAGAAGAAGAAGAAGAAGAAGAAGAAGAAGAAGAAGAAGAAGAAGAAGAAGAAGAAGAAGAAGAAGAAGAAGAAGAAGAAGAAGAAGAAGAAGAAGAAGAAGAAGAAGAAGAAGAAATAATACAGAAGTAAAATATGCATTTTTAAGTGCTAGATGATGTCAAAAAAGTTCGACCCCCCCCCACCCCCACCCCCACCCTTCCATCCTCCACCAGTTTTTCAAACCACTTAAACGCACACGAGTATGCCTCCCGACAATGGCCGGCCGTCACTGCACTCTGGGATAAGACGAAATACCACATCACCAAAAGTGAGCGCCTACAAAACCGTTCCTGTTATTTCCTAACATATAATATATTCTTACAGAAGATTATCATCATCACGATGTGTCATGATTCGGCGTGGGCGATCAAGGCCTGTTATTTCATTCAATCACCAAATTCTTGGGTCGTGTCTGTGTTCAAGTTTCGATTATGTCATGTGGTCATGTCATTCGGGTATTTATATTTGTCTTTCCCTTGCACTGTTCCTATATAAGTTGTCACCAATTTTTCAAAATTCACAAAATATTTATTTATATTTGATTAGAAACAATAAAAGGAACAAATACGCATTTGCATTCTTTACAGAATCTTTGTTTTATTTATTTACTTCTCTTCTCCTCTCTCTCTCTCTCTCTCTCTCTCTCTCTCTCTCTCTCTCTCTCTCTCTCTCTTCTCTCTCTCTCTCTCTCATTCTCATAGCTTCGGGCTGTCTCTCACCCATATCTCTCACAGTATCTCCCTACCCCTCTAGTATACCTCTCGCACTACTTACCTCGCACTTCTCTTTCTCTCTTTATCCCCAATTTTCTCGCTCTCGCTTGTCTATCTCTCTCACACTTTTATGTATCCGGCATTTGTATGTACCCGGCTCCTTACAGTACTCTTACAGTTCTCACTCCCTCTTATCTAGGTCACCTGCCTCTAACCGCTCTCCTTATGTCGCAATTCAATTATCGCTTCACTCATCCTTACCTCTCACCATCCCTCTCTCATCTTAAAAGCTGAAAGACAATTTTCTAGGCACCAATTATCTACCATACAAGCGCCAACGACTGCCTATGTTAAAGCGATTTACCTGGCTAGGGACCTTGTCGATGGCGGAAACAGTTGCGCCACAGATGCCCTGCTCATTATTCTAAAATTAGATGCAGTGATAGCACGGCAAGTTCCGGCTACCCACTTCAGTAGGTCGACCCGGAGCCCGCGGACAATGAATGCCAGGTGATAGGCCCAACTTCTACAAATACAACAACTGGCTTTTCGGAGTAATTTTTAGAAAAAAATGTTCCTGTCCTTTGCAGGAGGTCGCGATCAACCCCATGTTGATTTTCTAAGCAATCTTTCATTCGGTAGTTTGCACTGCTTTCTGAATGAGAAGTAAACACATTCACGCGAACACTTATTATGCCTATGGACGATAATCCCTTTTAGATTAAAATCCGAAATGTGACCGATTCGGTTACAGGAGTATTACTCTGGGGCTGGGATGGGTCATAATTATAACTTTTCTTCTGAGGTTGAACGGGGTAAGGGTGCTGGAATAAAGGAAGGAAATGAAGGACACGTTCAAATCTAATTGACCGGTGTGTGAAATGTGGGGCTTCCTGGCTCCTTTAGACGGTCTGTTGGACCTGGGCGTGAAGAGATTCTGGTTAGGGCAGCAGGAGATGAAGATCCATGTTCAATGAACGTCATAAAAAGAAACAGGGGAACGTGTCAGAAGCCAACAGTTATTACATACAGCTTTAGCAAAAGTAGGGTGGGTTGCATTTTTGCATGCTTCCACTATCAACTGGATGAAGTTCTAGACCCGAGATCCCAAATGCTATGAATGTGGTTGCTGGTTGAAACTTATTGATAGACCCGGTAGCCACCGTGCCTAGAATCTGTGGGCCTGCCTAGTTATGTAGTTCTGTGCTCACTTCTAAATGCTTGAGTTCTTGTTCTTTGATAACGACTTCGGTGGAAACGCGCGTCTGTACCTGCGTATTTGTCCTTTCGTCGAGCTTCCGAGTCCTATAATGTGGTTTTATTCCGGCTCTAGAATCTTCCAGCATGCATAGCTAGACCTTCATCTAACCTCGTGTTTGGTTGAACGCGGTTTTCAGGAGTCCCCAAGTCAGTTGAATTGTGCGCCAACTTCCAGATGCTCGGCTTCTTGTTTCTGTTAATCGCATCTGCCTACGCTCTTCAAACAACACGGATGTTTTATTACGTATCACCCCTTGCATTGCTTGGAGGCATCCGGTTCAGACAACATTGCATAGGAGGAAGCTGAGGCTCTATGTGATTTTTGGACTCCCAAATGACATCTACACTAGTGGGTACATTCCTAGAGACATTAAAATCCATTTTTATAGTTCTGCCAAAGAAATCAGGCGCTTTAGAATGCGAAGAGCATCGAACAATAAGTCTTATGAGTCACGTGGCAAAGCTGTTATTGAGAATAATAATAAATCGTACAGTGCGGGAAATTTTAACTTCGGATCACTGGGCCGGCTACAACTGAACAAGCCGGTGAGTTTTTTAAAAATTTTTTAAAGACTAATGGATAAAAATATATGAAGGGAGGTTAAAACCAAAGGATACATATTAATGGATACGAATATTTAGAAGGCGGTAAACAGAAATTAGGAGAGTATGGCATTACAGTCAACAGAAATCAGAACAATAAAAAATAATAATGATTACTGCTGAATCAGGACTCGCCCATAATCCGCTCAGCAGATATCGAAATGCACGGATACTAATTGGCCCCGTCGCCCTCTGGTTGGATACTCATCTAACACGTCCCCGCAATCGACATGTAACTCTAGTAGCAGCTTGTGTTTGATGTTCCTACAAGAATTAATAACAAGATTAATTAGCGATCGCTGTTGCCAGAGACTGCAAGGAGCAGGGAAAAGTGCAGTAATCTGACCATTTGTGCCTGATAACTTTCTGGCGGAGACTGTGACGCCGAGCCAGAGCCAGCAGGAATGTGATCGATCTAAAATATAAAGGCCAGCATTCAATAAAACCTTGTTCT
Source organism: Cepaea hortensis (assembly GCA_963921405.1). Taxonomy (NCBI): domain Eukaryota; kingdom Metazoa; phylum Mollusca; class Gastropoda; order Stylommatophora; family Helicidae; genus Cepaea; species Cepaea hortensis. The sequence continues at coordinate 94,513,885 of OY992880.1, read as the reverse complement.
ATAGAATGAAGACAAATAAACACGCATGGCGCTTGAGAAACAGACTGACATTATACAAGAGAAAAAGGGAGACAGAAAGAAATCTAGGGAATGGAAACGTTATATGGTAGAATTTGTTTTGTGACAATGTTATCACCATGAATACAGATGCTGTTTATGCTCTCTCTCTCTCTCTCTCTCTCTCTCTCTCTCTCTCTCTCTCTCTCTCTCTCTCTCTCTCTCTCCGTGAGTATGTGTGTATGTTTTTTTTTTGAGTGTTGTGTTAGTATGTATATGTGTGCGCCTGGCCGTTCGTCGGCACCTATATATACATATGTGTTTGTTTTTGTATTTGTTTGCATACCTGGTATACGTTCTAACACTGTAGCCTACCACGCATGTCGTAAGAGGCGACTAAGGAGGCTTGATGGTTCCGTCGCCCTGCTACTGAGTGAGTGCGTGGCGCGACACTGTGAGCTGTGAGTATCGTGTCAAGTGGTTTTGAATCTGCCCAAGTTTGTTTTTTTTTGGAACGTGACTGCATTTTCAGAGCGATGGCAGGTGGCTATGTCCCAGAGTTGACCGGTTTTTGCCTTATGCAGAAATGCGTGGCTGCTGGGCTTCTGGTTGACTGCCACTGCCGTCGGTGATGAACTGTATTTTCGTGGACTGTGTCGGTGAACATCTAGGAAACACCCAGATAGGAAAATGACTGCCGATTCCATCAGAGATGAATTGGGTGTTTCGTGGGGGACTGGTGTGTTGACATTCTGGCGGCGGCATTATGCACAGTGTATCTGTGCGGGCTGTTGTTTGTCGAGACTCCTGTCTTTTCCACTTTTCACATTGGGCAGTGGGGAGCGTTTTGTGTGATATTCACTGGCACAGGAACGGAGCATAATGGGGACGACCCGTTGCTGTGAAGTTGGAACTGCGACTAACTAACTAACTAACTAACTAACTAACTAACTAACTAACTAACGTTCTAACCACACAAAGTAATTAACAGCCGGCCGGGCGGGCGGGCGGCCGAACACACGGGCATTTTTGATCCGATCATGTAAAATCGATCAATAAGATAGTCAATCAGATTCAAACGACAGTCACTGACTGCTTGACAATAGTCAGGCAGTAACACATATACAGGCAACAGGCAGACAGCATACTCTGCCTCTCTGCTGGTAGGCCTATTATCCATATTACTCATTTATTATTTATTATTATCCATTTAATCAATTTTTAATCAATCAAATCAATTATTATCCATTATCCATATTATCCATTCATACAGTAGGATTAGCTCACATCAGTTTTAATACTCAGCCTGTTTCTTGGTTTTTTTGTTACTGGATTTTTTGTTTTTGTTTTTCGCTCGCTCGCTCGCTTTGCACTCACTACTTCTAACAGTGCTAGACTTAATTTTGAGTGTGGATTCAATCAATCAATCAATCATGTGCCATGCCGGAACGCGTAGGGGGTTATGACCCGCCATTTCATTCGGTCACTAGAGTCGTGGATCAGCTCAGTGTTCCTGTCTCGTCCATGCCATGTGGCCAAGCCATCCAGGTATTTTCCTCTCGGTCTTCCCCTTGGTCTGTTCCCTTCCATCTTGACAGTTGTCACTAAGTTCTCCAATCCATTTCTTCTCATAACATGTCCAAAAAAATGTGACTGTCTACGTCTAATTTCTCTAATCAATTTACGATTGTCATTTGTCTCCTGTAGTACTTGGTCGTTGGTTTTTCTGTCTGTCCATGGTATTTTTTGCATTTTCCTCAGAAACCACATTTCTGCAGCCATCAGATGTTTTTTTAGCTTGACTGCTCATTGTCCAAGTTTCACATCCATACAAAAAAACAGGCTCTATGTATCCCCTCAACACTCTTTTTCTCGTTTCAATTGACATCTTTTTATTGGTCAGAATGTTTTTCATTTTGCTAAAGGCTACTTTCGCCATGGCGATTCTTGTTCTAATCTCTTCAAGGCATCTCCCATCAGATGTTATGACTGTTCCGAGATAATTGTACCGATTCACTTGTTGAAGAATAGTCCCATTTACTTGTATATTACATTGTGGTATTTCGTTCTTCCTAGTGACTACCATAACCTGTCTTTTTACAATTTAACTCTAACCCCAGCTGCTCACTGTGTACAACAACCGCATCTACTAATTGTTGCAGATCCTGCTCATTGTCTGCAATCAATACTGTATCAACTGCATATCTAATGTTATTGATGTCCCACTTCATTATCAATCCTTATGGCAGCTTGTTGATTCCAATATATGTTTTTTAAAAATCTAATGTCTTTCCCATCAATTTGTAGATCTGCAAGCATATCCACCATGTTGACATGTCTAACTCTACCAAAAGCCTTTGTATAGTCAATAAAGCAAAGATGAATATCCTTGTTTACCTCTGTAGCACGTTCAATAATTGTTCGCAGCATATACACAGCATTTACTGTACCCTTTCCTTCTACAAACCCACATTGTTCTTCCCCTATTTCAGGTTGTATCTTCTTCCTCACTCTTTGCATGATAATTCTTAGCAAAATCTTTGTGATGTGACTCATTATACTAATTGTTCTATGTTGTTCACATTCCAAGGCTCCTGATTTCTTTGGGATTGTAATAAATACAGAGTTACATAATTCAGTATCATATAATGTGTTCAGCAGTCTGGTGACTTGATCTATTCCATATTCTTCTAAAACTTTAATCATTTCTGTTGTGATGTAATCTGCACTGGGGGGCCTTGCCAGCTTTCATATGCTTACGAACATTTTGAGCCTCCATCTTCAAAATTGGCGGTCCTTCATTATTAAATCTAATATACTGTTCCTCGCTGTGTGGATTAGCTTTCCCTATTAACAGTGACCCTCGCCATCATGCGAACCCACTCCGACTTCAGAGGTACTTGTAATTTACGTCCCCAAGTCAAGGACGATAAGTCAACATTTTAGTCCAGCTGTCCGGTGTAGGGGTTGAACCCCTTACCTCGGCATCAGCACATCGGATGTTTAAGAACACGCGTTCTTATCCATGCTGACTTTGTTTCTTGGGTAACCGTAGACAAGTTCGCCAATGTACATGTTAACATATGCGGGTTCCCACCAAAACAGAATATATATATGGCTCGTGTGACAAACACGTCAACAACTGAATACTTTAATTACAGGCACCAGAAGCAAAGGAGAAAAGAGGGGAAAGCTACAGGGAGTAACTTCAAAAAGTTCCCCGAATAGACAACTCCAGTTTTAATGCATGATTCACTCTTGAAAGTTATAGTTTTCTAAGATGGTAGTAACATTGACGCAACAATATTGCCAAGGTAGTCTCCTCATTTACTTTTGACCCAAAATGACGAGTGTTTGTGCATTGCGTAGGTAGTATCATTGAAGTTGAACACGGCCTTTACTGCACAAGGTATAAGGTCTTGTACTTTTTGCTTAAGAAATCACCTTCGCCCCATAAAACATATGGTAACGCTGCCATCTAGAAACTGCATGTTTTCTGAGGCACAAGCTTTATACGTAAATCATATAGAAGATTCAGTTGCTCTGCTGCATGCCATCATTAATGATGAAGCAGTACGTGGCAAGGCACAATGTGACCACCAAGGACCACCCTCCATATTCTCCTCTCCAGACCTGACGACCCGGTGGTTACAAGTCCGAACCCGTATCGGGGCGGATTTTTAAAATTTATCTGGGCTTCCAGGCTTACAAAGCCCAACATGGTTACCAGGAAATGCTTTGGTAGACATCTGGAGTGCCGATTGGTTTATACAAATATGGTTCCACTACCATAAGTCCAATACGCCTGTAAAGCTTGTAAACGGGTCTTTTACATATTTTTACCACCTGCGCACGATTGTTCTGGTTCCCTCACCTTTCATTGGTATTGAGTGGACAGCGATGCGATGATGTCCGGGACGCTGTCAGCAATGTGACTGCAGCTGCGAGAAGTGTCAAGCAAATAATCGCATAAATGGTTTCCAACAGCTGCATGAACGTTAGCAAACGTGTATACCATTTCGAGGGAACTGTACTGTAAATGACTGCACTGTTAATGATTTTATACAATAAACACATTCCCGGACTCTTTGAACCCACACCTCGCTTAAGTGGCAACACAAAACCGTGTAGGCTGTTTCTAAAAGACAAACGTGCAAATTACAGATGAAATGTAGGTTTTTGTCCCACCGGCAGCCGGTCTCACAAACCAGTATGTTTAATTAAGCTATAAACAACATAAAAACACACGCTGTCAAGTAGCACTACACCCCCAGATAGAAGAGAACAGACTGCGGTGAATGTGCACAACAATGTGGAGAAAGATAAACAATGACACGTTTGAAGGCAGAGAAAGTCAAAGACACAGAAGCAGAAATAGAAACACTGCACGTTTGCATCAAAAGAGTGAAACTACAGACGTGCGCTGAATAAACGAAACAAAATGTTACACCTGGAGAGGGAAGCTGCGGCAGTACCGTGCCGCGGTGTTCAACCTTCTTGGGGCCCATGGCTCCACTGACCAACTACATCCCTCTCTTGCGGCTCCTTGGCTAAACCTCTACCCACGTCTCTGTATTTCGCCTTATATACGCATTGTTGTTTTTTTTAATATTCAATTACAAAAACTGCTATAGTATAAGACATTACAGAGTAAACATCATGTGTTGATTAATAGTCTTAAGCGACTTCCTGTATCTGTCATGCGCCGAAATGTTGTCAATGAGTTATAATACAACATGCCTGCTACCATATTAACAACTGTTAAGCCATAACTGTGACACACCCATGATTCCCATTTTTCGTCTTTCATTTTTGTTTGATCCAAACCTACTATTGGTTTGGCATAGAATCTGCTACATTCGCAGGTACTGATCATCACTTGTGGTCTGTTTTCTTCTACTTCCAGGTGTAGAGCTATTTTACAGCTGGTGTTTGTATGTTGTTTAAAGCTTAATTAAGAAGCGGTTAGAAAAGCGATTAAAGGGCACGCTAGACAATATAAAAATAAAAGCTATGATGGTCACACCGGGATTTGAACCTGTAGCCTCAGAATGACGACAGTGCCTTATTAGCCAAGTCTGTCATCCATGAATCCAAAACCATAGAGTATGCACAGAATTTATACCTAGCCATTGAATTAGCACCATAGTTCTCAAAAATGTATATCAACCAAGCACAGGTCAAATAAACACAAATGGGAGCATTGTGGCTTTTCCGATTACTAGTGTCCCACACCATCAGGCCAACCCCGACTTCTGAAGTACTTGTAATGTACACCCCCAAATTAAAGACGAAAAGTCAACATTTACGTCCAACTGACCGGCGTTTGAAACAAATCCACTACAACGCGGTCAGAAACAAATGTTTAAGGACCTTAAACCTCTCACCCACGCCGACCACGTGCTAGAACCAATTCTTCTTCTTATAGCCCATGCCGTTTGGCATTGATGATCATCAGTGCAGGATTTACGTATAAGCTACACAAGCTATAGCTTAGGGCCCCCAAGAAAGTGGGGGACCAAAAAATATTAATTGTCATATATGTATATATGACATAGAATATCTGGACTTATAAAGGGCCCCATATTTCAAATAGCTTAGGGCCTTATCAAGTCTAAATCCGGCACTGATGATCATGTCTGTCCACAACCTTCCGTCTCGTGTGCTGCCAATCATTTCTGATACTGATGTTCCTAAATGTCATAATGTCAAACTGTCCAGCGTCTTCTCGCTTGGTCTTCCGCTGCCTCCCCTCCCCTCTAACGTCCCGTTGTGACAACATACTCCAGCTGTCCCCTTCTCGTGACAAGCCCAAATAAAGTTAACTGTCTTCGTCACTTGCGAGTGTAGCAGTTCTCAGTGTGAGTTCACTTCTTTCCAGATATCGCCATTGCTCTTTCTAACCGCCTACCTGTGTTCTCATCACTCTTCTATAAAACAACATCCCGACAGCTTCCACATCATTCCTCAGAGAATATTCTTCATCTTGTGAAGTGCTGCCTTTGCTTGCGCTATTCCACTTTTAACTTCCTTAACACATTTTTCATTCTCCTGTTTTAAAGTACCCGATACTTAAACACATTGACTTGCTTCAGACTGGTATTAGAGTATACAATTTTAAAGTAGAGACGTAACTTGTTGGTTCCATTGTGTTATACTCAGTTTGGGGGAACCCTTGAGGTCACTGAATTAGGACTATAACTTCATGGACAGTCTGTGAAATTGACCACGAGTACAAGAAATAAATTACACTTACAATGGCATGGTGTATCCTCTGAAAAGCATTACTAGAAAAACTAAAACCGCACAAATAAAATATGTGCTAGATTACGTTGGTATACTAAACACAGACTTAGAACCAGGCGAGGAGTGGGTACAAGTGCCATCATAGTTCTGTACATCCGTTTCAGTGTGCATCACACATTTCAGAGGATGATACTGTCATTTACACGGATGGGTCGGTCGTCCGAGGAGTGAGAAATTCATGGGCCTTTACGGCTCAGGCCGGAGGGAAAATTGTGAAGGAAGAGTCTGGCGCTTTTGCTTTGACCACAAGCAGCCTGACTATGGAAGTCATGGCAGTAAGTAAAGCAATGACTTGGCTCGAGACACAGACATTCAATCGGGCTTGTGTCCTTAGTGACTCAATGAGTATGCTCAGGAGGATAGAGATGGGGTGGGTCCGAAGAGAGTGGTTGCTGTCTCTGGAGCGGTCTCGGCTGGCAAAGATAAGTTTCATCTTCGTGCCAGGGCATGCGGGTGCACAAGGGAATGAGCAGGCTGACAGGCTTGCAGATAGAGCTACTGTGGAAGGCGGACGAGCCATGGACCAGGCAGACATTCTGAACGTTCTACGAGAAGTAAGTCGTTTACGAGAACCAAGCGATGACTGGTAATCTACAACCATGGTCAGGCTGCGAGAACAGCAAGTAAGAGGGTGGCCAAACAAGAACACTACGCAGGAAGCCAAAGAAGAGTAATAAACCAACATAGAACGGATGTCGTGAGCCGCTACACGCTGTGGGATTTGCTGAGGAGGGATCCGAGCACTTATGGACTGAATGGTTCGATGTGCAATGAGAATGATCTGCCGACTAACTAACTATACTAAAAACATCCGCGCCTGCCAACTGCATCCCTGCCTGTTAGCCATGCCTTCCCAGAGCGCACAGGTTGAAGACCGCTGATACGGTGGGTAGTGCCCTAACTTAAGTGCACGAAGAAGTGTATGGGCACGAAGAAATGTATGAGGTCTCTATGGCGAAGAGGTTAAGTCGCGCTCTGAGGTCGGGGGTTAGTTCCCGGGATTGCGTCGAAAAGAGCACGAGTGCAGTAAGAGGCTTGTGGTTCTGCGGAGACAGACCGAGCTTGGCGGGGTAACACCCAGTGCAATGCAATCGACGTTCTCAACTTTAGCACCTTATTTCCTGTGCAAGAAATTCACCAACCAAGAAGTGCCCTAAACCTACGTGCAATAGTTGCAGCGGGATTTCTCCTCCGACCACACATGGTTCTAGTAGCTGCCCTTGCTTGGTTACAATGGACACAGAGCTTTGTCGGGCCATGAAAGATGAGGAGGCTGAGAGCTGGTCATTCGTCCTCATGCCGCCCTAATCTAGTACACCTCTACGGGAGTATCAGACGCCGGAAGTACACATGTACCTGGGAATACACATATGAAATAAGCAAAATGCTAGGACATAAAAACAAGCCCTATGGTTACCGAGAACACAAGCAAAGACCAGGTTTCTATCGCAACAGGATGTGTACAAGCCAAGGACAGAACAACAAACCGCCAATGTAGGTGAAGGGCACTGTAAACTACAGAAGTAAACGACGCGCCATTCTCTCGCACAGTTCTGTGCCAATTACCTGTTTGGTCGTGCTCTGGCTTGAGGGATTACTCTTTTCATTAGTTTGCTTGGTCCTTGTTACATTTCGGTGTCCAATTTATTTGTTACCTTTCATTCACTGTTATTATATTTTGCTTATTCTTTCAACCTATACTAAACTGTCATTGTATACCTATTTTTTTCCCTTTACTTTCATACTCTGTTAATATACCCTGAGTACATTTCTTTACCCCATATACAGAAGTTGAATATTTTCAACATCTTTCTTGTTTTCATTTCCAACTTCTCATGGTTACCGTCACATCTGTTTCTATTACTTGCACCTTCATCTATATTTTAATACACCCGTATTTATATTTATAATTTTCAGCTGCAACAGCCAGCGAAGAGTCCCAATACTAATGGTACTAATCATTCATTCATTCAGTAGCATGTCCTTTGCAGAACCTCGCTCCCATAACAACCTTCTGGAAAACTTCTCGATCACAAGCAAGATGTCCCGCGTCCGATACACCCATCTGGAGATCATCCGCCACATCCTGCAACCATCTTCTCTTTGGCCTTCCTCTTCCTCTTTTCCCAGGTATATACCCCTTTATTATTGTTCTCTCCAAACTTTCGTGACGTTTCATGTGACCAAAATATTTCAATTTTCTTTGTTTTATCGTCTTTAATAGCCAACCTTCTTCAATATTCAGCTCTTGACGTATGGATGCATCTGTTCTTTTCTGTACCCAAGATATTCTTAGAACTCATCTATAACATTTATATTCAAAGGCATTTATGCGCCGTTCGGCTTGTTTAGTAAGTGTCCAGGTCTCACATGCGTATGTTACAATGGGAAAGATGCATGCTCTTAAAAATCTAATTTTTGTAATTCTGTCTGTCCCACTGCATAATTTATTCAGTTGTTTTAGTCTTTGAAAAGCAATTGATAGTCGTCGTTTAATTTCTTTCATTGTGTCACTGTTGTTAGTAATCAATGACCCAAGATATTCAAAATTTTCCACCACCTCCAATTTTTCCCCATTAACATATATTTCTTTCTCCATAGTAGTTATCTGTATGCATTATCTTTGTTTTTGCTATGTTAAGATATAAGTTGTGATTTTCACTATTCAATTGGTTTGAGGCTATTAGATTTTCTATACCATTCAGTGTTGTGGATAGCAATACTGTATCATCAGCATACCGAATCTCTGGTATGTCATGACCACCGATATTTAGGGCCTCATATAGCGTTTATATCATCTCTTACATTTCTCATTATATTTTTGGCGTACAGGTTAAACAAATAGAGAGACAGCACACGTCCCTGAACGGACTCCTTGCTTGATGTCAAACCAATCAGATGTCTCGCCATCTATTCTAACTGCTGCTTGTTGGTCTAGATAGAGCATTTTTATGAGTTGTACTACATGTGATGGAAAGCCCATATTCCTCATGATTTCCCAAAGTTTATGATGTTGTACAGTCAAATGCCTTTGAATAATCCATAAAACATGAGAATATGTTTACATTAAATTCTCTGCATAAACGCATGTTGAGGATGTGATCTCTTGTTCCTCTTCCTTGTCTAAATCTAGCTTGAACCACGTTAATTTCTTCTTCCATTTTCTTACTAAGTCTTCCCATTATAATTGTTAGTAGAATTTTACTTGCATGACTGATCAGGGCAACAGTTCTATAGTTGATGCATAATTTCATGTTGTCCTTTTTTGGTATCGGAATGAAGATAGTTCTCTTCCAATCTTTAGGCCATATACCATATCTCCATATGTTTTTACATAATGCGTGATAGATTTGTATGCTTTCCTCTCCTCCCGCTTTAATTAGTTAAGCTAGTATCTCATCACATCCAGGTGATTTACCATTCTTAAGGTTCTTTATTTCCCATGCAATTTCATCTAACGAGGGTTCAGGTTCTGTCTCTGCTGTTATTGGCTCATGTATCTCATTCATATCCTCACTGACACTCATATCATACATTCCACAGCAGTACTTCTGCCATCTTTCTAGAATTTGTCTGTTAAAGTATTTCCCATCTTGTCACAGATAACATTCAATTGAGGTTGAACATTTCTTGTCAATAACTTCATTTCTTTGAACATTTCGTAATCTCTTCCAGTCTTATGATATTGCTCTATTCTGGTACAGCAATCTTGTATATATTGATTTTTGTCCTTTCTTGTGTTCTTTCTCATGGTACTAACAGAAGTCCGATTGTGTCCGTCTGGCCATTCCTCGGACTTTTGAGTGTCGGCCGGGTCTGCTGGTCACTCCCAGTAGTACCATTCTCTCTAAGCAGTGATGATCTACCAGTTCTTCTGCAATACACACACGATTCCAAAGTGCTCTGACCATATCTGTCTTATCATGCACCAGTACCAAACCAAGAGGTGCAGACTTTTTTTGCTTGATTTATTTCGTATTTTCATTCCATTATTTTCGTTCTATCTTCGCTTCAGTCTTCTTCATTTCCAATAATCACTGTTGGTGTCGTATGCTCACTTGAAGAAAAGTGTACGTGGAAATACTATGTTGTGATTGTACTTCTTTATATCATGTTGTTTGTCCATCAGGAATGATGATGACCATTCATTTCATCTAGTGGGGTTGAAAGTATGGAGCCGTGAGTTATAACATGGCTGATAAGGCCTATTTTGGCTATAAATGTTCTTTGAAAATGTGGACATACAATGCTTGACGTTCCTGGAGGAGGATCTCCTGCAGTGGTTTATCTGTCCAGCCTTTTCTTCGCAGCTCTTGCAGTCCTGGTTGCTACACAAGTGACTGCAACCTTGCGTAATGATGTAAGCCACGAATTTCGGTCTTTGGCAGCAGTCTCCCAAGTGTCCTGGTGAATTTCGAAGCTTTCAGTGAGATTTTCAGAGTGTCTTTAAAGCGTTTCCTCTGGCCGCTTTGGAACAACGCAGCTCGCCGTTAAAAAAAAAAAATCGTTTAGGGAGCCTGTGATCTAGCATGCGAGTCAAGTCACCAGCCCAGCGGATCTGATTCTTCATCAGTAGAGTGTGGATACTGGGCATGGACGCTCTGTCTAGGACTTCAGTGTCTGGGATCTTGTCTTGCCATTTAATCTTCAATAGCTTCCTTGGGCAGACTGTGTGGAAGTGGTTTAATTTCCTAGCGTGCCGCTGATAAACAGTCCATGTTGTTTATATTATATTGCAGGATCAATAACATGCCTGATATTGCACTACCTATTCAAGTTTTCTTATTTTACTGAACGTTGGCTTCTTTCCTCTACAGCAGCTACAGGGCTCTTTACAGTGTGTACTGCACAATTCTTCTATCTTCTTCTTCGTCTTCTTCTTCCCCCTCTTCATCTCCTAATCCATGCTCAACCAGATCACCCCAAACCCTCTGTAGTCTTGAATATGATTATTCGGATTTTCCAACACAATTTGTCTAGCCAGCGTCACGTGAACCCTGCCTATAACCCTGCCATGACACCCTTGGTAGATTACAGAGTTACCACTCCTGGCTTCTCTTAGGGCCCTGCTAGCTCATGGACGAAGCTAAAGCATCACAGCACAAACATGCATCTCACAGGACTGCTGAATATTCTTTGGTTACTAAAGAATCACTTTCAATGCACACGGATATCTCCAGAAGTATCCCAATCTGCTCCCATAGGTCACACAACGATCATCTCAAAACCGTTCCCCAACGTCACAGGACCGCGAGGTGTCTGACGTGCGTATACCAGAATCACACATGCTATTTTATATATATTTTTTTAACGTTAAGTCTGCTTGTAGAGGTCAGCACAGCCGAATTGATAAGAGCACTCGCTCTTAAACTTCCAGTGTGCTGATGCAGAGGTAGTGGGTTTAACCCCTACACCAGTCCGTTGGACTAAGATGTTGACTTCTCGTCCGTGACTTGGAGATGTAAATTACAAGTAACTCAGAAGTAATTCAGACCACATGGCATGGTCGGGACAAGAACACGCTGATCCACGACTCTGGTGATCGTGTCAGATGTCGAAAAATGACCGCCCACGCTTACCTACATGGCACATGATGATAATGACATAAGTGTCAGGATCAATGGGTGGAGGATAGAACAGTCGAGCCAAGACAAAAATTATTTCAAAACAAGTGACTACAATTATTATGGAGCCAAGACACAAGTTATTTCAAAACAAGTGACTACAATTATTATGCACCGCATATTATCAACACCCCACTCAGCGGCTTCTGCCAGCTTCGATTTCTGCCCTTGCGATTGTCGTAATCTCTGTTATGTCAACGTCAAATCTCCATGAGTACGGTATTTGCACCCTAAACTGGCTTTTAAAAACGGCAGTAGAAATGACCTCAGCCACACCTTAAACACATCGAATTGTTTACTTTAAAATATCAAAGTATACAGGGTAAACGTCATTAAAGCCACGATTTCACTCAACAGTGTACATGTGATATTTCACGAACAGGGCCAAGTATCTAGTGAAAATCAATCGAATGTGCATAACTCAAGGGTGACCTTCTTGTCTCGTTTAGACGGCATTTTTGTAATGCTGAAACTGAGAGCCATGTATATGCTTGTATACAACATGAGAGCCATGTATATGCTTGTATACAACATGAGAGCCATGTATATGCTTGTATACAACATGAATTGGTTTGGAACATCAACGTTTGTCTTTTGTTTTTGTGTTCGCTTGCTTTTAACTCAAGCGGAGTCCAAGCACTAGAAGTAGTAGCACGTGTATGGACTACGCCTGAGTTCAAAGCTAGGGTTGCAAAAAACCAAAAACCAAAAAAAAAAATATTCCTCAATAGCATGGGTTTATATTTTCAGTAAATTTTAAACGACTACGAATTTTTTCGCTCAAACTTTTCTCCAGAACACTCTGGTGTGGTTAGAAATGAACAAGCAGACAGACTGGCTGGTGCCTCGTCACTGAGGGGGATTTGATGCATGATAAGGCAGATGTGGTGGAGGCCCTCTAGGTGCACGTGAATAATGCCGAACAACAGATAGACTATCTATCATGGTCTAGAGAGAATGCGGCAGCAGGGCTGGTCAGGGGATCTGGTCGACAGTCGTCACTCAGAGGTAAAGCCAGGCGGACAAATAATCAGATTTTAACGGGCACCATTAGTATTGGAATTCTTCGCTGGCTGTTGACGATGAGGACGGAGCGCTTATGGGGATGCTCCGAGTGCAGTGATGTCGGTTCTTGAGACAACACACACACACACACACACACATACACACGCACGCACGCACACACACACACACACATACACACGCACGCACGCACGCACGCGCACACACACACACACACACACACACACACACACACACACGCACGCACATGAATATGGAACAATCGACTTTCATCCGACTGGAAAAAAGACAATGCCGGGCTAGAGGGGCGGAAGAGTTCATGTGGAACACACCAGACAGACAATAGAGGAACAGATACCTAAACATACACCGTAGGTTGGGTCGCGGTAGCGTGGTATCTAGACGATCCGCTAGGGGACAGGTTCGATTGTTTCAGGTTCCCAGGTTGGCCCAGCCTAACATCAATCAATCAATCATGTGCCATGCCGGAAAGCGTGGGAGGTCATGACTCGCCATTTCACTCGATCACCAGTGTCGTGGATCAGCTCAGTGTTCCTGTCTCGTCCATGCCATGTGGCCAAGCCATCCAGGTATTTTCCTCTCGGTCTGCCTCTTGGTCTGTTTCCTTCGATCTTGCCAGTTGTCACCAAGTTCTCCAATCCATTTCTTCTCATAACATGTCCAAAAAATGTTGACTGTCTACGTCAGTGTTTCCCAACGTGGGGCCCACGCCCCACAGGGGGGCAATTTGACTGTTAAGGGGGGCAATTCGAAAATGGAAGAAATCGGCTGAATATAACAAAACGGGGAGACTTGAGACTGAAGTTAACTAAAATGGAACCTGACATAAGATCTCTTTGCAGCAAGCATCAAACGCAAGGATCTCACTAAATTTAAATAATAAATAATTATTAATAATTAAAATAATATAGAAAAATCTTTCATTAAAATTATTTTGTACTTGAATTTCAGTTCTTCATTATATGTTTTGAAAATTTACTTACTGTGTTTGCTCAATAATTACCTAGTGATTTCTTCCTAAAACCTATCATTCAAGTTTCTTTAGTGAACATTTCAATTTTTGAATATTAAAAATAATGTATATGTTGAGGGGGGGGGGGGGCATGGGGCGAGGGAGGGGGGCAATATGAATTTTAGAGAGGCTTAAGTGGGGCATGGTACAAAAAAGGTTGGGAAACACTGGTCTACGTCTAATTTCTCTAATCAGTTTACGATGTTCATTTGTCTCCTGTAGTACTTGGTCATTGGTTTTTCTGTCTGTCCATGGTATTCTTTGCATTTTCCTCAGAAACCACATTTCTGCAGCCATCAGATGTTTTTCAGCTTGACTGCCCATTGTCCAAGTTTCACATCCATACAAAAGAACAGGCTCTATGTATCCCCTCAATACTCTTTTTCTCGTTTCAATTGACATCTTTTTATTGGTCAGAATGTTTTTCATCTTGCTAAAGGCTACTTTATGGGTACCAGAAAATATCTTGGGAAGTAAAGGCGGTCGGTGTGACATTGACTAGATCACCCACTGCCCATTGGTCTGTTAAAATATGGTCTAGCTCCATGTGCGCAATGTGACTTTAGACGTGTAAGAGTCCCATAACTTTACTGACTACATCAGAGGTTGAAAATTTGATGAATGAAATACGTCGTAACTCGCATTATTACCCTTACAATTCGGGACATACAGGACACTGATGTTGAAATGTGTACACCAAGCATGGGTTTAGGTCTCACGCATTACTTAACCGTTCGATAAAAACATGGCTAAGATGTAATTTACTACAAACGACCTGACACATTTAATTACGAAACCAAAATTATTCCCACAAACTGAAACTGTCTTTACGATATTTTTTTCCCTTTCGTTTCTTGTCTTATTTTCCAGTTCCGATGTACGTGTTTATAAGTGTTTACGAAGAGGGGGGGGGGATAAAGAAGCGAAGAAGAAGAAAAAGGGGGAAGCAGAGGAGCAGAAGAGAAGACAGGAAAGGAAGAGAAGAAAAGTAGTAGAAGTAGAAGAAAAAGAAAGGAGGAGGGTGCAGAGGAGAAAGGGTGGGCGCAGTAGCAAGAAGAAGAAGACAGGCTGAGGACGGTACAGAGGAAGGGGAAGTGGGCACCTCTATGCTCGGGGTTAGCAAGAGGCAGAGTGAAGATGAAGGACGAGATGTTCTTTGTCTTAAGTCTGGCCGCGGGATTTATACGGAAGTCTGGACATGTCAGCTCTCTGCGATATAAGCTTCAATAATTGACACTGCTGAAGTAGGAACTTTACAGGTATCAATATTACCGGACTACTACATGCCGGAGGCTAATTGGGTTTTACCTATATATATATATATACTTTATGGTGCATATCCCTTACGGGACATTGCGGTCAACACCAGCATCTTTCAGCTGCTGATGATGTACTAGGCAAGATAACGCTCAGTAGTTTGCCATTTCTTTCTGAGCGACCGGCTCACATACACCCGTAAGTAACCAACCGGCGCGATCCGCTATGAAATTCTTACAGCTGCGCTACTCACGAGAATATACGGGATTACGGAGAAAGACGTTAAACCCTACGCCAAGGAGCCCGGCTTACCTAAGACAATACTACCTAAGTATTCTACAGCCAATATTATCGATACATATATATATATTTGCTCAGGCACTGTTGGACAAAGAACGTAAATATATACACACGTTCACGGATACAGATACTCGTACACACATACACACAAACACAGACAGCTGACAATATTTATACTGTCTAGTAATCTAGGCAGCAAAGAACCTCAATGGCTCGGAAAGCTGAAGAAGAAGAAGAAGAAGTAATCTAGGGGGGAAAGTTTGGAGCCCTTACACATATCTGTTGCATAACTTTCTTCACTGGCTGGTGTTGACCTACTTCATTATCAATTTATATGGCAGCATGTTGTATCCAGTATATGTTCTCCATAAGTCTAAGATCTTCCCAGTCAATGTAGAGAACTGCAAGTATTATCATTCAAAATAATGTGAAGCCATAAACAATATATTGCACAATTTCTTGCCGGCCAAGACAACATGGAGTCTGACACTCCATGTTGTCTTGGCAGGCAATAAATTGTGCAGTATATTGTTTATGGCTCAGTGTCTCACTCAGTGTCTCACTCAGTGTCTCACTCAGTGTCTCACTCAGTGTCTCAGTGTCTGACTTAGTGTCTGGTTGGCCGTGTGTTGAAGTGCACTTCTGTCTTCTACTTCTATAAGCATCAAACAATACATGTCTTTATTGATGAACTGACTCTATGTTAAGTCTTTGTGTATTCAATGAAGGACAGATGTAGGTCTGTTTAATTCTAATGAAGGCTCAATTAATATTCTCAGCAAGTACACAGTGTATGTTGTATACTTGGCTTCTACAAACCCACATCGTTCTAAAAGTTACCAACTACGAAGGTAAGTTAATAAGTAAGTCACAAATGGCTGTAGAAAAATAACTACAGATGATAACAACTTGAATCCAGTTTATTTTTATACATACATAGTCCCTTTATTTCTCAACATAATTTCCGCCAGTTGAGTTGAGTTGAGCTGAGTTAAGAACCGACATCACTGCACTCAGGACATTCCCATACGTGCTCAGTCTCCTCATTCAACAGCCAGCGAAGAGTCATACTACTAATCATTCCCACCGCTATCTGATTAAAAGTTCTCCTGGTCTTCCCTCTCAGTTTTGAGATTCTTCCAGAACCCCTGCCGATCCCCCGCAATCTCATTCTTTCCTCATATGGGTTCTCAATCTGTTCCTCCGCCTTCTCCACCTGGTCCCACAAGCCAACAATGATGCACTTATCCCATCGTTTTATCAGTCCTCCCAAATCGGCTGCATAGGACTGCGTGCCCTGTTTTCATTAACCAGCCATCCCACAGAACTGTGTGACTTACTTATTGACTCGCCCTTGTAACGTTTTCTACCCAGCTATGCACCTCTTTATGGGACAAACATTTGTCAGTATAACCAGGAAACCCACCTTGGCGGGAGAATTTTGCGAATGATGCCGAAGTTGAATGTGAAGTGAAAATGTGGTTTAGAAAACAGAGCACGCAGTTCTATGCAGCCGGTTTGGGAGGAATGATAAAACCATGGGATAAGTGCATCAATGTTGGTGGAAATTATGTTGAGAAATAAAGGGACAATGTATGTATAAAAATAAACTGGTTTCAAGTTGTTATCTTCTACAGCCATTTGTGACTTACTTATAAACTTACCATCGTACAAAACCTGGCATTCCAAAAGGCATTTTTGGAAATATCAATTCAATACTATATAATGAACTTCTATCCATTAAGAGTTCATGACTGCAAAATATTTTGTCACTAACTACTGCATTTTCAATGTTTCTAATCATCATGTTTTGTCTAGCTCTGACAATCTGATCGACAGTACAACAGAAGACCCTAGTAAAACCAGCCTGCCATTTATGCAACATTAACTAGGCAAACAGTCACGTCTCCTGATGAGAAACAAAATGCGAGCTGACTGTATGCCTGTTAGTTGTTGTTGTTGTCCATTCTCCCACCTTTTAAAATCTGTATTAAAGCTACTGAGATCATTCTCCCTATGTTTTCTTCTGATGTGCATTTTTGTAATAAAAATTATTGGTAATAAGGCGCCCCCCCCCCCCCTACTATATCAGCCAATGGCACTATAAAGTGTTCTGCTAACTCCTCCTAAGTCAGTTATATCTTGATATATTCAAAACAATGTTTTCGCGTTGGGAATTTTAACAAAGAAAACACAAACAATATCTTGTTGCATCTCTCCAGGTGACTACTACAGAAAAAAGTTCAACATGTAATGAAGAGGCATTATGAATCCTTTGATATTGACCAGAAAAAGACATTGTGATAGTTCACTGTCAACACAGTAGTCTTGAAGAAATTATTGTGTCGTTCTTACTACACATAACCAACAGTTACTTAGATATACAGAGTTGTCTACTACACACGCGAGTAAGCCACAATTATGTTATATTTCACTTTATTATTATCAGCCAATGTATCTACCACTTGATTATTGAGTTATATTAGCCATTGAAATAAATCATGTATACATCTGTTCTGTTTTGTATCAGCTTCTGGGGCTAATTCATTTTTCTGTCCTTTCTAGTGAATATCAAACTGATAATTTAACCCCCACATTATCACTGTCTCATCTTTAACATTTGTACATAGTTACATTAATTCCATATAGTTCAATAATGTAACATACTTTCCACTGTTCTGTTCTGCTAGACACAAATTTAAGCGAATACACACGAGGGAAAGTTAGTAATCAGTGGTAAAAGCTGGCTACAGTGCCACAGTCACTAGAGGCATGCATAATACATTAAGATCAAGTTGATCATAAACAAAACAATATGATTCTTCTCTACAAGAATCAGTAAATGAGAATGTCAATGGAGTAAGTGATGGTAACAGAAGACATCTTTCTGGTTGGCATTTTCATTAATAATGCAAGAGATCACAGGAAAACCACCATGCATAGAATAGCAGCTGTACAAGAGAACAATAAAAATAACAGAGGATACTGCAGTGACAAGCTTTTATCAGCAAACAAACACAACAAATAACAAACAGACAACCATTACACTAAAATACGTATATAATAACAGTATCCGCAGAAGTCGGATGTGTCGGCCTAACGGCGCAAGAACGCAGCTCTGCTGTAAACAGGCACAACGCAATCACATCCGGAAAAAAAAACTCCGGATGAACGAAGAAGAAGATAACAGTATGTCTTCTTCTTCTTCTTGTGACTTTCTTCTCCCAATGGAGGATGGACCCTAAAGCAGTTCACATCAAGCTCTTTGTAGACTTACTCATGGTTGATTGGATGTTACTACTGAAGTCTTCTATGAGAGAATGTAGCTAGTTCCAAGCTAACCTTCATTTGTCGCCTCTTATGACATGCATGGTAAGTTAAGTATAGTTTAGTCGACAGATCAACATCATGGCACACGGTGTAACCCATAAGTGCTCCGTTCTTCTCCTAACTCAAGCTTGAGTCTGGAGAAACTCAGCTCAGTGCACGAACTCCATAGCACCGGCGAGGATCCTGAAATACTTTGGGTAGATTTTTAACTAGAAAATTTGCCCGAGCAGCGCCGTTAGGCTACTCTTTTTCGATTTCTAACTGCCAAGGGATTTTTTTACGTGCGCAAAAATACACACGGGTGTCCGATCTCACTACCCAGAGACCAGGGGAACTTTTATTACTAGAAGTCCACGTGAAAAAATCCCGGCCCTCACCGGGGGTTGAACCCGGGACCTCCAGCACTCGAGGTGGACACCATACCTCGAGACCACTCAGCTTCCCTTTTGGGCCCCAGTGACACCAGGCTTTTTTGGGGACATACAAATGAAATAAGTAGACTGCAGTTCATTGTAAGACACTCAAACGAGCGATCAGCAGCTCCAATTATTGTCTTTTGTTTTAGTTACTGGTTTGTTATATTTGTTTACTGACAAAGGCTTGACGCATTCAGAATACAAAGAAACCTACACGGGCGAAGGTTATAACTAAACACAAAAGCTGTAAGTTTCAAATACAGAGAGAGGTTTTTAAGTATTACCGTTTCTTTACAATGTGTCAAGAGACAAGATATCATTATCACTAATAGGCACTAATAGTAGATAACACTCAAAGAGTACAATACAGAATAACGCCAGCAACCTGTGATAAGTAAATAATATGGCCTCGCAAGCCAGGAAAATAGACAGTTTGTTTCTCGACATGATTGCACACGTAGAGACAGTTGCATAAAAATACATAGTCTAGGGAAATTAACATCAGGTGCTGAGCACAAAGCTATTGACAGATCTAATGGTGATATCACAATGATCAGTTGGGTGGAGCTAAAAGACTAGCATTCAGAGAACGTGCTCCAAAAATTTCAAATTGAACAAAGGGCAGAGAAACAATACATGTGGATTAAAGGTATATAACAGTAACTACAGATCACAGAAAACAGACTCTGACTTTGACAGACAATCCAGTAAGACGACGAAACAATGTCAGAAAAGAAAACTTTACTGAGTCTGATTTCAACAGAATCAATGGTAAAAAAACTTAGTTATCTATTTTCAGTTCCAAAGAAGCAGACGACAGAGCAGGAAACTTCCACATGAAGAAACTGATGGTTCAAGGGGAAGGACATGCAGGAAGGAAATGACATCCAGGAAGAAAAGACACCCATCAAGGAAGGACACCCAGGAAGGAAGGACCTAATGGAAGGAAAGACATCCAGGAAGGAAGGACATCCAGGAAGGAAGGACATCCAGGAAGGAAGGACATCCAGGAAGGAAGGACATCCAGGAAGGAAGGACATCCAGGAATGAAGGACATCCAGGAAGGAGGGACATCCAGGAATGAAGGATATGCAGAAATGAAAGACATCCAGGAAGGAGGGACACACAGGAAGGAGGGACATCCAGGAAGGAGGGACACACAGGAAGGAGGGACATCCAGGAAGGAAGGATATGCAGGAAGGAAGGACATCCAGGAATGAAGGACATCCAGGAATGAAGGATATGCAGAAATGAAAGACATCCAGGAAGGAGGGACACACAGAAAGGAGGGACATCCAGGAAGGAAGGATATGCAGGAAGGAAGGACATCCAGGAATGAGGGACATCCAGGAAGAAAGAACATCCAGGAAGGAAGAACATCCAGGAAGGAGGGACATCCAGGAAGGAAGAACATCCAGGAAGGAGGGACATCCAGGAAAGGACACACAGGAAGGAATGACACCCAGGAAGGAGGGACATCCAGGAAGGAAGGGCATCCAGGAAAGGACACACAGGAAGGAATGACACCCAGGAAGGAAGGGCATCCAGAAAGGACTTGCAAGAAGGAGGGACATGCATTCTAAAAGTGAAAAGCTAAAAGACAACTACAGCTGTTGTAAGGATTAGTCCTTTCTCAGAACCGCATCTATAAATTGCAATAAACATGTGAAACAGATGCAGAATGCATGCAGCTACAAGAGGAAAGAGGCAGTTGTGTGGTGGGTCCTTATAAGGAATAATATTTCTCAGGATTAACACCAGAAAGGTTCACAAAGATGTGTGAACAATTCTTGCAGACCAAAATTAACAAAACAAGCATTAAAAACCAGCAAATAAAATGGCTAAATGCATTGGAAAAGGCCCCAGCTGATGAGAATGCTTACAATTTCATCTGCTATGAAGTGACGTACCATAGGTTTTGTGCATGATATCTTACTATCAGTAGATATAATCTACAATTTTCTGTACGATGCATAACAGTTCACTATACATGCATATCTTGAACCTTTTTCCCTAGGCTGTAGAAATATCACTATCAACGCCTATCTTGGACATGCTTTTCATGCAGGCTAAATGTTTGGCTAAAGAGTATCTTGAACTATCGTGCAATTACGAGGGAATCTTCTTGTTCAAGTCTCTCGTAGATATACAGAACGTGTGGATGGTCATATAATCTTTTTCCATGAAAATGCTATGGAGTGAAGTGACTGACATGGTTTTTTATAAGTTATAATCTCATGTGAGAAGAAAGATAAAGCATCATATGTCCATATTTCTGGCAAGACGTACATTTCACGACACAATTGTTGTGGGTGACTTGGCGAATATTTTATGTGCAGTGAATTGCTAAAAGCTGTCTTAATGATTGCCAGAATGAAAATTTGTTCCTGAAGTTAGTGCACTTGAGCTAGCAGCAGTGGATATGGGCGAACAGCATTCTAAACCCCTTTGCTCTTAAGAGTCAGAGTGGAAAAGGGCAATATGTTTTTGGTGTTAGAGGTGTTTGTGATGTTAGATCAATATCCAATGGATGGCCGCTGCCATATTCTATGGAGAAGAATATATGCTTCACATTTGTGTTGGTTTCCCATGTGAATGTGTTTATTAATTGTTGCCCGATTGGGGGAGAAGAAACGTCCTAATTGATCCCAGTAGGAAAGGGTAACAGAGTTTATGACTGTAGATGATGGGAAAGACACTTGTGCATCGGAGTGCCACACAAAGAGAATGTTGACCGGTCTGGGTATTGGCCATTTGCCATTTGTCCGTTGACATTTTCATATTGCAGTTATAGATAGGAGATGATGTGGTTGTCTCAAGATGTCTGTGCCTCATGATGTCTTTGTCATTGTGGACATTTTGTCTTATAATATTCATGTTGTCTTGTTGTGACATTTTGTCTTGTCATAACGTCCCAGTGTCCATTACGACTGGAGGTTGAGCATTAAGTAGATACCACACACTCCATCAGAGTGGATTAAAACTCCAGCACCAGAGATGAGGGATGGGTGAATGGGAAATACTCCCCCCTCTCCTCCTCCTTATAATTTTTTTTAATGTTTGTTGACATTTTTTGTATAAAGACATTTAGTTTTCCTTGAAATGTATATCGATTGATTTTTTTGTCTCGTAGCGCCAGAGAGAGCTGAGTGGTGGATTGACCTTATACCTACATTCAGCCCATAGTCAAATATTTACTGCCGCACTCATTAGCTTACTTTGCCAGCGAAAGACGCGTATGAAGTGGATGTATGTAATGCTGTAGATCATTTCCGACCTATGTTGTGATACCACAGGACAGCATTCCTTACTATAATGTCTACCAAGACATTAGGATTTACCTTGTACACAGATTCAAGCATTTTATGTTCTGTTTTTCTTATTTGGATTTACTGCCTGGCTTCAATATCAACTAGCAATTTACAAGACGCTTATGGATAGTCCATGTTTTACAAACATATAAAAGTATGGATACTCCGACTGCCTTGCAGACTCCCAGTTTCGTTTACAAGAATTACTCCACTTGTGTTACAGTCATGTGCAGGCAGGTGCAACACCACGTCCTTGTTACATCCACCATCTAGAAGACGTTATGATATTCCACAACCTGCAATCATCTAGCAGCACTCTATGTCAGTCATACACCAGACTGTTACACCACACGAGAGTGTATTTAATCCAACATAAACATGAACAGCTTGTTAACAGTCCAGGTCTATTGTCTACAAATATGTACATGGGGAGAGTCCAGTGCTTGCTACTTATCTCATTGGTTGGCCTTGTCAATGGGAACCTTGGATATACTACTGGCTCTACTGTTTTTGTGTTGAGAGGTTCATATCCATTAACCTGAACAAAGGGACTTCTTCGTCATTTTTTTATGATCTGGGCAATTTACATTTGAGTTTTCCAAGAGTGATTGCTTGTTACAAAGAAATCTGCCCTGCCTCAACCCGATCAAGCCAGTTTATACCAGGATAGGTATCCCTATATGATCAATTGCCAATTTTCTACCAGCATGGCCCTAGAAGACGAACAAGATTTTACTTATACAAAAGAGGCTGATTACAACATCGAGTTCATTATTCCACAAGCCTAGGTAATGGGGAATCTAAAAACTATTTTCTTTTGGTTCATTAAGGATATTAGTAACATTACGAAGGAACTTTGTTAGCCCAGCACATCAGCAGCTGAGAATTAGTTGAAAGTATACTTTCCTCAGATTATACAGAGTACTTATCTGTTTAAGAAGGAGAAAAACTATCCAATATCTACCTGAGAGAAATTAGGACATTGGTTTTAGTTATTTTTTGTTTTTTTGTTTAAGTATTTTGTTAGTATTTTCATTTTAGAATGTTTTTGTCTATTTGTGTACATGGAATGGTTGTTAATTGTACGTGACATATGTGGACATAGTTTACTATATGTTTGTTAGGGAGTGAATAACCTTCCTGATATTGTTACTGAGTTTTACAGGTTAATGCTTTTGGAAATTTTTTTTTTCCTGGGGGTAGGGGGGGGGGGGGGGGGGAGAATCCTCTAATGGTTGTTGTTTTTTTCTCTCACTGATGAAGAGGATTCATGTGTTTGTCATATTTAGTTGAGTACCTGACATGACATTGCAAATCCTGGAGTTTTTCCAGAACCCTATTCGTCACAAAACAGAGTGTATGTTTAACCAAGGTTTTAAGTCCATTTATTGTCAGTGTTGCTTCACCAGTGGTTGTTCTATATATATATATATATCAGGTGCCGTCTCCACAGTGAAGGTTGGCAGCAATGGATCTCCAACACTGTCTCTCGCCTTGACTGTACATTCTGTCAGGCTGATGTTCGTCCATATTATGATGTTATCTTCCCACTTGTATCGTTGTCTACCTCTTGCTCGCTTGCCCTCAACCTTGCCGTCCAGTATGGTTTTTATAAGAGTATGATGTCTTTTAACAGGGCCAAAATATTTCACTTGCCTCCTCTTTATTTCTTTCATCAACTCTCTCTTCATTCCCAGTTTTTCTAGAACCTCTGCATTTGATTGTTTTTGTTTCCATGAAAAACGACATATTCGTCTGTATATCCACATCTCCAGGGCTTCTATGTGACTTTCTAGTTGCTTGTTCAATGTCCAGGATTCCGCGCCATACAGTAGCGATGAATATACATAGCATTTGACAATTCTCATTTTTAATGTGTTATTAATCTCTCTAGATGTTAATACTGATTTCATCTCCCGTGTGTTGCCAGGGCCCATAAGGGAAGCAAAGAATAGCAACACTGCAGCCTACCACGCATGTCGTAAGAGGCGACTAAGGAGGCTTGATGGTTCCGTCGCCCTGCTACTGAGTGAGTGCGTGGCGCGACACTGTGAGCGTTGAGTTTCGTGTGAAATGCTTTTGAATCTGCCCAAGGTTTTTTGGAACATGACTGCATGTTCGGCGCGATGGCGGATGGCTATGTCCCAGAGTTGACCGGTCTTTGCCGTATGCAGAAATGCGTGGTTGCTGGGCTTCTGGTTGACTGCCACTGCCATTGATGATGAACTGTATTTCGTGGACTGTGTGGGTGAACTTCTAGGAAACATCCAGATGGGAAAATGACTGCCGATTCCATTAGAAATGAACTGGGTGTTTTGTGGGGGACTATTGTGTTGACATTCTGGTGGCGACATTATGCACAGTGTATCTGTGCGGGCTGTTGTTTGTCGAGACTCCTGTCTTTTCCACTTTTCACATTGGGCAGTGGGGAGCGTTTTGTGTGATATTCACTGGCACAGGAACGGAGCATAATGGGGGTGACCCGTTGCTGTGAAGTTGGAACTGCGACTAAGTAACTAACTAACTGATTTCATGCCGTTGAAAGCATTTTTAGCCATTCCTATTCTCTTTTTGATTTCTATTTCACTTCTGTTATCAGCTGTTATTATATGTCCAAGGTAGGAGAAACTTGAAACTTGTTCTAGTACCTGCCCGTTTACTGTGATGTTCATTGATGACCTTTCCTTTTCACTGCTAATTATCATAGTTTTTGTGTTTTTGATGTTAATATCAAAGCCACATTCCGCACTGTGTCTGTTTACTTGCTCCACTAGGTCTTGTAACTCTTGCTCACTTTCTGCTAGTAACACAGTATCATCAGCATACATAAGATTGTTTATGATTCTTCCATTGATGTTAAGTCCAGGCATTTCAATTTGTTTAAAAATTCTTTCTGTATGTATGTTGAAAAGGCTAGGGGACAGTACACATCCCTGTCATACGCCTCTTTTATCTCTATAGCAACAAATAGTTATTTCCGCATCTAATAGACGCCACTTATCCCCTTTACAAGTTACTAATGAGTCTGATGTCCTTTCTGTCTACTCCTATATCTTGAAGGCACGTAATTAGTCATTCATGCTTCGGAGGTCACGGGTAGTAAGCATCACCTGGATCTTTTCTCCTGGGCATGCCGGTGTGCTGGGGAATGAACAGGCGGACAGATTGGCTGGCTCGGCAAAACTTGGTGGAGTATTGATGCATGACAAGGCAGACGTGGTTGCGGCCTTGTGGGAGCACGTGTACACCTCGGAGGAGCAGATGGATCACCATAGTCTGGTAAGAATGAGACAGCGAGGTGTGACGAGGGGATCTGGCCGACGCTCGGCGCTCGGAGGAAAGGCGAGACGGACATATAATCAGATTGCTACTGGAACTATTAGTGTTGGAACTCTTCGCTGGCTGCTGAGGATGGGGACGGAGTGCTTATGGGAATGTCCCGAATGCTGTGATGTCGGTTCCTAAATCAATCAATCAATCAATCAATCATGCTGTACTCTATCAAAAGCTTTCTTGTAGTCTATAACACAAACATATATACTTTTTGAACTTTATTTTTTCAATTAACATCCTCAAACAGATAATTGCTTCTCTGGTGCCGCTGTTTTTGCGGAACCCAAATTGTTCTTCAGCTTCTTCCTCATCTATTTTATGTTGAATTCTTTCTTGTATGACCTTGAGAAATATCTTAGTTATATGGCTCATTAAGCTAATAGTTCTGTAATGCTCACAATCAACAGCTCTTGGCTTCTTCGGTAGTGTGATGAAAATGGATGTTTTCAAATCATTGGGGATGTACCCAGTATTATATATATCACTACATAATTCTGTGAAAGTTTTAATGCCAAAGCTGGATAAGGATTTTATCATCTCTGTTGTTATCTTGTCAGGACCTGCAGCCATTCCTTCTTTCATCTTTTTAATAGCCTTTTCTACTTCAGCATTTAATATTTTTGGTCCATCTTGAGTATTATATAATATATATATATATATATATATATATATATATATATATATATATATATATATATATATATATATATATATATATATATATATATATATATAGCTAGCCGGTCTCCGTGGCCAAAGGCTTGTGAACGCGGTTCGTGAGCCAGGTACGAGGCGTTCGAAACTCAGCCGCGAACGATTTGTGCAGCAGACCGTGTCGTGTTGTGTTATAACATGCTTGTATAGGAGCCGATCGTTCAGAAAGCAATGGCAAACTACTGAACGTAAAAGCTTGCCTAGTACATCAATAGCAGTTTAAAAATGCTGGTGTTGACTGCAACGTCCTGCAAGGGATATGCAACATTTAAAATATATATATATATATATATATATATATATATATATATATATATATATATATATATATATATATCATGTGCCATGCCGGAAAGCATGGCACATGATTGATTTATATATATACTAAACAACCTGGCCCGGCTTCGCCCAGTCCCTGGTGGGTAGCATCTCATTTAATTCATATTCGGCCCCTGCTCCCATTCCCGTTCCCAAAAAAGATGACCCGGCCCGGCTTCGCCCAGCCCCTGACGGGGAGCGTCTCATTTAATTCATATTTTGCCCCTGCTCCCGTTCCCGTTCCCAAAAAAGAAGCCTGGCCCAGCTTCGCTCATCGCCCAGTCCCTGGTGGGGAGCATCTCATTTAATTCATATTCAGCCCCTGCTCCCGTTCCCGTTCCCAAAAAAGACGACCTGGCCCGGCTTCGGCAGTCCCTGGTGGGGAGCGTCTCATTTAATTCATATCAGTAGTCATATAAGTTCCCGTTCCCATTCCCATTCCCGGAAATATGGCAAACAGATTGGAAGAGAACAATCTTCATCCAATAACTAAATAGGGCAATCTGAAACTACTGAACGTAAATTTACCAAGATATCACAAAAACCCAATAAATGCTGGGATGACTGTATAGATGTCGAAAAGAAATAAAAAGATGAGTTAGAAAATTTTCACATATTTAAAATAGATGCATTATTTTTATGAAAACTTTGAAAATGCCTTAAAGATTTTATCATTATATAACGCATATGCCTGTAGATAACTGTAGATAAACATTTTATTCTTTGAGAAAAGGGCAACAATTATTTAAATTACACATATTGCAATGCTACTAAAAGTTATGTCCCTTGATATAACTTTTCTTAAGTTAAGTCCTCTTTCTATATATTAATTATAATGTAATAAAAAAAAAATTTTTATTACGTAAATAAATGTTTGTAAACTAACAAACTATGCCAGTTGGCAGCACGGCAATGAGAAGAACGCGTGTAGAAAATTTCATCTCAATCGGATGGACCGTTCGCGAACGCATAAATAACATACATACGCACATACATTGTATTTTATATATATACTAGCTGACCCGGCCCGGCTTCGCCCAGTCCCTGGAGGGGATCTATCTATCTATCAGTCTGTCTGTCTGTCTGCTTGTTTGTCTGTCTGTCTGTCTGGCTGACCCGGCCCGGCTTCACCCAGTCCCTGGTGGGGAGCATCTCATTTAATTCATATAAGTAGTCATATAAGCTCCCGTTCCCGACTATCTGTCTGTCTGTCTGTCTATCTGTCTGACCCGGCCCGGCTTCACCCAGTCCCTGGTGGGGAGCATCTCATTTAATTCATATAAGTAGTCATATAAGCTCCCATTCCCGACTATCTGTCTGTCTGTCTGTCTATCTATCTGACCCGGCGTGGCTTCGCCCAGCTCCTGGCGGGGAGCGTCTCATTAAATTCACACAGTAACTTAAAAGAATGTCCTTCCACACACCATCCATTATTTTTAATGAAAACTGTTTTTAATCACCTACATGACTGTAGATAACTTCTTTAAGCATAAAAAGATGAGTTACAATGTTATGCATTATGCATTATTTTTATGAAAACTTTGAAAATGCCTTAAAGATTATATCATTATTTATAACTCATATGCCTGTAAATAACTATAGACAAAGAGTTTATAAATCTTTGAAAACGATGCAACAATATGACTATAAAGTATATAGAAATGTTATTAAAAGTTATGCCCCTTGAAATAACTTTTCTAGAGTTAAGTCCCCTTATAATGAAAAATGAACTATTAAATTTTAGTAAGTAAGTAGCCGAAAAAAAACTAAAAAACGACAGAAAGTTGCACAGGAATGAAAAGAATATGTGTAGAAAATTTCATCTCAATCGGATGGACCGTTCGCGAACGCATAAAGAACAGACATACATACAGTCTCTTTTATATATATATATATATATATATATATATATATATATATATATATATATATATATATATATATATATATATATATATATAATACAGTTGTCATATGACCCTATTTATAAAACTGATGGAGATCACCACTGAGGCTGGATCCCTACATAAGGACAACTTCCTTTTTTTTTTTAGAATCAGCAGATTTCTCTGTTGTCTGTGGTAAAATTTCCAGGATCTCTACACCTTCTATTGGAGGCTCTTTCTGCATACAATTAGTGTGGGACTTAAACATTTTGCTGTTTAATTCCTCACTTGGAAACTCAGAGTCATTTCTAGGCTTCCTTAAGAAGGTTGAATGGGAAGGAGAACCTATATCCGGGATACCCCTAGAAAAACAAGTCAAATCCCCCCTTATTTATTGTATCACCTCATAACGTTCCAAAAAGGTAACACTATGCGGCATTACGTAGTTCCTCTGCAAACTAGCAAGAGAGCGAAGCATAGCAACACAGGTGACAACATTATGGCGGAACGTAGTGACGTAAAGTGAAGTTATGTCCGCTATGCGACAAGAACGTTATAGCAAAACGACGTAAACCAAAGTGATGTATAGCAGGAGCTCCCTGTACATTTCCATGCCAGGATGCAAGATTGTTCAGTATCATTTCTCTCTGCCATCCTCTTATCTATGTTTCTATAAATTTCATCAGTTGCTACATTTTGTTCCAGATACAAAGAACGGATACAAACAAAATCTGAAACAGTGTGGACCTTATGTGACAGGCATTAAAAACAAACACAGAGAAATAACTGACAATAAGTCAATAAAATAACGCTGGCGCCCACAGACCTTCTGTCACTTTGATTTTGTTACTCTGACACAAATAACACACGGGCTGGATTTGCAAAACAATAGCAGCAATATGCATCACAGAAAATTGCACTTCAATTATGGAATGTGTATAGGGCAAATTCTGACCTATTCAGTTACAAGGAAAACAAGCTAAATGTTAGCACGTTCCTAGTTCACACACAAAGAATAATAATAATATTTCACTGTTTCTGTCTCAACAACTGAAAGCATGCATATTTCCTATACACACACACATGGAACATTCTAGAGCTTCTGTATTCAGATAACTGAGATATGGCAGGCAATACGCAGGTATACTTATGAACCATGTTGGAGATGGTGCGGATATTTTTCTAAACATCTTAAAATCAGTTATAATTTTTTTGGCGGGTAATTCCTACAAGTCGCATTCGTCAGTTCTAAACTAAATATATCCAAAAAAACACGATCTATTTACGCCTAGAATTGAGGTCGGTGTGGCTGAGAGGTATAACATGCTTAAACTTTCTCTTCTGGAGATGGCTAAGTGGGTTCGTTCCCCACGCCTGTCAGCGGGACTTAAATATTGACTTCTCATCTTTGACTTGGGGATGTATATTAAAGTACCTCTGAAGTCTGGGAAGATTTTACCTGATGGTGAGGAACATTGATAATTGGGAAAGCCAACCCTCTTGCAAAAATTAGTCCAGTGCACTACTAATAGTAGCAACTACTAGTAGTAGTATGAGTAAACTGTGCTTGAGTTCAAAGCAAGTGAGCGGCGGGGGGGGGGGGGGGGGGGGGGGGGGGGGGGGGGGATGAGATATCAAGAACTAGAAGATGCTTCATACAGTAATATATGATCAAGCCGGGGGGGAAAAAACAAGTACAAATATAATTTGAGGTAGTGTGGACATAACATTTAGACGTATTAATAATGGTTACAAATAACTAAGAGTTTCATAAGGTAATAAACGCAGAGCTTGCCAAAGTAGTCGCAATGTAGTGTTCAGAATTATGATTGTTTATTTTGTCTCAGAAAGATAAAAACTCCTTGCGTTACAAGATCCTAGTTTGTACGATATGCTAGTCTAGTATTCTAGCTTCATGACTATCTACTCCGATAATTTCATATAAACCTTAGCTATAACAGACTATGGTACAGCAAAGGGCACTGACATCCTGCAAACATTCAAACACTTCATAGAGCACGCTGAGAAGGGTGAAGACAAGAATGCTTCATCTAGAGTGGCATGCTACAATTAACAAATCAAAGATAGGGAGCATCCATTGGCTCTTTTCCCCTAGGTAAGCTGGTGTTTGTCGGTCTCCCTTGTGAAGGGGTTAAGGACATTGTTCGTAATTCCATATACTCACGTACGAAACACAGCTGCGCGAGATTCGGATCGCATTGCACTGGTTACTTACAGAGGTATGTGAGCCCGTCGTTCAGAAAGCGATGGCAAACTACTGAATGTAAAACTTGCCAAGGTATCAACAGCAGCTGAAAAATGCTGGTGCTGACTGCAATGTCCTGTAAAGGTTATGAAAAAAAAAAAAAAGCTGGTGTTTAGGGAAACGAGCAGGCAGAAATCTGGATCTGCACCGCTGGGAGGGGTATTGGGCTACTGGAGAACGATAAGGCAGATGTGGTTAGGGCCCTTTGAGATCATGTGTACAGTGTGAAAGAACAGATACACCATCCTTGCCTGGACAGAATGGTCAGGCAGGAGGGAGTGATCAGGGTATCTGCCCGACACTCAGTTCTCTTGGGAAAGGCCTGATATATACATAATCAGATTGCAACTACTGCCATTGGTATAGGAACTCTTCAATGGTTGTTGAAGATGAGGACAGAGCACATATATGAAGGTCCCAAGTACTGTGATGTCGATTCTTGACTCAACTCAACTCAAAGATCCAAACACATTTCTGAATCCGGCTTCACACATACTTCCATCCTGTCATTTGTACACAAAGGATTTTCTCAGCACTTAACTGTATTCTCATGATAAAAAGGTAAAAGTATCTCCTATGGTAGATAATGCCAGTATAATGTGAATTGTTACACCTTCAAACACCCTAGGCTATGGCATCATGAGGTGGTGTTGCCATTTCCTTTTATCACATTTATCACCACTGTTCCTTCCAAGGCATAAACAAAAAGACAACCACATAACAGATACTGCCACAGAGGTGTGGAATGTAGGCCTTCAAATATTTATCGTAGACAACTGCAGAAAATCCTAAACATTGTCCAGTATTCATTTGATGAGACTGAGTTAACTCCACAGCCGTATTGGTCAGAAAAAATATCCTGCCACTGCTGGAGAAATGAACTCACAACACTGCCATGGTAAGCAAGTACACTAACCACTCAGCCACCACAGCTGAGTCTAGACTCAGATAAAAACATCAAATGTCATTTATCTCACTCACATTCAATCTCACATGTCGAGTTAATAAGAAACTAGCCTTCGACTCTCCTCAGTCTACCTACAAGGCAGGAGATATTCTATTCTAGTCTCTATCCTGATATGGATGATGACGTTTGATCCACATTTATAGTTAAGCATAAGTGACAAGTTGAAGCTTCAGACCTTGAGCCAATGTGGCTCCAGTACAATTTATTTATACCCTAATAGAGTCTATCTATTACGTTCTCAAAACTTCCTCTAGCTCTATAACCAAACTTTCTTTTTTTCAGTTTTAGGTACAAAGAGGCAACTAACTGGGTTTCATTCTAACCAGATGTCACAATCAATGTATTTGTTGTCTCTACAAATTCAGTGCAAGGAATTGTACATGTATATCTACCCTAATTGTCATACATACAAACAAGATACTTACCTAACCAATTCCTGTCGAGATATATGGCTACAAAAGACGGGGGTATTGTAAAATAATCCACAAATGAGAACAGTTCCACCCAAAACCATAGTTTATCATTTGCTGCCACAAACTGAAAAAATGAAAATTAACAAGAGTATTATTAGCTGACTTTATCAACTATTCTTTTCAAAACTAAATAGGTAATGTGCTGGCCCCTCGCCGTCTTCACAGGCGATAGTTTGTTAAATTGTCCTTCAAAAGGCATAATAACAACACCCATGGCAGTAGCGATTGTGACTGATCAGAACAATTTGTGTGGTAAATATTCATCCAAACTGGATGCATGTGAACACATGGTCACTTCCGTTATAACCCATCATCTGACGTCTCACACGCTCAGTTTCTGACCAATCTGCCAATAGTTTCTCCTTTGTCTTTATGTCATTTCTGATCTTTGCCCTCCATGCAACGTGATCAGTGGCAAGTTATACCTCACCATAGATCAAATTCTGGGCTTAATTGTAGAGACTATGTGTTGCTAATGAAGCATTATCCCTCTCTCAAGCCTGCCGTGTTTACCCCAGAGGAAAGGTAACACCAATACATATGAAAAAAGACAAGCTGCAGAAGTTGCCGGATCAGCAAAGCAATGCTCTTACTGTCTGCCTGTTGGAGCTTCGATCCTAGACCAGTTGCCAACCAAGGCTAAAAGCCTGGTCTGCCCTGCTATGACATATAGTCTTTATGTTGCATTTCCTCACAGGAAAACGTATGTACCCTCCCAATTGTGCTTCTCTGCCCAAAGCCATTAGGCAATGTCGGGTATCGGGTTTGGTGAGCACCACCAAACATTCAGCACTAATAGAAAGTAGGCAGTACCATCTATTGTTCTACAGTAGCTCAGTTATACCTGACTAAACTAGTTAGTTGCATATCCTTTACAGGACATCGCAGTCAACCCAAGTATTTTTGGCTGTTTGTGATTTCTTGGCAAGTTTATGTTTAATAGTTTGCCACTGAACAGTCAGCAATCATATCATTTTATAAAAACCAATGCAACGTGGTCTGATACCAAATCGCTCTCAGCTGTGTTTAAAGTGCAGTATGTGGGATTACGAACTGCATCCTAACTCCTTTACCACAGAGCCGGTTCCTGACTAAGACCTGACAGTAAAATAGGTACTGTAATATCCTAATAATTGAGATACAGTTTGTATAATTATTTTACATAATGGATTCTATTATTTATTAATTCAATAGTTCTTTTAGGCAATTATGGCATTCGTCCCATTAAAAAGGTAAATAACACAAGCAAATACAGTATAACTGATATAAAATTAAGACAAGTGTGCAGACAGGCTAAAGAAAATTGGCTGGCAGACAAATGCCAAAACACAGACGATATGAGCAAAACAAAAACAAACAAACAAAAACGAACGCGCACGTGCGCACACACGCAGGCACGCAGGCAGGCAGGCACGCACGCACACACACAGCATCTGGCTTACAGGATAGTGAAACACAGTTTCATAATTCCCTGAAAACCAAGTCAAGGGTTTGAAATCAGCCGGAGGTTTAGAAGAACACCTTTTTGCATTGATTTTTTTAAGAATGCAATGGCAAACTACTGAACTAAAATTGTATAGTAAATGACAAACAGCAATACATGTTGGGGTTAATTACAATGTTCTGTAAAGGGCAATCAACGAACTAACTCACTCACTCATTCTCTCTCGCGTTCTTTCTCTCACTCTCTACCCCCCCCCCCCCCCCCCAAAAAAAAAACAAACAAACAAACAAACAAAACACATCAACAAGTTGTATTCTTGTAAGGAAATACCATGGCAGATACTGGCATGTGGGTATGAAGTTCTTGGCCTGCATTTATACTAGGTCTCAACCTAATGAAGTGAGCTGACCAATTCCCTTCCACACTGTCTTTTCTTCTCACATAATTTCCAGAAATTATTTTAAGACCTACTTGATTAGCTGGTGTCTATTACAGAGCCACACTGATCAGAAAAATGCTGCTGATACAGAGAATTGGACCAAGACCACTATCATGAACAGCAAAGAACTGTACTATATATTAATCAAGGCCTGATACATACATAATCAGATTGCAGCTGCTACCAATGGTTGTTGAAGATGAGAACAGAGCACATATAAGAAGGTCCTACGTACTGTGATGTTGATTCTTGACTCAACTCAACTCAAACAATAATAGGGAAAGCTAATACACATTGACGTGACACAACAAAGTGCTACGCGCACAAGACTAGTCTTCATAATGCAACTCTAAAGTGCATAATTGCTAGCAGCAATATGAAAGGTCTGCACTGTTGTATACACAACGATTTTCATAATAGGATTCTGAAAGTGCTAAATTATGACTAATAACATGGAAAATTTAATCCCACACCCCCGACATTTACTGTGTGTGTATGAATTATTTGAAATCCATAATGTGATCTGCAATTTTGTGTTTGCTTCAATGGCAGTTTTTGTTCCTTTAAGTGGATGCCAATTGAATTCATATTATGACAATTTTTTTTTCTTGCTAGAATATTCTGGAAACATTTCTGTAAATATCACATTCTACCTATAAAATCTGCCCTTTGTAAATGAACATGCTGCAGTGGCATAGGGGTTAGCACATTAGCCTGCCAAGGCAGTGGTCCAGGTTCCATCTACAGCAGTCAGTCCAGTAAATGAAAGAAACGTTTATATGCTTTAAGGTGCCTTGGATATGTGGTGACAGACAACATATTTGTATAGACAAGGTGCCTTGGATATGTGGTGACAGACAACATATTTGTATAGACAAGGTGCCTTGGATATGTGGTGACAAACAACATATTTGTATAGACAAGGTGCCTTGGATATGAGGTGACAGACAACATATTTGTATAGACAAGGTGCCTTGGATATGTGATGACAGACAACATATTTGTATAGACAAGGTGCCTTGGATATGTGGTGACAGACAACATATTTGTATAGACAAGGTGCCTTGGATATGTGGTGACAGACAACATATTTGTATAGACAAGGTGCCTTGGATATGTGGTGACAGACAACATATTTGTATAGACAAGGTGCCTTGGATATGTGGTGACAGACAACATATTTGTATAGACAAGGTGCCTTGGATATGTGGTGACAGACAACATATTTGTATAGACAAGGTGCCTTGGATATGTGGTGACAGACAACATATTTGTATAGACAAGGTGCCTTGTATATGTGGTGACAGACAACATATTTGTATAGACAAGGTGCCTTGTATATGTGGTGACAGACAACATATTTGTATAGACAAGGTGCCTTGGATATGTGGTGACAGACAACATATTTGTATAGACAAGGTGCCTTGTATATGTGGTGACAGACAACATATTTGTATAGACAAGGTGCCATGGAAATGTGGTGACAGACAACATATTTGTATAGACAAGGTGCCATGGAAATGTGGTGACAGACAACATATTTGTATAGACAAGGTGCCTTGGATATGTGGTGACAGACAACATATTTGTATAGACAAGGTGCCTTGGATATGTGGTGACAGACAACATATTTGTATAGACAAGGTGCCTTGGATATGTGGTGACAGACAACATATTTGTATAGACAAGGTGCCTTGGATATGTGGTGACAGACAACATATTTGTATAGACAAGGTGCCATGGAAATGTGGTGACAGACAACATATTTGTATAGACAAGGTGCCATGGAAATGTGGTGACAGACAACATATTTGTATAGACAAGGTGCCTTGGATATGTGGTGACAGACAACATATTTGTATAGACAAGGTGCCTTGGATATGTGGTGACAGACAACATATTTGTATAGACTGATCAGCCCTGGATGGCTCATGTGCTCAGTATCCTGCCGGCCGCCTTCACTTCCCCGCCGTGTTTCCTGGTAGCCTTTTTAGGCTGGGCTGACCTGGGAGTTCAGGTCAACTATAAACATCAACCACTGCCAGGCTGGCAGGCAAGCATTTTGCCTAGTCTCATTTTATTTGTTTCTGCACTCGCACTCTTTGATCTCAAGTGTAGTCCATACAGGTGTTACTACTTCTAGTGGCACTGAACTGAATTTTTGCATGTGGATTAACTTTCCCTATTACCACTGTCTCATTCGGGAGGCCCAGGTTCGATCCCTCGGTAAGGTGTCGGATTTTTTTCTGTCGGGGGCAAAAAGAAAATCCTAACCTGCACAGTTCGCGGCGACTGCACTAGCCAGGCGGCCTTAATTCCTCAGGCTCAAAGACCCCTCTGCCATACACCGCAAGGTACTATACTGGCAGTAAATGACAGTTTGTAATACAATATTCTGCTTGACTGCTGGCTTTTCCCCACAATTGTTGATTTAGCTACCACCCTCCCCCTACCCCCATCTCTTCCCTCTGCTTTAGCAAGTTTAAACTGTTTTTTTAAACTTTCCTATTCCATTACAAACTGATAAACATACAATATCAGTAAGTATATTTCACTACTTGTGATGTAGTTTCTATAAATACATATTTTTTTTTTTTTTCCCCGCGTTTCCATCCTGTTTCAGGATATTGCGGTCAACACCAGCATCTTTCAGCTGTATGTTGATTCCTAGGCTAGATTACGCTCATCAGCACGCCACGACTTTCTGAGCGACCGGCTCCATACTCTCATATGTCACTTTTGCGATTCGAACCACTGCTAATTCTCGTCGCGTCACGTGGCGAGAGTATTCGGGATTAGCGGAGAAAGCTGCTAACCCCTCGGCCATATGCATCAATTAAATGATACTGGCAGTTGTATAGTACATACTGCTATATTTCCGGGAACCGTGTTAGCAGTGACTGAATGCCTACCTGATCATGAGGTCAAATCCACATTGGGGTGGATTGTTACAATTGACCTGGGCTGCAAGGTCGACCTAGCATCAAATGGGTGCCAGGACATGTCCCAGGAAATGAGGTCATCTGGTGTGATACTGACCACATGACCCACCGAGTGCTGATTGGTCTATAACAATATAGATCTGGCACCATATGCCCAATGCATCATAAGCCACATAAAATGGTCCATTACTTTTTTTTAACTTCCTTTATTTCAGTACTCTCACAGTATGTCAGAAAGAGAGTACTCAAATGTACAGAACCTGTCCTGCTCTATGGCAATGGATCTTGGAGTATGCAGGAACAAATTAAGAGCTTGTAAACAAAGAAGATGCTTCTGAGACGAATGTCGTGAATAATTTGGACAGTCAAAGTAACTAACCAGTGATGTGGAAGAGGCTAATAAAAAAGAACATAATATACTACTATAAGAAAGAGACAAATAATGTTCTATGGTCATGTAATGAGAAGATAGGCATTAAAAAACATCTTCACAACTGGAAAGTTCAGCAGTAGAAAAGGTAGAACAAGAGAAATGAATCTGGATGGCCTAAGACACTGGCATGGAGGAATATCTTCCACAGAATTGATCCAGAACAGCAAGAACCACAGTCTGTTGGGTCACATGAAAGCCCATGCCATTTGGCAGGGCACACTGATGATGATGATGATGATGATGATGGTGATGGTGGTGATGATGATGATGATGATGATGATGATGATGATGGTGGTGATGGTGATGATGATGATGATGATGATGATGATGATGATGATGATGATGATGATGATGATGATGATGATGATGATGATGATGATGATGATGATGATGATGATACTAAATACTGCAAAATCATGTCCACATTTTACGACCCCATGCGCTGGAGCAATTCTGCAGCCTGGTTTCAAACCGGTCACAACAGCCACTAAAAAGTGTGCCCATTAGAGCATTTGTAAAATGTCATTAGCTCACCAAAACGTATATGTACACCACGTGATAATCTTCAAGAGAACAGTGTGGTCGCTATGATAACAACTTACTACATGGACACAATGATAGAACAGAATACTTACTCTTATAAAGAAATATATCATAAAAAAGACATTGAAAGCCAAGTCCACTTGCTGTGTAGTACTGGAAGACCAAGGGATGCAGGTTTCCACTTTCTCGTTTGCTCTGTAGACATAAGAGAACGTGCATGTTTGTATACAATATAATTTACTACACTTTATATTTTACTACATTTAATAATCTGAAACATTCATCCAATCTTTCAATGGCCTGCTCTGTGCAAAATGCTGATCCATAACAGTCTTTTGAGATTTGTCCTTATCATAAGCTTCACATCCCGTCTCTGTTGCTGCCATGTATAAATTATCTTTCACATCTTGAATCCATCTCGGTTGTGGTCCACCTCCTCTCCGCCTCTTTGGTCCACTTCCCTTCATAATTATCTCTTC
This sequence comes from Cepaea hortensis, assembly GCA_963921405.1. Taxonomy (NCBI): domain Eukaryota; kingdom Metazoa; phylum Mollusca; class Gastropoda; order Stylommatophora; family Helicidae; genus Cepaea; species Cepaea hortensis. The sequence goes on along the minus strand of OY992880.1, from coordinate 94,475,051 downwards.
AGGACTGTCATTCCTTTTTACATGTTTTTGAAAACCAATTACTGCTAATAAACAACAGCTGTTTTGTGGCGGCTCTGTGCTGAACAGGTTACTAATGCAATTCATAATCTCACATACTGCGTTCTAAACACGGCTGTGGGCGATTGGAAGCAGACTGCCTTGCGTTTGTTCCCATACAAAGGTATGAATGCTGGTCGTTCAGAAATCAATGGTAAACTACTTAATGTAAACATGCCAAGAAATCACAAACAGTGAAACAATGCTGGGGTTGACTGCGACATCCTGTAAAAGATAAGCAACTAACTTTGTGTGAGTGTGCTCTATATTGTTCACATCAGATCAGCTGTCATCTTTACAGTCGAGGTCAGACTACACTGGAGCTACAGAATTCTCTGCCCATTGTGATGAACATATACTCTAGTATCATCTTTTCAGTTCATTTAATGTTTGCTTACATTTAAATTGCCATCTTCCTCTTGTACATGTGCCTTCCAGCTTTCCTTCTAACATGTTTTTACCATAGTATTTTGTCCCGTATGTACCCAAACAAGTTTCTTTGCCTATCTTTGATTTTATTCAGTAATTCTTTTCATTCCTAATTTTCTTGTGACTTTTAATGCTTTATTTTATCTGTCAGTGATAGTCTTTCATTTTCATACATGCACTCACATTTCAATCTATTCTTTCTTCCTTATGTTGGTTTGAGTTCCATGTCACCATACCATAAAACCCTCTTGGGTAAACATAGCACTTGACTCATTTTCAAGCAAAATGGCAATTGTTCGCATGTTACACACAAATTGCAACCAATCATATACAAATATAGCTAATAAGAAGGTAATTTCAAAATATAAGTTCATATGTTCTTGTTCAACTGTTGTTGCCTTGCTATTTTTCATATATTTTATGCAGCTGATTATTTTCATTTATTTCTCTGCAACATGCTTTGTAATTTTGGTCTAGTGAAATGTCATGTTGTTTTAGCTACCAGGTTCTCAGATATCGAGAGAGGTTTACTGCAGCAACTAGAACCTTGTAATTTCTCTTTCCTCACAGTGAACCAAAAACACTGAAGTTTCACTGCTTCAGTACACAACTATTTTACGTTGTGGTTGGAATTAGTTATGAAACCTGAACAATTAGCACACATATAATTTACTTGTCCCATAAAGTTATGAGTAAAGTATAACATTATATATCACATTGGAGATCAGCATGGCCGAATGGATAAGAGCGCTTGTTCTTAAACAACCAGAGTGCTGATGCAAAGGTTGCAGGTTCAACCCCTACACCGGTCAGCTGGACTAAAATGTTGACTTCTTGTCCATGACTTGGGGATGTAAATTATAAGTATCTCTGAAGTCAGAGTGGGTTCACTTGATGGCAAGGGACACTGGTAATAGGGAAAGTTTATTCACATTAAAAAAACAGTCCAGTGCATGAGTATGGGCTATGCTTTAGTTCAATGTGAGCAAAAACGAAACCAAAAAAAAATATATCAAATTAACAGAAAATGGAAGGACATTGCATATCTGAACACTGTTTTTTGCAGTATTTAATGTTCAGTTAGTGATTCTTTCACAAATATGTGCAATCCAAAAATATAATTTGAAATATGGAAACAAACTACCCACCTACCCAAGCACTTTCTCAAATATTTTTTTTTTACTGCAGTGAATCTCACTGCTACAATTTTGTAATTAATCTAATTGTAAACACATAAGAAATAAAACAAAAATGCAGTGAATGGATAAATAGTTTCTTAAATTTTCACATATTTGTAAAGACAATCTCTCTGAGGATATGCTACTAAATACTATCAAACTGTAAAACAAATTCACTACACAGTCAAACAGTTTATAACCTAATGAATAAAATATTGTAAAAGCCTATGTAAACTACTGAGCATAATCTTGCCAAGAAGTCAACAGACAGCTAAAAGATGCTGCTGTTGACAGCGATGTCCTGTAAAGGATATGCAAAAAAAAAAGCATATGTCCTAGCTCTGTTTACTACACAGATATAGCAAGAGGAAATGCACCACTATATTACTATAATGCTTGCTTGTCGCTATGGTTTATGATGATAGGGCCACTATGTATACTAGTTAAAACATTTAAAACGTATTTAAACCCTTTCAATTGACATTTCTTCTTCTTCTTCTTCTTTTCCTTCTTCTTCTCCTCCTTCTTCTGCCTCTAGTCCACAGTGGAGCAAAGGCTCTCAACCAACCCACACCAAGCCTTTAAGAAGGAAGCTGTGGTGGTGCCATAGCCAGCATGCTTGTCTGCCAGCTAGTCGTCATGTGTTCAAATCACCTTGAGGGCGGGGATTCTCTCTCACTAATTTAGGTTTCCAGGTCAATTGAGTGTAAAATGGGTACCAGGACATAACCTGGGAACTAAAGGTGGCAGACGTGATTGCCATGTGTCAATATAAGGTATACATCATTAAGCTTATATATTAAGAGTAGGTTTACCGTAGAAGAGGAATGAAGGAAAAGTGAGAACAACTCACGCTATAACAATGAACTGACACGCACTAATAAATCAAGTAAAGTCAGTTCTGAACTCATGATGATGATGAATAGCGAAGGGAGACTATTCAAGAAAGTTGCGTATCACGTGACCGGAATAGGGTGGTTCACGTGAAAAGGAGACAGCTGGACTCAGTCAGGCCAGGGTTTCGATGGAAGCAAGACGTGAAACTGTGTTGAAGCTGTGAAAGATTATCAACGCCATTAATGCAATGATTCTCTAGCAAGAATCGAAAATGTTTCATCCTGTTTGTACGGCTAAGTGAATAGCCATTCAAAGCTTGGTTGCAGTTCACCAAATTTATGGCAGCTCAGCGATGCTTCACGCCAGAAACCAAGAGCAGACTGTCATAAGTGTTGACCTTAGTATAGTCAGACATCGTGATACAGATTGAATAATTGTACAAATGAAACGCGTCTCGTCAAATTACTGAACTTTACTCAGCAGCACTGAATATGTATTTTTGTATATTTATCACACGCCATCCCACATCTACGAGAACGTGTGAATGTAACTCTTGTGATAATCGTCCATAATAAATATTGAAGAGTGTCAAGGACGTCATTTTGTTCATTATTTAGATCATGTGGATGTTCCTGTTAAATCTGTCATTGAGGCTGAGACAGCGAGCTAATAAACAGCTCATTGGCAGAAGTGGGCGGCTCTAACTACAAGAAGCAGGAGCACACCAATTCAAGGTCACCTTGGGCGCCATTAGTAACTTTCAAAACAGATATAGCACCAATCAATTACCTGATAAACATTTTCGCAATGGCATTGAATACGGCAACAGCAATTAAAGTTTTCAACAAAATCAACACGTTTTTTTGTGAACGTCTTGTCATACGTCAGTTATCAAGTTGTACTATTCAAGAGGCAGCCATCTGCCATACTAAGACAGTGTGGCCCGTCTTGTGCATAGAAATCACTAGTTTCCCAAAGAAATTGAAAAGCTGCAAGAAATAGCAGCCAGAAAGTGGGATCCACAAATACGAAGACGGCGAATCATTAAGCATCCGAAATACAGAGACTTACCTCCTCACCATTCAGGATTCAACATATGAACATTATATATCAAATCGGTGACGATGTCCCAACGTTGATTGTCAAGTCATCATTATTGGCACATCAGTAGTATAGCAGGATGTTCTCCGCCCAATTTTTGGGAGCACCCAAAATATGAACATTATATATCAAAACGGCGACGATGTCCCAACGTTGATTGTCAAGTCATCATTATTGTCACATCAGTAGTATAGCAGGATGTTCTCCACCCGAGTTTGAGGCTCAGCAATTTTTTCAAGAAAGTTGTCACAAGTTGAAATTTTGGTCTACAATCAACATCCAACCACCTGTACAGCCTGGAGAAAAACACCAGACCAATGGAGGACCTCAACACGACACCAGAGCAGAGAAACAGGCCAGTTAAATTGTCTGACTGTGTTTGTTTCATTTTGTGGGGTTGTTTGAAGTTAATATTCAGATATTTTCTCCATAGAGTGTTTGTTTGTGTCTTCATTGTAGTGGGTGGTTGGAAGGGCTACTTTTGTGCTGGAAAATATTCACGCACAAATGTACGTTCTGGTCTAAAGGCAGCCAGATCATTTGTGATAAATTATTGTAGCAATCTGACAGCTGATTAATACCTGTCTTGTTTTGTAAAAGTATCCATTTGTCGTGACTATACATCTTCAGTGTCTCTTTTCTTTGTAATTAAACATGTGGTATGCGTCAAATTTAGATTATACGTCTGACAGGAGTTATCGTGTGTCCTGTCTTGTGTAATATTGTGGACATTGTGACAGCAGTACATCTTCACGTGAATAACATCATTGTGTGAGGGTGAAACATCTTCAGACAAAGAACACCTTCTGTCCCAAACATCAATTTAGAGTATCACTAGTTTATATTGTGATCCTAATTTGTGGAAGGGCACAATAACAAGAACAACTTCTGTATATTCACACCATCATTCATTGCATACACACAAACAACACCTTGTGTATACTATTACCACCTTGCGTTGCTGACACATACATTCTTGTGCGTTTAATTAAAGACACCATACAGTAAACATGTCTTCACTACAAGACTTTATAGCTATGGGAGAGAAGTGTGGCATGTCAGGGCCTGATCTAGCAGCATGGGCCAAACAAGAATTGAGCAAGTTACAAGCACAAAAACGTGAAGAGAGAGCAGCGGCAAGAGAATCTAGAGAAGCACAAGAAGCTCTAGATAAAGAAAAGAGAGAAGCACAAGCAGCTCTAGATAAAGAAAACAGGGAAGCTGTAGAGAGACAAAAAGATAAAAGAACTTGCTTTAGAAACAGAGAAACTAGCCACAAAAGAGAAAGAATTGGCCTTAGAAATAGAGAGGCTTTCCTTTGATAGGGATAAACTGGCAACCGAGGTATTAATTAAGGATAAAGAGATAGAAGGCAACTTAAAGGTAACGACTCTTGAGAAAGACAAAGAGACAGAGATTGCCCAAGCAAAGATAGCAGCAAAATCTTTGGACCCCATTAAACGGTACACTGGTCTCATCAGAAACTTTACACAAGGTGATTCGATATCAGCCTGGGTAACCAACTTTGAGGTTCTAATGAACCATTACAAGGTGCCACCCGAAGACTGAGCCATACTTTTTCACAGGCATTTGGTCCTCGAACCCTTGAAGGTCATAGAGGTCATACCTGAGAACCTACGAACTAACTATACATATGTTAGGAATCAGGTCTTGGTACATTTTTCACTCGATCAAGCTGGGTTTCGAACAAAATTCAAAACATTAGCACCGAAGGCAAACCAGACCTTCCTAGACTACGTAGCAGAAACAACATCACTTTTCGACAAATGGCTCAAGTCAGCCGATGTAGGCTCAGACTTTAATAAGCTATGTGACCTCATGTTGAGGGATAAGTTGATTTCTTCTGTACCAGAAGCAATGTCAACGTTTCTGGTCGAGAACAAGTGTACGACTGTGCCAGAAATGGAGTCCAAAGGCGAGGCATTTTATAATGCCCATAGGGACATTTTTGCAGAAGGGTCTCAGCCTGAGTTAGCTATAAGGGCAGCTGCCAGGTTGTCCAACCAAAGGTATAATGGAAGACCAAACAAATTTCAACTGTACGGTCAGCAGTATAGAGGAAGAGGACCATACTACATGAAGGGTAACACACAAAGAGAGCCAGAGAGAGTCAGAAAGGGTTACCTGATGCAATGTCCTCATTGCAAACTACAACATGGTTCCCTTGAAATGTGTGACAAGAACCCTGACTATGATAATTACATTAAGAACTTGACATCACAAAAAGTCAGTAAGTACACTACATACAAGAACAGTATTAAATGTTTTGTCTGCAATATTTATGGACACGTAAGTAAAGATTGTAGGATTTGAAAGACGTGGAAAGAGGCCAATGCAGCATTCTTGTTCACCAGCAGTTCACCCGATGAATATGAAGAGACAAACGCAGTTAACATAGGGACGGATAGAAAGGACAGTTCAAGACTAGCAGCAAGGCTTATATACAGGAAGCTAATTCGGCTTACACAAGGGACGGAAACTTACACATACGACTAGCACTAGTTAATGGACTAACAGTTAGAATGATAAGAGACACAGGGACTTTGATTATCGGAGTTGACCGAAAATTGGTTAAAGACGAAGACTATACAGATGAGAAGGTGACATGCAGGACATTTGGTGGAGCATTAAAACAGTATAAGGTGGCGTGGACTGACATCAACTGCCCGTATTATCAGGGACGGCTAAAAGCTGCAGTGTTACCACAACCAACAACTGAATTAATATTAGGTAACATCCCAGACTTAAAAGAGTGCACCAGCCAAGACATTGAGAAAACAATTCATTAAAGAAGAACAGGCAAATTGTGCAGCATTAGTTTTCCCAACAGAAGACAAAAAGATTAAAATACCAGATGACGAATTAGATGCATTAACAGACATTAAGACTTGTCAGAATGAATTAACACAAGAAAACCAAGTTGGAGACACAATAACTCATAAATGTTTTTCAACTAACGACAATGACAATCCTGAGACGTGTAACCTACCTAGATGGTTAACAGATACGAATATTGAGTGGGATTCATTAACCCTCAAAGATAATTTAAGTAAGGAAGAAGAAGAGAAAGTAACCTTTGGAATTGAAAATTTTAGTTGGCTGAGTTCATCATTTAGCAAAAGCACGGCAATGGTGAAGCAATTCTTTGCACCATATTTGGAGGATGAAACCGACAAAAGTAAGAATACGAGGTCAGAAAATGATCCAAGTTCATTTGCATGTTCCGCAGAAAATTATTTCCCATGTTCATATGATATATCTACTTCATCTTCTGATGAAGATGAAAGGGTACCCCAGTCACCAAAGTCAAAGAAGAAAGTAAAGATACAACAAACGGATAGTGTCAACTATACGGAAGCAGGTTGGCAAAACAAAACCCCACCAAAAGGACCTAATGTGCGCTATACACAGCAATGAAAATATGGAAGGATACTGGTGTACCTGGAGTAGAAATAAATAGACGAATACAAAAAGTTAAATTAACAAACTAGGAACGATATTGAAAAAGCATAGGCTTGACAGAAGACGAAATAAAAGAGAAAAGACAGCAGATTAAGGAACTCGGAGTCAAAGAACCAGTTAAAAGTCTCAGTAACAACTACAGGTAGACTTAACTGTTAACAAACAACCTATTGATTCCACAGGACAATAGCAGTCCAACGTAATAAACATATTTATTTTATTTTTATTTTTTTTGCTTTAAAATTGTGATACTAATTAAAGTAAGTCTGACTCATAGTCATAGGGCCATTACAAACATCTGTTCACAAAACTAAGAAATATTGTACAAACAACTTACGTGAATAGAAATGGCAGTACAGAAAACAATTTACACTTCTCTATAATTACCGTGTCTGCTTAATTTGTCTCTGCCTGAGATATATCAAACTAACTTCACTACAGCATACATGATATACTCACAACTGAAGGATATAACGTTATTCAAGTCAACAGATTAAACAACTCTTTAATAGTCATCTGATCCTCAATCTGCCTGACATTTCAAAAGATTTCAGTTTGCAGACTAATACAAGTTCTTATGCAGTTGTAGACGTTGCTATCTGTCACATACCTAGTAAGGACAATAACTTCTTAACCTTCTTCTAAGTAAACTGTACTACATAGTAGTTAAACAATCCAACACTTTTGTATTCATAGTACATAAATGTTAAAGTGGAGATACAGTTATCCGAGTATTAGTTAAACTTCTGAACTAGCATATTAAATGATCACAAATTTCAGCATTCAATTTAACATTTTATGTTAATTAACTTAAATTGATTCAGATATGTACATACTTTTTCAATTTATAAATTACCAGAATGTACAGAAGACGAATGCGAGAGTATCTGGATCATGTAAGCACCACAGTAGATCCAAAGATGAATCTGGAAAATGTGGAATTCTGTGCCTACAACCCGAGTATCTACCGAAGAAGCACAGTTGAGCTATCAAAAAGGCCAGCAAATAACTAACGGTCCAGGGTAAACAGATAAGATCAACAACACCTACTGAAAATTAATGGAGTATTGTCATGGTTATTCATTATTAAAGTTACTTCATAAATCATATAGGTGTAATATTCCAACAATCATGATCATACCATCATATCATGAACATATGGATGAGGTATAAATCTGTAATCATTTATCATACAATCATTGAAATGATCCTATCATTCAAACATCCAACATAACATTCAGAAACAGAAACACATCATTCATTTACCATCAGTACATCATAGAATGAGTGTTAATAAAATATAAGGGTATAATAATAAGTATCTACAATTTCACAAATATTCAACAAACAAAAACAAAAAACATAAGCAATTGAGAGAAACCTATTGTATGTTAGAAACAACAAAGACACATAACATCACAGTTTAAAGGTTAATTAGATCACAACACATAACAACAATAATTGTCAATATCAACCACAATTACGATGTCATAATAGAATGAAAGAGTGAGAGAATTAGGAAATTTATAACATAATACTGGTGCAAACATAGCATCATATATATCACATTGATGCTGTGGCAATCTAGTTTGATTAGTTTTCTTTTCAATTACACTTGTGAACATATCATTTTGAATTTCACTTGTAAACATAGCATTTTGATGTTCATTTGTAAAGATATCATCACACATATTACAATGATGTTATAGTGATGATAACAATATTTTCCTGTTGTATCATTTTATAGGATAAGTTTTTCATACACATGAACGTTTACATGCATTTTTTTTTACATATGCAGATTATGTATCGCTAAAAGAAGACTTAATAGTTGATCTCTTTCCGTAATAGTGGAAGGAAACAGTAAAGGTACTGAAGACTAATGCAGAGAGACACAAGTCAGAGGTGGTAACAATGGTGTCCACAAGAAGAAAATGAAGCAACAATGGTGAAGAAACAGATGGCAATGAAAAACAGGAGTGCATGATGGTATCTAGTTTTAATGTTGATACTATAACATAATAACATATCTTCACATTGATAATTTAATTTAATGTAATTTTTTTTTTTCTTTCTTTTTCTTTTCATTTTTCCTTTGAATTTATAGTATTGGACAGATCAGCTCAGATAGTTCAATAAGATTTAGTGCTGATAACTATATTCTCATATGAGAACCAAGTGATGACTGTGAATCTACAACAATGGCCAGACTGCGAGAGCAGCAAATTAAAAGAGGGGTGGCCAAACAAGAACACTGCGCAGGAAGCCAAAGAAGATTGATAAACCAACACAGAACTGGCGTCGTTAGCCGCTACACGTTGCGGGATTTGCTGAGGAGGGGATCCGAGCACTTATGGACTGAATGGTTCGATGTGCAATGAGGATGATCTGTCGACTAACTAACTAACTAACTAACTATATTCTCCCATGAAATATTCCATGGTAAAAGCTTTTATGCGCATAAATGTACATGCATTTTTTATTTTTTATTACTACTAGATAGTTAACACTAAATTTATTTAGAACGCCAACAAAGAAGGCCAAGAGAGTGTATTTCACGGAAATGAATGAACACCGAGACAGAGAGAAACATTTCACAAGAAACAATAAGCGTGTTCAAGGCAATGAAGTACAACCACAATGTGGAATGAGCAACATAAGGTACAGTAACATCAACCTACAGTTATGATAGACTATCAAAGTATTATAAACTTTGACATACACGAAGGTGTTAATAATTGGGTCTACATAACACATTCATATGAGCAATATAATGAATATGCGTGGACAAGAAGAAAATACAACATCAATTACGAAGAAGAAATAATCAACCTAAGCAGAAGAAACAGTACAAGTAAACCTCAAATAATCATATGCAACAACCCCACTTGTGAACAAATGAGGTAAACTAAAGTAAAACGGTAACCTCAAATGACAGTTGGCAAGCAACCATAGCAGTATACAGGTCATATGTATATTAGACATATTCCACATACCAAACACAAATAATAATACAGAGGGTAATGGTACCGGTCAATCACTCACGTTCCCTCAATCAGGCGTAATGGCCTTGATAGGTTTGGGGATGCTTGTCTATAGGGCAAATGAGGAACTACTATGGGGAGGCCACTGGACCTTATGAAACTCGTAGGATAGTTAGCCCAGCCCTCCCATAGGCTACAAGGGGAGTAGATAGAAGTGCATGTCCGACATAAATAAGAATATTTTTTTTTACATTGATTTTGTGCAGTGGTTAATGGAGTACCATACCATCATATTATCACAGAGAATATGTATGTAGGAATACATGAATATAGAATATAATTATGAAATGACTAAAAACAACTGTTAATATTGCCACATGTCATAACAGTAAGAAACCGAATAGACTATGAAAATGGTTGCACCATTTTCAACAACGAGGGGGGGGGGGGCATATTGCCATGTGTCAATATAAGGTATACATCATTAAGCTTATATATTAAGAGTAGGTTTACCGTAGAAGAGGAATGAAGGAAAAATTAGAACAACTCACGCTATAACAATGAACTGACATGCACTAATAAATCAAGTAAAGTCAGTTCTGAACTCATATGATGATGAATAGCGAAGGGAGACTATTCAAGAAAGTTGCATATCACATGACCGGAATAGGGTGGTTCACGTGAAAAGGAGACAGCTGGACTCAGTCAGGCCAGGGTTTCGATGGAAGCAAGACGTGAAACCGTGTTGAAGCTGTGAAAGATTATCAACGCCATTAGTGCAATGATTCTCTAGCAAGAATCGAAAATGTTTTGTCCTGTTTGTACGGCTAAGTGAATAGCCATTCAAAGCTTGGCTGCAGTTCACCAAATTTATGGCAGCTCAGCGATGCTTCACGCCAGACGCCAAGAGCAGACTGTCGTAAGTGTTGACCTTAGTATAGTCAGACATCGTGATACAGATTGAATAATTGTACAAATGAAACGATTGTGTCTCGTCAAATTACTGAACTTTACTCAGCAGCACTGAATATGTATTTTTGTATATTTATCACATGCCATCCCACATCTACAGGAACGTGTGAATGTAACTGCTGTGATAATCGTCCATAATAAATATTGAAGAGTGTCAAGGACGTCATTTTGTTCATTATTCAGATCATGTGGATGTTCCTGTTAAATCTGTCATTGAGGCTGAGACAGTGAGCTAATAAACAGCTCATTGGCAGTGATACTGACCAATCACCCACCGTGCGCTGATTATCCTAAAATATGGGACTAACATCACTTACCCAATACACCTCAAGGTGTGAACAGGAATGCTTGACTGCACATTTTGTAAAAGTATAAGATGCTACAGAATCCTTCTCATGTTTATGAATAAAGTCTATTTATCACTAAAGGTGGTCTCCATATTTAAATGATTAAGTCATCTGCCTTGAGCTCAGAAAGTAGTGGTTTCATTTTCGGGCTGTCATTAGTTGAGTGCAGTTTTTTTCTAGAGATCCCTGGGGCTTGTTGCCAGAGCTACGGAGTTCGTGAGTTTGTGCTCTGTACAATGCTTTCAATTGGCAGTTAACTGCTCTGCGGAGAGAGACGAGCTGGATAAAATCTTCTGCAATGAAGTCAATACTATTGCTTTTTAATTGATTTTTTTTTGTTTTGTTTATTGGTGATTACGGAACAGCGACATTAAAGTTTCATAATCATGTTGCCGCTTACATCATCCTCAAATGCATCACAAGCTACCAGCAACAGTAGTTGTTTTGTGTGTACATATACATTTAACAAACACATCAGTGATTTCATAAATGAGACCTACAAAGAGAGACCAATAACAAAGGTGAAGAATACAATTTTATGTAAATACTGTGCAAGTTAGCTGTGTTCAAAGGAAGGTTTTACATGATGACAGGACTGGCATAATAAACTGGAATCATTGACATGACATGGAAAGTCAGTTTGAGATACTATAATTAATACTGAGTACTTAGTTGAGCACATTAAAAAATGTTTTGCATGTTTCTATTAGTGTTGCATCGGGGCTTATTCAGATTTTTAAAAATTTACTTGGGCTGCCAGGTCAACCCAGCTTTAAATGGGTACCCAGAGATATATTTGGAAGTAAAGGCAGTCAGCATGATACTGACCACATCAGCCACCGAGTGCCAATTAGACTATTAAAAATATGGGTCAAGCATCATACGCCCAATGCATCTTAAGGCATGTACAAGGGTCCTGTATTTATTTACTTTGACCATTAGAGTTTTTACTTCCTGTGTAGCCCTGGGAAATTGGAGTGCAGATTTACATGCTACATAGCTAAAGTTCAGAGTGTTAAGGTAGAAAACATCATAGATTAAATATTCCAGTGTAAATTATGCTAAAGTACATCAATTCAAATGCAATCATACTTACGAGGCATCAATGAAGTAGATGATCAAGGATGCAATGCTCAACAGAAACACCAACCCCACCTAAAACAAAGAAAAAGTGTGTTCATAAATAGACAAGAAAATATTTCAAATTAAAACCCTGCTGCATCTATCCACTTCAACTGTTAACTCATTCTATTTAAAGTAAATCAACATGCAATGATCAACTATTGCCTGCATATCAACTCAGCTCGATTCAGAAAAATATGTGATGTATGGAGTACTCAACTGGTGTATGTTCAAACATAAACAATCATGAAATGTTTGGTGATCATGGAAGTACAAGAAAGAAGTAGGGATTAGAGGAAGCACTAGACAACATAAAAATTGAAAGCTATAGTTACCGACTGGGATTCGAACCTGACACCTCCAAATGACGACAACACCTCATTGGTCATGCATCGAAGTACACTTGTTCCTACAGAAAGGCTCTGTCATCATTTGGAGGAGACAGGTTCAAATCCCTGGCGGAAACTATGGCTTTCATGTTTATGTTGTCTAGTGTGTCTTCTGATCCCTACTTCTGTCTTCTACTTCTATGAGTGCCAAACAATACATGTGTGTTTATTTATTATCTGTCTTAGTGGCCTCAACAAGTTCCCCAATTGATATCAATGGGTGTATGGTGCCTTGCATGGAACAGAGTAGGTCAAGAAAAGTCAGTTTTATCATAGTCACTCTGATGTGTGCCCTAACCTTGTACTTCTGCTATAATAATTTTAGGTAATATATCACAAAATTCCCCACTATAATTTATTTAGAATTAATTCTTTGTCAGGGAAGAGTTACAATGTTATGTTGCAGTTTGTTGGAGTTATCTGCCCTTGTACTCTTGATGGGGAATGAAAAGAAGAAAGGTTATGGCGTTCTTTCCTCCCATCTATGGCGTTCTTTCCTCCCATCAACGGCCAATGTGGATAGTTTATTGATTGATATACCAGCAGAACTGTAGTTTGCCATATCACCTGTTGAGAATTGTTTTTTGCCATTAATAAGGGTAAAAATATCAAGTAGCATAATTGCTTTACATCAATTAGTTGTCACTATCATAACGAGATTCTGCTGTACATCAATTCTGTCCTTGTTGTATAATATAGTGGTTCACTTTCATGCTTAATAAGCACTGGCATGCTGTACTTGTTATATCTGGTCCTTCTATTTTAACAATGAATGTTTATGATTAGTCTGTATCATTACGTTTTGCCAGTTGTATAATACATGCATTGATTTATGCAGCTAGTTATAAGAACTTGTTACCATTATTTCTCATAATTATATAAATAATTGCCGGTCTCCTTGGTGAAGTAGTTAACGACTTTCTCCTCAATCCCGTATATCCACATAGGGGAACATAGCTGCGCGAGATTCGGTAGAGGATCGCGTCACGTTGGTTACTTACGGGGGTATGTGAGCCGGTCGCTCAGAAAGCAATGGCAAACTACTGAGTGTAATCTTGCCAAGACATCAACAACAGCGGTAAAATGCTAGTGTTAACAGTGATTTCCTGTAAATAGGAGAAGCAGTGGGGAGGGGGGGGGGGGAGGGGGGGAATAAATAATTATTATAATTACTGAAAATAGTCATTCTAGCTTGCAGATCCTAAAGTTAACATCATTATTCTGTAAGGTTAATATTGAAGTTATTTCATCATTACTAGGTTGGTATTTGCTCATGAGTTACCGGGGCCATAAGGAAAGCAAAGAATAGCAACAATGTAACCTACCATGCATGTCATAAGATGCAACTAAGGAGGGTCAGCATGAGGCTGCCCACATCAACCCATAGAACAAACAGTTGAATTAACTGGTGCATGTGCAGAACAGAAGGGCCAACATGGTATGATATAATCACTAATGTGGTGTTTAATAAATAATTCCCCACTAATGTGGTGTTTAATAAATAATTCCCCACTAATGTGGTGTTTAATAAATAATTATTATAATTACTGAAAATAGTCATTCTAGCTTACAGATTCTAAAGTTAACATTATAATTCTGTAAGGTTAATATTGAAGTTATTTCATCATTACTAGGTTGGTATTTGCTCATGAGTTACCGGGGCCGTAAGGAAAGCAAAGAATAGCAACAATGTAACCTACCATGCATGTCATAAGATGCAACTAAGGAGGGTCAGCATGAGGCTGCCCAAATCAACACATAGAACACTAGCTGCAAAATCCAACCAATCATGGACAAGTCTACAAAGTGCTTGGCATGAGTTGGTTGTGGTTCTATGCTCCATTGGGAGGTGAAAGGCAGAAGAGGGAGAGGAAGAGGTTGATATTACAACACACAATAAAGTTGTTGCATATCCTTTACGGGACTTAGTAGTCAACACCAGAAATTTGTAGCTGTTCGTTATTCCTGGGCAAGTTTATGTTCAGTGGTTTGCCATTGCTTTTTGAATGACCGGCACCCATATCATTTCATTAAAAAAAAAACAACGTAAGACGGTCCGCTGCCAAATCGCCCACAGCTGTGTTTCGAGCGCGGGTATGCTTGATTACTTACTGCATCCGTAACCCCTTCACCACAGAGCTGGCTGATATTACAAACATTAGTTGAATTAACTGGTGCATGTGAAGAACAGAAGGGCCAACATGGTATGATAGAATCACTAATGTGATGTTTACGGAGAGAACTAAGCACAACTCCGGTGAATCAGAAGGTGAGGAAGCTAGTGTTGGACAGGAAACACACTCAGAAAACTGGTCAGTTGTATGACTATAAAGTTATTTCTCTACAACCCAAAGGGCTACAGAAATTGAGGGAGACCTAAAGGCATTAGGTGAAGAGAATTAGACAGAGATGAGTAATATGGGGAGGATATGGAGACAGCTGCAGGAGATTACAAGAGATAGAAGGGTTTGGTTTGAGTTGACTGAGGGCAAATGCTTCATTGGTGGATAAAAGGCAGCAGTAGCAGCAGTAGAGAGAGCTCTTTATCCCATCATTGGAGTGTAGACCCACAACCAACTCAGTCAAACCATCCTATCTTTTGCTGCCATCTCCTTCAGCTGCCTGCATGTCCTCCCTACATTATTCACCTGTCTAATTCTGTTCTCCATGTGGTTTTAGGATTCTCTTGATTTCATTTGCCTTGTGGGATCTAGAGGAAAGACTTTCTGGTTATATTATTAACAGGTTTTCTCAATGTGTGTCCTTTCCAGCGCCTTTTTCTCTAGATTCACTAGAACTTTTTTATTTGCATTCACTCGCTTTGAACTTAAGAGTAGTCTATATACATGCTACTATGTCTAGTGCACTGGACTGATTTTCGCATGTGAATTAGCTTTCCCTATTACCAGTGTCCCGCACCATCAGGTGAACCCACTCTGACTCCTGAAGTACTTGTAACTTACGTCCCCAAATCAAGGATGAGAAGTCAACATTTTAGTCCAACTGACAGGTGTAGGAATTAAACCTGCTCCATGGTATCAAAACACTGGCAGTTTAAAAGCCACTGTTCTTATCATTCGGCCATGCTGACTTCCTCGCTAGACTTTGTTTAGTTCTCTCCATAAGCTCCACATTAATGATTCTGTCACACCATTTTAGTCTTTTTATTCTGTGCGTGCACAAATTAATGAATTGTTGTAGTTTATTGTAATTGTTTTAGTTGTTCTCCATACAACAGTACTGACATTACAGTTAAATATTCTAAGTATGGCTCTAGTTTTAATTTCTTTTGACATCCACAAATTTTCTATTGATATGAAAACTCCCCATGCCTTTTGTTTCTTAATATCTCTATCTATCCCCCCATCTTTAGCTTTACCAACTATTTTCTAGTAATTTCCGTCTTGCAATGACATCTCTAGACAGCTGTTACTTCAACCCACTTGATCCCAGTTGTTAGTTTACGCCTTCTGTTCTATGCATTCATTACTTTACAGCAACAATTGCTCGGGACAAAACAAGAGTAAACTCCTGTACCAGGTGCAGACATGTGAGACATGCCATAGATTAACGCCATTAAACCTGGAACAATATCTTCCACAAGCATGACTCACAGCAGCAGATCTCACATGTGTGTTTACTTTCTGGGCTTTAGAGAGCTGTCATGAGAACAACATAATGTAGAGAATTTGCGACATGATGGTGTCTGGGGCTGCACAGAATTATCATTGCTGGTAACACAACGAAGACCTTCAGATTCACATCTGTCATAATAATTTTTTGAAAACATCTAAATTCATGACTGTTCCTTAATCCTCACAGCATCTTGCTGTATGCGAGACTGACATTCTGAGAATCATTGGTTAAGAGTTCACACAACTTGTTACATTCAACTACCTGGACTGCTGACCCACAGTTACTGGACTTCTTCAGCCCGTGTGACTCCTAATGAAGTATAGGCCCACAACCACATCGGCCAAGCTCTCTGTAGGCCAGTCAAGGTTGGTTGGATTTTAGCAGGTTTTTCTTTTAGCGGGAGATAGCCAGTCATAGACCAGGCCACTTTAGCCAGCTTTTATGACATCTTCTAGGGCTCAACAGTCTTACTATTTGTGTCTTTCCCTATGGGACCCCAGTAACAGACAGTACTACTGGCCATTACTTCTATTACAATCAGCCACAATGGTAACCCCCTGCAGGCAGTACCCAAGAATCAGCCACAATGGTAACCCCCTGCAGGCAGTACCCAAGAATCAGCCACAATGGTAACCCCCTGCAGGCAGTACCCAAGAATCAGCCACAATGGTAACTCCCTGTAGGCAGTACCCGAGAATCAGCCACAATGGTAACTCCCTGCAGGCAGTACCTGAGAATCAGTCACAACAGTAACTCCCTGTAGACAGTACCTGAGAATAAGCCACAATGGTAACTCCTTGCAGGCAGTACCTGAGAATCAGTCACAATGGTAACTCCCTACACTCAGTACCCAAGAATCAGCCACAATAGTAACCCTCTGAAGGCAGTACCTGAGAATCACCTACAATGGTACTCCCTGCAGGCAGTACCCAAGAATCAGCCACAATAGTAGCCCTCTGCAGTCACTACCTGAGAATCATACCCTCACTCCTTTCATACATCTACTAGAGAGACAGACAAGAGATCATGAACACTTAATGCTCCCACCACCATTCTGACGATTAATAAACTATTCCTTGAAGACCTCATGGTTCACTACCCAGTATATGAATGCAACATCTGCTCTCCATAAATTTCTGTTCACAGCTGTTAGATTCAACCAGCCTCCCCCTTCTTCCTCCATGTTTTTCAAGATAAGGCCACCAGCACTACTCAGCATAATGGCAGTAAACAGAATAATGAATCCATGGCTCCCAAATTAGTTACGCAAAAGGGGCCCATTGTGCTAGAAGCCAGATTTAAATACAAATTGAAGCCTGCGAAAATATGTTTACACTAATACTGTGAACATTCAAACAGTAGAGTTAGATTGGGTCTAAAGTTTCCTATTAATTTTATTTCATGACAACATAATCCTTAGCTTGACCCTCATAAAATGGCACCCAGAAAATGTTCTGGGAGGTCAGGCGGCCAGTGTGACACTGACCACATCAGCCACTAAGTGTTGTTTGGCCAC
Organism: Cepaea hortensis; assembly: GCA_963921405.1. Classification (NCBI taxonomy): domain Eukaryota; kingdom Metazoa; phylum Mollusca; class Gastropoda; order Stylommatophora; family Helicidae; genus Cepaea; species Cepaea hortensis. The sequence continues at coordinate 94,457,000 of OY992880.1, read as the reverse complement.
AATATCTACATTATACCATGGTGACATGGAAGTGGGTTAATCCTACAATTGGTATAACTTAAAATTTGAACAGCCAGTGAAGTAAAAAGAAATAGATTACATGTCTACATGATTTTATAGTGTGTACAAGCATACAACATCGGTCGCATGAATGATAATGGGCAAAGGCTGCTGGAGCATTGCACTAGAAATGACCTATGTATTACAAACTCCTTTTTTTAAAACAAAAGAGATGCATAAGGTCACATGGAAACATCCAAGATCCAGCCATTGGCATCAGCTGGACTTCATTATCACACGGAGACAACATCTGAACCATACATCATTAACTCGAAGTTACCACAGTGCTGACTGTGATACAGATCATTCTTTGGTTGTTGCAAGGGTTAGACTGAGACCAAAGAGAATCTACACAGCTAAACACAAGTCTAGCCCCAGGATTAATATTACTAACACTCACGATCCTGGAAAGTGCTTTGAATTTCAACAGCAACTTGAAGACGCTTTCAATGATACATCAGAAAATTGTATAGTAAATGATAAATGGAGTAAACTTAAGGAAAGTATTTATAAAACAGCGGTAGGGGTTTACGGCACTGTGGATCATAAGAGGCAGGACTGGTTTGCGGCCAACAGCCAGATACTGCAGCCCTTGATTGATAAAAAGAGGATAGCTCTCTTAAGAAACAAGGAAAGACCAACGCGTAACACTCTGAGTGAGCTGAAGCAAGCGAGGAAGGATGTACAAAAGGCTGCCAGGCAGTGTGCGAATGACTATTGGATCAAGTTATGTGAGTCCATTCAAATCGCAAGTGATAAGGGAAACATCAGAAGCATGTATGAAGGGATAAAGAAAGCCTGTGGTCCAGTGATCAAAAGAAGTGCACCGCTGAAAACCTTGACTGGAGAAATCATCACTGATAAGAAACAGCAGATGGATAGATGGGTCGAGCACTATTTAGAGCTTTACTTAAGTGAGACCAAGCTAGCGGATGATGCCCTCAACGCCATAGAGGCCCTGCCAACTCTTGACCACCTGGACACACTTCCCACTATAACAGAAATTAAGTGTGCTATAAATGAGCTTGCATCTGGCAAGGCTCCAGGTAAGGATGGGATTCCAATAGAGGTGATCAGGAGTGGGCAAGACACACTCGCTCTACAGATCCACCAGCTAATAGAGCTATGCTGGCGAGAAGGACAAGTCCCACAGGATTTCAAAGATTCAAACATCATAATGCTGTACAAGAACAAGGGAGATCGGAGTGACTGTAACAACTATAGGGGTATCTCACTTCTGTGTATTGTTGGGAAAGTATTTGCCAGAATTGTCCTGCACAGACTTCAAGTCCTGGGAGATCAAGTCTACCCCGAATCACAGTGCGGCTTCCGTAAGAACCGGTCTACCATTGATATGATATTCTCATTGCGCCAGATGCAAGAAAAATGCCGGGAACAAAATCAGCCACTGTTTATTGCCTTCATCGATCTCACAAAGGCATTCGATTTGGTCAGTCGTGAGGGTCTGTTCAAAGCACTAAAGAAGATTGGCTGCCCACCAACTCTTCTGTCCATTGTGGAATCGTTCCACACAGGCATGAAGGGTATAATCAAGTTTGATGGCTCAACTTCAGAAGAGTTTGAAATCAAGAGTGGAGTTAAGCAAGGTTGTGTACTATCCCCCACCCTCTTTGGGATATACTTTTCACTTCTACTGAAATATGCCTTTCGTGATCAGGATGACGGTATATACATTCACTCACGCTCAGATGGTGGCCTCTATAATGCTCAGAGATTGAAGGCCAAGACCAAAATTAGGAGGGTACTAATCAGAGAGTTGCTTTTTGCGGATAATGCTGCGATTACGACCCACTCTGAGGATGAATTACAACATCTACTATCTGCATTCTCCAATTTTTGTTATGAATTTGGTTTTACAATTAACAAAAAGAAGACACAGATTATGTCACAAGGTGCACATGGTGTACCATCAATCTTTATTGACGACGCCGAACTGGAGATAGTAGACCATTTTACATATCTAGGATCAGAGGTAAATAGCAAATTATCCCTCGATCAGGAAATCAACATCAGGATTGGCAAGGCAGCAACAACAATGAACATGTTAGCAAAAAGAGTCTGGGAGAACAGGAAGCTTACTGCCAAAACAAAAGTTCTCGTCTACCAAGCCTGTGTCCTTAGTACTCTTCTTTATGGCAGTGAAACCTGGACAACTTACTCACGCCAAGAGAAACGTTTAAACAGCTTTCATATGCAGTGTCTGCGAAGAATACTTGGTATTAAGTGGCAAGACAAAATCACAAATACTGAAGTATTGGAAAGATCAGGTTGTGTGACGGTGTATTCCATGCTTAGTCTTCGTAGACTTAGATGGATAGGACACGTTAGGAGGATGGATGATGGTAGAATACCAAAGGACATCTTTTTTGGTGAATTACAGACGGGTAGGAGATCTCAGGGTCGGCCTCTACTACGATACAAAGATGTGTGTAAGCGGGACATGATTGATACAGGCAATGATAATGCACATTGGGAGAACGTCGCCGCTTAACGTGTTGCGTGGAAGGGAACTATCAGAAATGGAATAAAGACAAAGGAGAAAATGATTGCAGATAAAGCACACACAGAGCGTGAGAGACGTAAGATGGTGCAAAATGGTGGAAATGACCATGTTTTCACATGCACCTACTGTGGGCAAACATTTGCAGCAAGAATTGGCCTTACCAGCCACACTCGCCACCGCCATGGATCGTAGTTATTAAGCCTTTTTGAAGCACAATGTACCAAACTATCGTCTGTCAAGACGGAAAGGTGCCAATGAACAAGCAAACATGATAAAATTGCCTCACAGACAGCTATGGCAGGGTCCAAGGGTCCCACAAGGTAATTTTACAAAACTCTGGTTTAAGCAAAGTGCTGTGGTTGGTTGATTGGTTGATGAATGCTCCGGAAGTCTGAGTTAAAACTCAGTCTAATGGTCTAATGCATTGCTGTTTTGGGTTTTATGAACCCCAAAAGGGGCTTGAGTTTATAAGAGTAAAGTTGTTGAACACTCAAGAAGAATAAGGTGAAGAAGAAGGAGGAGGAGGAGGAGGAGGAGGAGGAGGAGGAGGGGGGGAGGAGGAGGAGGGGGGGGAGGGGGGAGGAGGAGGGGGAGGAGGAGGAGGGGGAGGAGGAGGAGATATTTAAAACACTTTGGATAGAAAACATTAATACATCCTTCTTGCTTCCAGAATTTTCTCACAAAGCTGGTGAATGATGCATCTGTCTTCAAGGCTTAGTGGTTAGTGTGACTGCCTGTCAAAACAGTGGCTTGGGTTCAGTCCCCAGCAGCAGCAGGATAATTTTATCTGACCAGCATGGCTCTATGATCAACCCAGCATGATGCAAATAAGTAACAGACCATTGTCTAAATTTTCTGGAAATCATCTGGTAGGGAAAGGTAATGTGGAAGCTGCTGGCCGCCCCACCTCATATGTCATGGCTTAGAATATGTGAAGCCTAGCTGTCACATCCTAACAGCTCCATCTGCTCTAGGACTATCTTCACCTATTGTTTTTTTTTTTCATTACTTTCACAGGAGCTAAATATAAACACATTGTAAAACAAAGCAAAAATGTGTTATCAGATTTCTTTAGAATTCTCTGACTAATAAGCAATGGCAAACTACCGAACTAACACTGCCTAGTAAATCACAAACAGCTAATAAATGATGGGGTTGAGAGCAACATCCTATAAAGGACACGCAACAAACTTAGATATAAGAAGGCAATCACTCATAAGGAATTGGTCAATATGAAAAATAGCCAATCACATATGGTGCATCGCTTGTGAAGGAAAGAGTTCAGAAATCCTCATTGCTTCCAGAATCTTCTTAAAACGCTGCTGAATGATGCAGATGCCTTCAGGGCTTTGGGGGATCATCTATCTGATCTGCATATTTCCACTTACCAGCAGCTTTACAGTCTTTGAAAATGTAACAAGTGGGTTTATTAGCTAAATTCTAGACGTTTTATGGTTCTGTAATTGGCTGCCGGTTTGGCTTCTTTTGGTTTAACATCTTGTTAAAATACTCTACTTATCTTGGTGATTCTTTATGGATAATATGTGGTTTTTGTTTTATTTTTTGTGTCTTTCACCTGTGTATATTGGCAGGAAAGACGTTAACTTAAATAAAATACTGTAACAATACAAAAGCGACAAGAAAATATATATAGGCAGGTCAGGATATTATTTCCTCTTCTTCTTCTTTTAACATTTCTGTCACAATGAACCACAGTGGTTAGTGCATTAGCTTATCATTACAGTGGTTGGGGTTCATCCTTCAGGAGTGGCCAGATGTTTCATTCACAAGTAGTATGACTCAGAGGTTGACCTAACCATATTACTGAAACACTTGATAATTTAAGAATTTTCTGGAAATTATTTGGTGAAGAAATGTGAAGTAGGGTGCTGGTTATTCCACATCTTGACTTAGCTTAGGCAAAGCCTAATAATTTGTACCAGAAAAGCAGTATCTGCCAAAGTATTACCCATGCCAAAATAAAACTATTATTTTAAAGGGGAAGAATGTGATGTTAAAGTAAACATTATTATATAACTAATGTTTATTCACATCATCCTTTTGCAAACCAAACTTCTGTTAGTGAAATATTCAAGCATTAATCAGGACTGCATTCCATGCATCATTTGTACATATCAATAATCATAGAACACAAAAGTGACACAAAACAAACATTGCAACTCTCATACTAGAAGTGTAGAAAATTGAATATAATGGAACAATTAGTATACTGTTATCAAAAAATTAGGAGACAATGAAATAAGTTGAAATCAGCTCATCCAGGTCCCCAGAAAGATGAAGCATATTATCAACTCAACCAAAAAGAAGTTACAATCTTCAGATTATGGACAGGCCACAAGAGGCTGAAATAATCACAGGTTCATAAACTAAAGATAGAAGATAATGATTAGTGTAACTGTGGAACTGGTAAAATGACAGTTAAACAATTCATGCAGCACTGTTCAACCTATGTAAAAAAGAGAAAAGTATTTGGCTTACACCCGCTCCATTTGAGGACAAACTCTATAGGGATGTGAACAAGCTCAAGTTTACTAATGCTTTCTTTGCATTTATTAATAGCAACGTCTGAAGATGAATGATGAAGAACAACAATAAATCTAAAAGAAAGGCACATATAGGAGCATGCTACTGCTTCTAGTCTACAAATGCTTGTAGATTACAAATGTACCTAACTCTTATTGATAAATTTAAACTTATTAATATGAGCATGCTTATAATATAATATAATAAAATAATAATCAGAAGACGAGATCGAAAATAGGTGCAATAAGGCAAATCAACTCATTGGACAAATGGCACCAATACTAAAGAACAAACATGTATCAATAACTACTAAGAAAGCACTTTACAACACAATCTTCCTACCAACTCTGTGCTACCAATGCCAAACCTGGACAATGACAGAAAAAGAGAAAAGAAAAATCACAACAACAGAAATGAGGTTCCTGAGAAGAATACTCAACGTATCAAGAAGAGATAAGATCAGAAATGAAGAAATCAGGACTAAAGTGGGGGTTAAAGCTGCTCTAGATTTTATTAGAAAGCAGCAAGTCAAATGGTTTGGCCATGCATGTAGGCTACGAGCCAACAGCTTGCCACAACAAGCAATGATGTACAGACCAGATGGAAACAGAGGAAGAGGCCGACCACGTAAACGTTGGACGGAGGGAATAACAGAATCCATGGGAATGTCGATATACGAAGCCCATAACCGGGCACTCTCACGAAGTTTATACTTCACCTCGACACCGCAAGGTACAAGAGGAACACGATGAGATGAGATGAGACTAGAGAGACAGACAAGAGATCATGAACACTTAATGCTCCCACCACCATTCTGACGATTAATAAACTATTCCTTGAAGACCTCATGGTTCACTACCCAGTATATAATTGCAACATCTGCTCTCCATAAATTTCTGTTCACAGCTGTTAGATTCAACCAGCCTCCCCCTCCTTCTTCCATGTTTTTCAAGATAAGGCCACCAGCACTACTCAGCATAATGGCAGTAAACAGAATAATGAATCCATGGTTCTCAAATTAGTTACGCAAAAGGGGCCCATTGTGCTAGAAGCCAGATATAAATACAAATTGAAGCCTGCAAAAATATGTTTACACTAACACTGTGAACATTCAAACAGTAGAGTTAGATTGGGTCTAAATTTTCCTATTCATTTTATTTCATGACAACATAATCCTTAGCTTGACCCTCATAAAATGGCACCCAGAAAATGTTCTGGGAGGTCAGGCGGCCATTGTGACACTGACCACATCAGCCACTAAGTGTTGTTTGGCCACAATATCTACATTATACCTTGGTGACATAGAAGTGGGTTAATCCTACAATTGGTATAACTTAAAATTTGAACAGCCAGTGAAGTAAAAAGAAATAGATTACATGTCTACATGATTTTATAGTGTGTACAAGCATACATGATAAAATTGCCTCACAGAGAGCTATGGCAGAGTCCAAGGGTCCCACAAGGTAATTTTACAAAACTCTGGTTTAAGCAAAGTGCTGTGGTTGGTTGATTGGTTGATGAATGCTCCGGAAGTCTGAGTTAAAACTCAGTCTAATGGTCTAATGCATTGCTGTTTTGGGTTTTATGAACCCCGAAAGGGGCTTGAGTTTATAAGAGTAAAGTTGTTGAACACTCAAGAAGAATAAGGAGGAGGAGGAGGAGGAGGAGGAGGAGGAGGAGGAGGAGGAGGAGGAGGAGGAGGAGGAGGAGGAGGAGGACGGCGGCGGCGGCGGCGGCGGCGGCGGCGGAGGAGGAGGAGGAGGAGGAGGAGGAGGAGGAGGAGGAGGAGGAGGAGGAGATATTTAAAACACTTTGGATAGAAAACATTAATACACCCTTCTTGCTTCCAGAATTTTCTCACAAAGCTGGTGAATGATGCATCTGTCTTCAAGGCTTAGTGGAGTGGTTAGTGTGACTGCCTGTCAAGACAGTGGCTTTGGTTCAGTCCCCAGCAGCAGCAGGATAATTTTATCTGACCAGCATGGCTCTATGATCAACTCAGCATGATGCAAATGAGTAACAGACCGTTGTCTAAATTTTCTGGAAATCATCTGGTAGGGAAAGGTAATGTGGAAGCTGCTGGCCGCCCCACCTCATATGTCATGGCTTAGAATATGTGAAGCCTAGCTGTCACATCCTAACAGCACCATCTGCTCTAGGACTATCTTCACCTATTGTTTTTTTTTTTTCATTACTTTCACAGGAGCTAAATATAAACACATTGTAAAACAAGGCAAAAATGTGTTATCAGATTTCTTTAGAATTCTCTGACTAATAAGCAATGGCAAACTACCGAACTAACACTGCCTAGTAAATCACAAACAGCTAATAAATGATGGGGTTGAGAGCAACATCCTATAAAGGACACGCAACAAACTTAGATATAAGAAGGCAATCACTCATAAGGAATTGGTCAATATGAAAAATAGCCAATCACATATGGTGCATCGCTTGTGAAGGAAAGAGTTCAGAAATCCTCATTGCTTCCAGAATCTTCTTAAAACGCTGCTGAATGATGCAGATGCCTTCAGGGCTTTGGGGGATCATCTATCTGATCTGCATATTTCCACTTACCAGCAGCTTTACAGTCTTTGAAAATGTAACAAGTGGGTTTATTAGCTAAATTCTAGACGTTTTATGGTTCTGTAATTGGCTGCCGGTTTGGCTTCTTTTGGTTTAGCATCTTGTTAAAATACTCTACTTATCTTGGTGATTCTTTATGGATAATATGTGGTTTTTGTTTTATTTTTTGTGTCTTTCACCTGTGTATATTGGCAGGAAAGACGTTAACTTAAATAAAATACTGTAACAATACAAAAGCGACAAGAAAATATATATAGGCAGGTCAGGATATTATTTCCTCTTCTTCTTCTTTTAACATTTCTGTCACAATGAACCACAGTGGTTAGTGCATTAGCTTATCATTACAGTGGTTGGGGTTCATCCTTCAGGAGTGGCCAGATGTTTCACAAGTAGTATGACTCAGAGGTTGACCTAACCATATTACTGAAACACTTGATAATTTAAGAATTTTCTGGAAATTATTTGGTGAAGAAATGTGAAGTAGGGTGCTGGTTATTCCACCTCTTGACTTAGCTTAGGCAAAGCCTAATAATTTGTACCAGAAAAGCAGTATCTGCCAAAGTATTACCCATGCCAAAATAAAACTATTATTTTAAAGGGGAAGAATGTGATGTTAAAGTAAACATTATTATATAACTAATGTTTATTCACATCATCCTTTTGCAAACCAAACTTCTGTTAGTGAAATATTCAAGCATTAATCAGGACTGCATTCCATGCATCATTTGTACATATCAATAATCATAGAACACAAAAGTGACACAAAACAAACATTGCAACTCTCATACTAGAAGTGTAGAAAATTGAATATAATGGAACAATTAGTATACTGTTATCAAAAAATTAGGAGACAATGAAATAAGTTGAAATCAGCTCATCCAGGTCCCCAGAAAGATGAAGCATATTATCAACTCAACCAAAAAGAAGTTACAATCTTCAGATTATGGACAGGCCACAAGAGGCTGAAATAATCACAGGTTCATAAACTAAAGATAGAAGATAATGATTAGTGTAACTGTGGAACTGGTAAAATGACAGTTAAACAATTCATGCAGCACTGTTCAACCTATGTAAAAAAGAGAAAAGTATTTGGCTTACACCCGCTCCATTTGAGGACAAACTCTATAGGGATGTGAACAAGCTCAAGTTTACTAATGCTTTCTTTGCATTTATTAATAGCAACGTCTGAAGATGAATGATGAAGAACAACAATAAATCTAAAAGAAAGGCACATATAGGAGCATGCTACTGCTTCTAGTCTACAAATGCTTGTAGATTACAAATGTACCTAACTCTTATTGATAAATTTAAACTTATTAATATGAGCATGCTTATAATATAATATAATAAAATAATAATCAGAAGACGAGATCGAAAATAGGTGCAATAAGGCAAATCAACTCATTGGACAAATGGCACCAGTACTAAAGAACAAACATGTATCAATAACTACTAAGAAAGCACTTTACAACACAATCTTCCTACCAACTCTGTGCTACCAATGCCAAACCTGGACAATGACAGAAAAAGAGAAAAGAAAAATCACAACAACAGAAATGAGGTTCCTGAGAAGAATACTCAACGTATCAAGAAGAGATAAGATCAGAAATGAAGAAATCAGGACTAAAGTGGGGGTTGAAGCAGCACTAGATTTTATTAGAAAGCAGCAAGTCAAATGGTCAATTGGCCATGCAAGTAGGTTACCAGTCAACAGCATGCCACAACAAGCAATGATGTACAGACCAGATGGAAACAGAGGAAGAGGCCAACCACGTAAACGTTGGACGGAGGGAATAGCAGAATCCATGGGAATGTTGATATATGAAGCCCATAATAGGGCACTCTCACGAAGTTTATACTTCACCTCGACACCGCAAGGTACAAGAGGAACATGATGAGATGAGATGAATATGAGCATGCTGGCTCCATGGCAAAGAAGTTACAGATGCGGTTAATAATCTGGCATACCCGTGCTTGAAACAAAGCTGTGTGCATTTTGGCGGCAGACCAAGTTGCGTTGGTTTTTTACGAAATGGTATGGGTGCTGGTCATTCAGAAAGCAATAGCAAACTACTGAACGTAAACTTGCCAAGACATCACAACAGCAATATATGCTAGTGTTATTTCAATGTCCTGAAAAGGATATGCAACTAACTTTTTTTAAATGAGCAAATATTACTCACCAGTATCCGACCTGTAGTCGTCTGCCCTGAAATCAATTCACCTGCCCAATCTTTGGCTTCTGTCATCCATCCTATCTCTGGATCTGCTGGTGTCTTTGAGAATCGTCTCTGTTCTAAAATGCTTGTTTTTGATGAATTTCCCCCAGCTAAACACTTTTTCTTGCGGCAGCATATTAACACTACCATACGGTACATAAAAATAACGACAAAGCCACTGCCAAATGTGACTAAACTCGAGGCTAAGAAGGAGTACCATTGTCGATCGTTGTCATCACAACTTGTGGGCAGCACCATTTGTGATGGTTGTTTTCTCAGTTCGGATAAAGACAATGACGTCATAGTAGTCTCCCAGTGTATAAGAACTATCCGTGATTCCAAACACACCTCACATGTTCTTGCTCTGCTACTTGCTCACACTCAGATCTCCCATTCCAGCTGAATGTAGAACATTTTCATTTTAAAGTGAAGCCACAAAGACTTTCAGATGACTACTCCAAGAGAACATTTACAAAGTGGTTACTAGAACTAGTCTTGAAGGGAATAAGACATTTGTATGTCTCACACAAACATTGCTGTAATCCAAATCTGAAAATACAGAAAAAACAATTTTTGAAACAAATAAATTACAACAGCTAGCAGTGACTTTGTGTAAATGGAAATCGTGGAAACAGATGGGTCATTTTTCCCACATTATAAACCATCATCATCATGTCAGTAAGTAAAGTAAGTCAAGAATACTATTACACAATGTAAGGCTCATTGGGCACATGGTAAGTAAGTAAGTGTAAAGAACCCTTTACACACCTCAAGATACAAAAGGCATATTTTTATAGACAATGGACACTCAGTTGGTGATGTCATCAGTATCATGCAGGTTGCCTTTACTTTCCAAGACATTTCCTGGTACTCACATTTTAGGCTGGATTGGTCTGGAAGCCGAGGTCAATTTTACAAAACTTCCTCAATGCGGATTTAAACCATGGACCACCGGGCCAACAAGCCAGCATCTAGCCACAACACTACCATAGCTCCTTCATCATCAATTGACTTGCTGATCAGCATGGGCAGTCATTGTTCAGCAACATATACAATATTGTCTTGCTGATCAGCATGGGCAGTCATTGTTCAGCAACATATACAATATTCTCTTGGCTCAGCTCTGTGTTCTTGTCTTGACTTATTGTTCAGCAACATATACAATATTGTCTTGGCTCACTCTGTGTTCTTGTCTTGACTTATTGTTCAGCAACATATACAATATTGTCTTGCTGATCAGCATGGGCAGTCATTGTTCAGCAACATATACAATATTGTCTTGGCTCAGCTCTGTGTTCTTGTCTTGACTTATTGTTCAGCAACATATACAATATTGTCTTGCTGATCAGCATGGGCAGTCATTGTTCAGCAACATATACAATATTGTCTTGCTGATCAGCATGGGCAGTCATTGTTCAGCAACATATACAATATTCTCTTGGCTCAGCTCTGTGTTCTTGTCTTGACTATGCCATGTGGCCAAGTTATCCAGATGTTTATATTGTTGCCTTACCTTTACTCTTTTCCCAATGAAGCTTGCCAGTTGACACTAAGTTTACCTTCTAATTAAGTGGCTTCCAGAGAGAATATTCCATGGCAAGGTTGACTCATGCAAGTAAGCTAATGGTGAAAGGAAACAGTTGTACAAAAACACTATGAAATCCTCAAGGAAGAACTGTAGCACTGGCTTTGAAAAATGGGAAAACATTGCTGCAAATCACCCTGCCTAGTGTAGTAAAATATCTCCTTAAATGGTGACTTTGTAGCAGTTAAGAATATAAAAGCCACATAAGGGTGTTAAAAAAGTTAGTTGCATATCCTTTGCAGGACATCGCAGTCAACACCAGCATTGTTTGCTGCTGTGATCTCTTGGCAAGTTTACGTTCAATAGTTTGCCATTGCTTTCTGAACGACCGGCACTCATACCATTTCGTAAAAAACCAATGTAGGTGGTCTGCTGCCAAATCGCCCACAGCTGTGTTTCTAACGCGAGAATGCAAGATTATGAACTGGAGCCATGGAGCCGGCACATGAGGGTGTACTAAATAAAAATGAACATTTGAATTATCGCCACTTATTGACAATCGATGAAAATGTCTCACCGAGTGCTGACTGGTCTATGGGAATATGGATGTGTGTCTAGCACCAAATTTCCAATGTGCCATAAAGTGTGTAAAGAGGTCCTTTACTCTTATTTTACTACTGACAGTCAACACTCTTTTACTTTCATTTAACAGATGCTGTTGGGCTCAGATTAGTCTAATAGCCACCTCAATACCCACTATAAGACCAATAAATAATATGCTCCTCTTCGACAACAATGCACAAACGCAACATAGCACACCATGGACAGCTTTAAAAACAATACTGTGCACAGATTCATGCTTACAACTTAATTTCATTTGAAATGTAAAGGTAAGTATGCCAACTTTTCATAGATTTTTCCTATGGATTCAATGCCATAGTCTCAACACAAACTGGCAACTTCCCTAAGTGCTGCAACATCAACTAATGTAGTGCTTTTTCCCAAAACACTGTACATGCTTTCCATTTGTTTACAATGTGTTTTAATCTTTTTTATTTATGTCCTAATAAGCATTATTCTAACACACTGTAACACTATGTACATATTTAAATTATATCCAGCTGACATCTTAGTTCCTTTTATAGTTGTATACTATTTCCATACGCTCTACATATAAATATTTTGTTTGTATACAATGTGTTTTAAACTTTTTTTTTAATGTCCTAGTAAGCGTTACTGTAACACATCTTTTACTATGTACATATTTCAATTATATGCGATTGCTCAGATAAAGCGATACCGGAAATTCTTTTCAATGTTACACTCATCTAACATCAGTAGGAGGCATTATCCGCCATTTCATGCTAGAACACCATATCCTCCGGACACTTCTTCTTACAGTCCATGCCATGTGGAGTTGGTGATCATGTCTGTCTTCAGCCTTCTGTCTCTTGGGCTGCCAATGTTCTTACACTCCATGCCATGTGGGGTTGGTGATCGTGTCTGTCTTCAGCCTTCTGTCTCTTGGGCTGCCAATGTTCTTACACTCCATGTCATGTGGAGTTGGTGATCATGTCTGTCTTCAGCCTTCTGTCTCTTGGGCTGCCAATGTTCTTACACTCCATGCCATGTGGGGTTGGTGATCATGTCTGTCTTCAGCCTTCTGTCTCTTGGGCTGCCAATGTTCTTACACTCCATGCCATGTGGAGTTGGTGATCATGTCTGTCTTCAGCCTTCTGTCTCTTGGGCTGCCAATGTTCTTACACTCCATGCCATGTGGAGTTGGTGATCATGTCTGTCTTCAGCCTTCTGTCTCTTGGGCTGCCAACTTTTCTTACACTCCATGCCATGTGGGGTTGGTGATCATGTCTGTCTTCAGCCTTCTGTCTCTTGGGCTGCCAATGTTCTTACACTCCATGCCATGTGGAGTTGGTGATCATGTCTGTCTTCAGCCTTCTGTCTCTTGGGCTGCCAACTTTTCTTACACTCCATGCCATGTGGAGTTGGTGATCATGTCTGTCTTCAGCCTTCTGTCTCTTGGGCTGCCAATGTTCTTACACTCCATGCCATGTGGAGTTGGTGATCATGTCTGTCTTCAGCCTTCTGTCTCTTGGGCTGCCAACTTTTCTTACACTCCATGTCATGTGGAGTTGGTGATCATGTCTGTCTTCAGCCTTCTGTCTCTTGGGCTGCCAATGTTCTTACACTCCATGCCATGTGGGGTTGGTGATCGTGTCTGTCTTCAGCCTTCTGTCTCTTGGGCTGCCAATGTTCTTACACTCCATGTCATGTGGAGTTGGTGATCATGTCTGTCTTCAGCCTTCTGTCTCTTGGGCTGCCAATGTTCTTACAGTCCATGTCATGTGGAGTTGGTGATCATGTCTGTCTTCAGCCTTCTGTCTCTTGGGCTGCCAATGTTCTTACACTCCATGCCATGTGGGGTTGGTGATCGTGTCTGTCTTCAGCCTTCTGTCTCTTGGGCTGCCAATGTTCTTACACTCCATGTCATGTGGAGTTGGTGATCATGTCTGTCTTCAGCCTTCTGTCTCTTGGGCTGCCAATGTTCTTACACTCCATGTCATGTGGAGTTGGTGATCATGTCTGTCTTCAGCCTTCTGTCTCTTGGGCTGCCAATGTTCTTACACTCCATGTCATGTGGAGTTGGTGATCATGTCTGTCTTCAGCCTTCTGTCTCTTGGGCTGCCAATGTTCTTACACTCCATGCCATGTGGAGTTGGTGATCATGTCTGTCTTCAGCCTTCTGTCTCTTGGGCTGCCAATGTTCTTACACTCCATGCCATGTGGAGTTGGTGATCATGTCTGTCTTCAGCCTTCTGTCTCTTGGGCTGCCAATGTTCTTACACTCCATGCCATGTGGAGTTGGTGATCATGTCTGTCTTCAGCCTTCTGTCTCTTGGGCTGCCAATGTTCTTACACTCCATGCCATGTGGAGTTGGTGATCATGTCTGTCTTCAGCCTTCTGTCTCTTGGGCTGCCAATGTTCTTACAGTCCATGCCATGTGGGGTTGGTGATCGTGTCTGTCTTCAGCCTTCTGTCTCTTGGGCTGCCAATGTTCTTACAGTCCATGCCATGTGGGGTTGGTGATCGTGTCTGTCTTCAGCCTTCTGTCTCTTGGGCTGCCAATGTTCTTACAGTCCATGCCATGTGGGGTTGGTGATCGTGTCTGTCTTCAGCCTTCTGTCTCTTGGGCTGCCAACTTTTCTTACACTCCATGCCATGTGGAGTTGGTGATCATGTCTGTCTTCAGCCTTCTGTCTCTTGGGCTGCCAACTTTTCTTACAGTCCATGCCATGTGGGGTTGGTGATCGTGTCTGTCTTCAGCCTTCTGTCTCTTGGGCTGCCAATGTTCTTACACTCCATGCCATGTGGGGTTGGTGATCATGTCTGTCTTCAGCCTTCTGTCTCTTGGGCTGCCAATGTTCTTACACTCCATGCCATGTGGGGTTGGTGATCATGTCTGTCTTCAGCCTTCTGTCTCTTGGGCTGCCAATGTTCTTACACTCCATGCCATGTGGGGTTGGTGATCGTGTCTGTCTTCAGCCTTCTGTCTCTTGGGCTGCCAACTTTTCTTACACTCCATGCCATGTGGAGTTGGTGATCATGTCTGTCTTCAGCCTTCTGTCTCTTGGGCTGCCAATGTTCTTACACTCCATGCCATGTGGAGTTGGTGATCATGTCTGTCTTCAGCCTTCTGTCTCTTGGGCTGCCAATGTTCTTACAGTCCATGCCATGTGGGGTTGGTGATCGTGTCTGTCTTCAGCCTTCTGTCTCTTGGGCTGCCAATGTTCTTACACTCCATGCCATGTGGAGTTGGTGATCATGTCTGTCTTCAGCCTTCTGTCTCTTGGGCTGCCAATGTTCTTACAGTCCATGCCATGTGGGGTTGGTGATCGTGTCTGTCTTCAGCCTTCTGTCTCTTGGGCTGCCAATGTTCTTACACTCCATGCCATGTGGGGTTGGTGATCGTGTCTGTCTTCAGCCTTCTGTCTCTTGGGCTGCCAACTTTTCTTACACTCCATGCCATGTGGAGTTGGTGATCATGTCTGTCTTCAGCCTTCTGTCTCTTGGGCTGCCAATGTTCTTACACTCCATGCCATGTGGAGTTGGTGATCATGTCTGTCTTCAGCCTTCTGTCTCTTGGGCTGCCAATGTTCTTACAGTCCATGCCATGTGGGGTTGGTGATCGTGTCTGTCTTCAGCCTTCTGTCTCTTGGGCTGCCAATGTTCTTACACTCCATGCCATGTGGAGTTGGTGATCATGTCTGTCTTCAGCCTTCTGTCTCTTGGGCTGCCAATGTTCTTACAGTCCATGCCATGTGGAGTTGGTGATCATGTCTGTCTTCAGCCTTCTGTCTCTTGGGCTGCCAACTTTTCTTACAGTCCATGCCATGTGGGGTTGGTGATCGTGTCTGTCTTCAGCCTTCTGTCTCTTGGGCTGCCAATGTTCTTACACTCCATGCCATGTGGAGTTGGTGATCATGTCTGTCTTCAGCCTTCTGTCTCTTGGGCTGCCAATGTTCTTACACTCCATGCCATGTGGGGTTGGTGATCGTGTCTGTCTTCAGCCTTCTGTCTCTTGGGCTGCCAACTTTTCTTACACTCCATGCCATGTGGAGTTGGTGATCATGTCTGTCTTCAGCCTTCTGTCTCTTGGGCTGCCAATGTTCTTACACTCCATGCCATGTGGAGTTGGTGATCATGTCTGTCTTCAGCCTTCTGTCTCTTGGGCTGCCAACTTTTCTTACACTCCATGCCATGTGGAGTTGGTGATCATGTCTGTCTTCAGCCTTCTGTCTCTTGGGCTGCCAATGTTCTTACAGTCCATGCCATGTGGGGTTGGTGATCGTGTCTGTCTTCAGCCTTCTGTCTCTTGGGCTGCCAACTTTTCTTACACTCCATGCCATGTGGAGTTGGTGATCATGTCTGTCTTCAGCCTTCTGTCTCTTGGGCTGCCAATGTTCTTACACTCCATGCCATGTGGAGTTGGTGATCGTGTCTGTCTTCAGCCTTCTGTCTCTTGGGCTGCCAATGTTCTTACACTCCATGCCATGTGGAGTTGGTGATCGTGTCTGTCTTCAGCCTTCTGTCTCTTGGGCTGCCAACTTTTCTTACACTCCATGCCATGTGGAGTTGGTGATCATGTCTGTCTTCAGCCTTCTGTCTCTTGGGCTGCCAATCACTTCTGATACCTATGTTCCTCCACGTCATGTTGTCAAACTGCTCAACATCTTCTCTCTTGGTCTCTCCTTGCTTCTCTTCCCCTCTAACTTTTCCGTTGTGACGACAAACCCCAGCTTTCCCCTTCTCATGACATACCCAAAGAATGTGGGCTCTCTTCTTCTGATGCAAGTAACCAGTTCTCTTTGTTATTTAACTTCTTTCAAAATGTCTTCATTGGTTTTTCTATCTGTCCACAGTGTTCTCATCAGTCTTCTATAAAATCACATCTCCACAGCTTCCGTATAAATCCTCACTTGTCTGTTAATTATCCATGTTCGAAAGACAATAGGGAGATAGAGAAAAAGAGTGACAATAGGGAGCTGGGGGGAATAGAATGAGAACAGGGAGCCAGAGAAAAAGAATGGCAATAGAGAGCTGGGAGAAGAGAATGACAATAGGGAGCTGAGGGAAGAGAATGACAATAGTGAGCTAGGGGAAGAGAATGACAAAAGGGAGCTGGGGAAAGAGAATGACAATAGGGATCCAAGGGGAAGAGAATGACAATAGGGAGCCAGAGAAAGAGAATGCCAATAGAGAGCTGGGAGAAGAGAAAGACAATAGGAAGCTGAGGGAAGAGAATGACAATAGTGAGCTAGGGAAAGAGAATGACAATAGGGAGCCAGAGAAAGAGAATGGCAATAAAGAGCTGGGAGAAGAGAATGACAATAGGGAGCTGAGGAAAAGAGAATGACATTAGGGAGCTGGGAGAAGAGAATGACAATAGAGAGCTAGGGGAAGAGAATGACAATAGTGAGCTAGGGGAAGAGAATGACAATAGGGAGCTAGGGGAAGAGAATGACAATAATGAGCTAGGGGAAGAGAATGACAATAGGGAGCTAGGGGAAGAGAATGACAATAGTGAGCTAGGGGAAGAGAATGACAATAGTGAGCTAGGGGAAGAGAATGACAATAGGGAGCTAGGGGAAGAGAATGACAATAGTGAGCTAGGGGGAGAGAATGACAATAGTGAGCTAGGGGGAGAGAATGACAATAGGGAGCTAGGGGAAGAGAATGACAATAGTGAGGTAGGGGAAGAGAATGACAATAGTGAGCTAGGGGAAGAGAATGACAATAGTGAGCTAGGGGAAGAGAATGACAATAGTGAGCTAGGGGAAGAGAATGACAATAGTGAGCTAGGGGAAGAGAATGACAATAGGGAGCTGGGGGAAGAGAATGACAATAGGGAGCTAGGGGAAGAGAATGACAATAGTGAGCTAGGGGAAGAGAATGACAATAGTGAGCTAGGGGAAGAGAATGACAATAGGGAGCTAGGGAAGAGAATGACAATAGGGAGCTAGGGGAAGAGAATGACAATAGTGAGCTAGGGGAAGAGAATGACAATAGTGAGCTAGGGGAAGAGAATGACAATAGGGAGCTAGGAGAAGAGAATGACAATAGTGAGCTAGGGGAAGAGAATGACAATAGTGAGCTAGAGGAAGAGAATGACAATAGGGAGCTAGTGGAAGAGAATGACAATAGGGAGCTAGGGGAAGAGAATGACAATAGTGATCTAGGGGAAGAGAATGACAATAGGGAGCTAGGGGAAGAGAATGACAATAGTGAGCTAGGGGAAGAGAATAGCAATAGAGAGCTGGGAGAAGAGAATGACAATAGGGAGCTAGGGGAAGAGAATGACAATAGTGAGCTAGGGGAAGAGAATGACAATAGGGAGCTGGAGAAAGAGACTGATGATAGGGAGCTGGGAGAAGAGAATGACAATAGGGAGTCAGGGGAAGAGAATGACAATAGGGAGCCAAAGAAAGAGAATGGCAATAGAGAGCTGGGAGAAGAGAATGACAATAGGGAGCTGGGGGAAGATAATGACAATAGGGAGCTGGGAGAAGAGAATGACAATAGGGAGCTGGGAGAAGAGAATGACAATAAGTAGCCAGGGTGAAGAGAATGGCAAAGAGAGCTGGGGGAAAAGAATGACAATAGGGAGCTGGGGGAAGAGAATGACAATTTGGAGCTGGGAGAAGAGAATGACAACAGGGAGCTGAGGGGAAGAGAATAACAAAAGGGAGCTGGGGGGGGGGGGAGAGAATGACAATAGGAGCTGGTAGGAAGAGAATGATAATAGGGAGCTGGGGGGGGGGAGAATGACAATAGGGGGCGGGGGGGGGAGAGAGAATGACAATATGGAGCTGGGAGAAGAGAATAAGAATTTGGAGCTGGGAGAAGAGTGTCAATATGAAGCAGGGAGAAGATACTGATGGTTTACATATCTCTTATACCTCATCCAGTAGAAAATTTAGCTGCAAAATCCCACCAATTATGAACATAGTCTACAAAGTGCTTGTCATAAATTGTTTGATAGCCATTGCTCCATTGAAAGGTTAAAGGGCAGCAGAAGAAGAATAAATATCTCCAAAGACTAGAAAGCTGAGCAAGGAAGTAATGATATGAAAATATTGCATACAGATGTAAACAGAGAACCTATTCTAGTTGGTTAACCTAATCTAGTTGGTTGACTACAATGTGAAGATGATCAGACTTAAATCAGTGAGTCTGTAGCTTTATGTGTTATCTGATCTACTTATTTCTGTCTTCAGTGTGTTCCAGTCAGACCATACTATTACTAGTGGATATATTCACAAGGTCCCTCTAGGAATTTGAATCAACAGGTGTATATGTATGGGTCATACATAAATGGTCTTTAAAATAAAATTCAAAAACTCTCCATCACACAGAAAGTGCTTTAGAGGATGCATTTTCCCCCAACAACCTAGTTGTCATCATCATGTCATGAACAGTCCAATGTCAAAATATATGTTACATAATAATAATAATCATTATTCTACTATTATTCTGCTACTATTATTCTTTATGATATGTCTTCTGCTACTACTAGATGTTTTGTCTCTGAGCCAGAGATGTCTCTTTACAAATAATTATGATACAATAATGGGACAATAATGTCTATATTATGCATGCAGTTATATTATTCTAATTAACGAAACATCTCGTCAGTAGCTCAATGTTATATCAGAATCTTTTCCCCCTTCTTGGCTTTTTGCCGAAAGAGTTTTTATGCTTAGGTTTCCAATGTTGTGCAAGCAATAAAAGATTAAGATATGTCTTTGTATCTACTTATACAATAAATGTTATGTTTAAAACAAGTTGAGCCACACACTCGTATTATATTCAAGTTGTTATTAAAATATTAACTAAGTACTTTATTTTAGTTTTTTTTACTACAACTAAACTACTGACTGATCATAGAATAAATGACTTAAATGAAAATGTTAAGTAATTTAATTTTACTTACTTACCCCAGGTAGACAAGTAAAGTAAGATGACATTCACCTCTCACATATAAATCCTAATTTAATCGCGATTATCAGCCTAAATCACCGTACCCCGACTGCCAACTGCACTTACTTACAGATGTGTTGTTCTGTAATACTAGCCAAAGTGTACTGTAAAGTTGTCCTTCCCTTACCACTTGGCAGCCATACTTTAGTAACCTCGTTTTAGCAGAAAGTGAGTAGTCTTACAACACTCAGCGCACGGCTTGTTTCCGCTCAGAATAGCAGTCGCTCGACCACGCAGCGAATCGCGGCCCTGAGTGAATCGATAATATTTAAGATTCGTTTCCATGGAAATAAAAGAAAAACCCATATCCCATAAGCCCGACAGTTATTATTTATTGTTAGGACTTGAATCTATTGTCCATCGTTAATGGATTTGATATAAATTTAATAGCGTGTGCCCGCAAGCGTGGTTGCGTGGAGTGAGGTAACGTTAAAGTTGGCATATATAATAGGGAATATAGATGGTAATATATAAACATTAACTATAGGAAATCTAATACGTGTTTGTATATACAGACATTAAGTTAGGGAAATCTAATGACTTTAGAAATATATAAACGTGACTTAAGTTTAGCCATTTATGGCTTTTACAAGCAGGAAGAAAGGATCAAGAAACCCTATTGGGAATAAATAGACATATACGAAGCACAGGTCAAGATAGCACATACGAAACATGTAAACACTGAAGGTAAATAATAAAATGGTAATTGTACTAAATGTATTCTTCTCTCGTTCTCTTCCTTCTTCTTCTTCTCCTCCTCCCCCTACTTCCTCTTCTTCTTCTTCTTCTTCTTCTTCTTCTTCTTCTTCTTCTTCTTCTTCTTCTTCTTCTTCTTCTTCTTCTTCTTCCTCTTCTTCTTCTTCTTCTTCTTCTTCTTTAATCCTCATTTTTATGTGCTTTGTTTGGTGGGTCCTCTGCCTCCTACTTCTCCTTCTCCCCCCCCCCTTTTTTTATTCTCATTCCTCTTTAAGAACCTGTTATGGAGCAGGCATTGGCAATCACGACACTCAAATCTCCTTTATGATCAGATATTTTAATGAAGTTGATGCTGAAGTTTCTAAAATATTTTGGCCACACTAAACGTTACAGTGGCTTGGAAATAACCGTGATGGAAGGCGTGGTTGAAAGAGACAGGGATTGACTAGCACGAAGGTGGACACAGGGCAGGATGCCTGGGACGGGAGAAATAGCCAGAGATGGAACAACTTCTCGGTCGGCCATGGTGAGATCGACGTGCTGCTACAGGCCTGCTACATGATGAATTTGTGCTGCATGTGTTATTACTTGTTTTCCAGCTAATTTAACTTACCACATATATAGAGTGCATTTTTCATGACTGTGGTTTTTTTTTAAAATATTGCCATTCCAAGTTTTGTATTCACCCTCTGTGAGCTCATGCAACATAAAAGGTGAATACAAAACTTGGAACGGCAATATTTTCAAAACTCCCACATTTATTACAAATACACCCTGGATCTTTCTCTGCCTTCATTTACAACTCTATACTGTACTAGCATTTTGTCCACAGAAGGCAAATGTATTTGTTAACAGATTCAGGCAATGATAACATTTCAGCGAAATATAAGCCCATGGCAGATACGGGAAGTCGCTTCTTTTTTATTTTCTTTTTTCTTTGCCCTCGCTCGCTGTGAACTCAAGCGTAGTCTATACACACTACTTATAGTAGTGCTGGACTGAATTTTGTGTGTGGATTAGCTTTACCTATTAACAGTGTCACTCGCCATCAGGCAAACCCACTCCGACTTTAGAGGTACTTGTAATTTACGTCACAAAGTCTAGGACGACAGGTCACCATTTTAGTCCAACTGTCCAGTGTAGGGGTTAAACCCCTTACATCGGCATCAGCACAACGGATGTTTAAGAACACGCGTTCTTACCCAATCGTCCAAGGCTGACCTGCATGGGAATTCGCTTAAGACGATTAATCATCCCATTATACTGAATCAGTGAAACTACTTCAGTTCCTATGATAACGCAAAGTACGGATAACTGCAGAATACACGAACACGAATGACAGGTCATCATTTGGGAAATACCCGTTATGTCCTTAGGGTGAGGGGATTGCTTGGCTGGTTTAACCTTCGCGAGTAGACTGTTTTGAGTTTAACTAACAAGGCCGAGAGGCAGGGGCGTCACTAGGGGGGGGGGGGGTGCGGGGGTGCGGGCCGCACCGGGTGGCACCATCAAGGGGTGACACCAAAATAAAAAAATTGCAAATTTGACAAAGCAGACATAGCAAAATAACAAAAATTTAACTTTGTCCGAGTTTGTCGAAGTTCTTTATTTATGTTTTACCTGAAGTATTGAAGTTATATTGTTCAATTTGCTTTCTTTCTTATGTCCTTATTAACTTTTTGACTTATTTTACAAACATTACTATATGCGATTATATATTGTACAGGAACACTCGGAAGAAGACCATGGTGAAAGTCTAGAGGGGTGACACCAAGAGTTTACCGCACTGGGTGACACCAACCCCAGTGACGCCACTGCCGAGAGGTCAGCATGGCCGAATGGGTCAGAGCGTTCGTTCTTAAGCATCCGGTGTGCTGATGCCGAGCCAGCGGTTCAACCCCAACATAGGACAGCTGGACTAAAATGTTGACGTTTCGTCCTTGACTTGGGGACGTAAATTAAAGTACTTCTGAAGTCGGAGTGGATTCTCCTGATGGCGACGGACACTGGTAATAGGGACAGCTTCTAACACGCCAAATATCAGTCCTGTGCAATAGAATTAGTAGCTCGTGTATGGACTAAGCTTGAGTTCAAAGCGAGCGATCGCAAAAAACAAAACGAAAACAAAAACAAAAAAACTCATAAGGCCAGCAGCAGACGTTCAAATCGGTCGTCTGCGCCCTGAGAAAGGCCTGCATCTTTCGCGGTGAGGATGGTGCAAACACTTCCCTCCCGATCCGGTACCGAAATGCTATCTTCACGGACACTGTCTTGCGGAGTTCTCCTTCCCATCTCCAAGTTTAGAAACCCACGGAGTATGCAAAACCGGTACTGGAACTTAACATTTGCTGAGAGGCTTAACGATCCTTGGGACGTTAGCCACAACAGACTGAGTCTGGGAATAAGCCAAGCTGTGAAGAGGTGGTCCAAGTTGTTGGCCAGCGTGAACCTTTGTCCCAGCTTTCTGACCGCAGTAAATGGGGACGGGATCAGAGGCGTAGCAGATACTAATGACAGGGGGAGCCAGCAGGCATATAAACGCGTGCCTTCAAACCCACAAGATTAACGCCCAGGATGACTTTTATGGTGCAAGTAAACTAGGCGCCTCTTTTCATAAATAGGGCACAAGGGCAGCAGTGGTTACTCCCCTTACTTCTCCCTACCCTTTAGCTACGCAACTGGTCAGGATGTTGAAATCAGACTGACATGTACAAACTTACACCTTACAGTAATTGAGTCAACATTCAACTAACTGGGAGGTTAAGAAATGTACTGGAGTGAAGTAATTGTACAGTATTATAAACATACAACTGGAATGCTATGTTTCAGTAATTGCACAAAGTACATGGGGTCCGGGTATAGAAATCAGACTGAAATGTACAAGCATGAAGCAATCGTATCCGTATAGGAAACGTGTAACTGAAATGCCATGATTCAGTAATTGCATGTTATTCTTCTCTCTTGAAATCTGTCACTGTCATTTACTGCCAATATAGTACCTTGCACCTTACCTTACTTGTGTTACCTGGCTGAACGCCTCTAAGTCGTGTCCCTTGGGTTCCAGGGTCTGGCCATCACTCGCCACCTGCTCGTGGTGGCGAGGTCTCGGAGGTTTGACGCTGAGCCGCCAGCGTCTGCAGCCTACCTTGTGCCAGACTTATTGGTTACCCATTCCTCTGGAAAACACAAGATTAGGCCAAGAGAGGGAGCATGTCTTTTGGGCACCACATGTTTCTCTGAAAGCTCTACCCAGGCATTGTGATGGAATATTGGCCACATTCCAACTCACATGCTTTGGTCTGTCAAGACTGCAAGGTGCCACTCACTCACAGTGCCTTGCAGTGTATGGCAGAGGGGTCTTTGAGCCTGAGGAATTAAGGCCGCCTGGCTAGTGCAGTCGCCACGAACTAGGCGCCTAGGGCAGCAGTGGTTACTCCCCTTACTTCTCCCTACCCTTTAGCTACGCAACTGGTCAGGATGTAGAAATCAGACTGACATGTACAAACTTACACCTCACAGTAAGTGAGAGGCTTAACGCACTCGCACTTACTGTGCAGGTTAGAATTTTCTTTTTGCCCCCGACAGAAAAAAAAAAACCCACACCTTACGAACCCGGGTCTCCTGAAGGAAAGTCCGGCGTTCTAGCCACTCGGCCAGAAATCTGCAAGCGTCAAATAATCGTCTAGGAAACTTACAACTGGAAGTTTATATATAGCTCAATAATTGCATAAGCAGGGGTAACCCTAAAACCTGGCGTGCTTGTTGTAAGAGATGACTAAGAATGGTTGGTGTGAGACTGGGCACCTCATCCCGTTGAAAATTTTACTTGTAAATAATCATTGATGAACAAGTTTGCGAAGAGCTGGGCGCGTGTTCGCTGAAGGCCTTAACTTCATTGGAAATTTTTTTTCCCCCTTCTTCGCTTGCTTTTAACTCAAGCGAAGTCATGTACGTGCTACTATTTGTGTGCACTTGACTTGTGTTTGCTTGTGAGCTAGCTTTGCCTGTTACCAGTGTCCCTCGCCAGACTTCAGAGGCACTTATAATTTACGTCCCCAAGTCTCCCCCGATGGTGTTTCCACCTTGTCGTGGTGGGGGAGCTTGAGTTTCTCAATGACCCTGAGAGCTATGCCGGTGGTAGCGTAGCTACCAGCAGGGCCTCCCAAGCCGGACAGGTCAAAGGGTAGAGAACAGACAAAGAGAAACACCCTGGTCCTCCAGGTTGGGGGTTGAAGCGTGGGGTTAACATCCCCACCTTTGTAAAAACCTTTCTTTGTTACGAAACAAATACATGAGCCTCGATATCGGACTGACTTATCTGGACAACGACCTTGGAACGTTAAAGGACTTTTGAGATTTGGAACATGGAATGTACGGACACTATATCGAGCTGGAGCGGCCGAAGAACTAACCCGGGAGCTGATTGAATATCAAATGGATATAACAGCAATTCAAGAAATAAGGTGGCCAGGAGAGGGTACTTTAGAGCAAAATGGAATGATTATAATATATGGAGGAAACACCCAAAATAAACATGAATTAGGAACAGGATTTGTCATCAAAAAAGAGTTATGGGGGAACGTTTTAAACTTTAAAGCTTTTAATGACAGGATTAGTAAATTACGAATAAAAGGTAAATGGAAAAATATAACGATGATTAATGTACATGCACCTACTGAAGAGAAAGAAGATGATATTAAAGAAGACTTTTATAATGATCTGGAAGATGTCATAGAAGAAATCCCCAAACAGGACATCCTGATTGTGCTGGGAGACTTCAATGCAAAAATAGGTAGAGAGCAAACTAATAAAAAAGTGGCCGGTATGGAAAGCCTACATACAACTTCAAATGATAATGGATGGAGAGTCATCAACCTGGCAGAAGCCAAAGGACTGCAGGTTAGCAGTACCAGACTACAAAGAAAGGATATACACAAACAAACTTGGAAATCATGTGACAAGAGAACCTATAATCAAATAGATCACATTTTAATTAACAACAGAAATGCATCAAACATACAGCAAGTCAGAAGTTATAGAGGAGCTGAGTGCCACAGTGACCACTTCCTCGTTGGAGCAAAATTTAAAATAAAACTTAAGAGAGCTTTCTATACTAAATTACAAAGATTACACCCAACATATAACAGAGAAAAACTGCAAGACATTACAGTCAAAGAGAAATTTACAGATGAAATAAAATGTAAACTTGAAACTCTGCAAAACCCTTTGGAGGAAAGCATTGACCAAACTTGGTTGAACATCAAGAATACAATTCAGTCTACCGCAGAAGAATGTCTCGGTGTGTTAACCACGCATAGAAAGAACAGATGGTTCAATCAAAAATGTGAAGAAGCAGTCATTAGGAAGAAGAATGCCAGACATGTATGGTTAAATGACATCAATAACATCCAAAAGGAAGAGCATTATAGAAATGAATGTAAAGAGGCTACAAAAATAGTCAGACAGCAGAAGCGAGAATATATGAGTAATATAATCAAAGATATGGAAACTAATCACCAGAAAAATGAATCCAGAAAATTTTTTAAAGAACTGAAGTCAATGAAACGAGGGCACCAACAAAACACATATGGTTTAAAAGACAAAAATGGGAATATGATAAATACCAATGAGGAAATGTGCAACACATGGAAAGAATATTTTATTGAATTACTAAATTGTGAAGCTCCAAGTAACATTTTCTCACAGGAAGAGGTTCTAACATGCGAACCACAAATTGAAGAACCTATATTTGAAGAAATCCTATATGTAATCACACGACTTAAAAACAATAAGGCAACTGGGACTGATGGAATTGCTGCTGAATTTATAAAGGCAGGTGGCCATGCATTACATCTAAAGCTATACGAACTAATAATAAAAATCTGGAGGACAGAAGAATTACCCCATGACTGGAAAGAGTCATTATTGATACCTATCTTTAAGAAAGGAGACAAGTTCCAATGTGGAAATTATAGAGGAATATCACTACTGTCCACAAGCTATAAGATACTATCCGCAGTATTACTAAATAGACTAAAACCATATTCAGAAGACATATTAGGTGACTACCAGGCGGGTTTTAGACAAAACAGATCAACAATAGATCAGATATTTATCTTACGACAAATAGCCGAGAAACATTGGGAATATAAAAGAGATCTCCATAACATTTTTGTGGATTTTAAAAAGGCTTATGATAGTGTCCATAGGAATAGTCTATGGAATGCTATGCAGGAATTTGGAATACCAAGGAAGTTAATCAACATGACCAGACTATGCATGGAAGATACTTATAATATAGTAACATATAAAGGCAGGAAATCAGACCCCTTCCAAATAACATCTGGCTTGAAACAGGGTGATGAACTATCGCCGCTACTCTTCAATCTGGCTCTAGAGAAAGTTGTAAGGAAGGTAAAGGAGGAATGTGATATTGGAGGAACATCCAAGCTGCTTGGTTATGCAGATGATATAGATATTATAGGGCAAAGTGAACAAAAGACATTGGAAATATTGACTCACTTAAAGGAAAAAGCCCAACAGATGGGGCTGGTTATCAACCAAGATAAGACAGAATATATGGTAATTTCAAGAGACGGAATGGCTAGAAACTCTGGCCACATACAAATAGATAATATGACCATTAAAAGAACGGAAACATACAAATACCTGGGTACGATCTTCAACTGCTCCAACATCATAAGGGAAGAAATACAAACTAGAATCAACTCTGGAAATAAGATATACTATGCACTACAACATCTACTAAAATCAAAGGCGCTATCTCGTAACACCAAAATCACAATATACAAAACACTGATCAGACCAGTTGTGCTGTATGGCTCTGAAACCTGGAGTACAACGAAAGGAGACGAAGCCTTGTTACAAACCTTTGAGAACAAAATTTTAAGACGCATCTTTGGACCCATTAGGGATACACAAAGTGGAGAGTGGAAAAGAAGAAGTAACAAAGACATTTATGATCTGTTTAAGTCCCCGCTAATCACTGGTATCATGAAGGCTAATAGACTACAATGGCTGGGACATATAGAAAGAATGGAAGATAATAGGGAAACAAAACTCGCTTACACTCAGGAAATAAATGACCGTAGACCCCGAGGTAGACCAAGAAGGCGGTGGAGAGATAATACATGTACAGACCTACAAGCACTTGGAATCAACGACTGGCAAGAGAAGGTCCACCAGAGAGACGAATGGAGACGGATTGTATTTGCAGCAAAGAACCTCAATGGCTCGGAACGCTGAAGAAGAAGAAGAAGAAGAAGAAGAAGAAGAAAGAAGAAGTCAAGGACGATAAGTCAACATTTTAGTCCAACTGACCGGTGAAGGGTCTGTACCAGCTAACTCGGCACCAGAACATTGGATGTGTCAGAATGAACGCGCTATATTGCTATCTCCCTGAGTTCCCTCCATGCCCTACCAATATTATTCATCTCTGTGTGTAATTATCTTCTCCATGTGCTTTAGGTCTCCCACTATTTCGTTTGCCTTGTGGGTTCCAGACAAGAAATTGTCTAGTTATATTGTTCTCAGATTTTGTCAGTGTGTGTAGCCTACTATTCAGCGCGAGCGTGTTTTCCTCGCCTCTTGGTTCACTGACATTTGTTTAGTTCTTTCCATGAGCTCTATTTTGGTGAATCACATCATTTTAGCGCCACTATTCTGCGCAGGCCATAACTAGCGAGTGTTTGTAGATTATTTGTAATTCTTTTAGTTGTACTCCATGTTTCTGACCCACACAGTGGTACCGATTTAATGTTGGTGTTCAGAATTTGTAAGTTTGGTGCTACGTTTAACTTCCTTTAATTTCCACAAATTTCCTAGCGCTTTGGAAGCTTTTCTTGCCTCTTGTGTTATTACTTTAATATCTCTCTGTTCTCCCAGTTTTGCCTACATTACTTCAGAAATAGGGAACAGCTGTCTTCCCCAATCCAAATCCTTACCACCCCAAAGTCGTGTCATATAACTTACGTTTATATGTAGTTCTGAGGGAGTAACAACTTTGCAGCAAGCGTCCAACCAAGCGTATTTTTCATAACAACAATGAATAAATATGACTAACCCTCAATGTATTTTCGTTTGCTTTCTCTTGCCCAGAAGAAAATAGCTCACCAATACCGAGCTTCAGTTAACTGCCGCATGCACTAGTGTCGAGGATCTGCTTTTCATTATTACAGAATTCCACCTCTGCCAGCGCCTCATCCCCTCCCCGTCCTCCATACCTTTCATGCGTCATATTTTCTTTTACCTATCTTTACAGCTGCACGGAAGAATACCTGAGCAGCAATCTTTGTTTTGGTTATTTAAAAAAAAATATATGCTTTTTTTTTAACATACGAATGAAATTATTACAGTATAAGGGAACACGAAAGATGTTGTCTACGTGATATATTTATGTACTGTTGATGTTGTTTCATTTGTTGTGCTGTTAAACACAATAGGCTTCTAGAAATGGCGGCGGAAACTCAGATGGTGTCGCAGAAAATATGTCTTTCTGTTTGTTTGTTTCTTTGTGTCGAGATACGACATGACTCCCTGCAGTTAATGTAATCTGCTTTTTTCTCATTCTTGAACCTAGTATTGTCTTGCTTTAGCTGTCAATAAGTATCTTGCCGTACACAGGCAGACTGTGAGCGGACGGACCGGTGGCGGGCAAGTAGGTAAGTTGATCGCTACTCTGCGCTACAGACGATCGGACATGGAGACAGGCAAACAAGCAGGTAAGTATGTAGGTAGGTAGATAGGGAGGTAGATAGATAAAGAGGTAGGTATGTGCATAGACAAATAGACAGACGGACGTATGTGCAGGCGGAGAGACGGATAGATAGGCAGACGGGCAGATAGACCGACAAGCAGATGGACGGACGGATGGACGGACGGACGGACAGACAGACAGACATAGTTAGTTACACAAACAGATAGATAATCAAACAGAGAGAATGACAGACATAAAGGCAGACAGCCATTCAGACAGACAGATGGGCGGACGGACAGACCAACCGACCGACCAACCAACCGACTCACCCACCCTCCGACAAACAGGCAGCAGGCAGGCAGCTAGCTGGACAGACAGACAGACAGAAAGGCAGGCAGACAGCTAGCTAGGCAGACAGCTAGCTGGACAGACAGACAGACAAACAGACAGACAGACAGGTAGGTAGGTAGGTAGGTAAGCAGGTAGGCAGGTAGATGGGTAGGTAAGTAGACAGATAAGCATACCTAAAGGTAGGTAGGTAGGTGGGTAGGTAGGTAGGTAGGTAGGTAGAATGACAATCCAGCCATCCTCTATCTGCTTATTTGTCTAGCAAGATGCAATGGTTCAGGTTAGCATGAATTACATTTCCCTGCATGACCTACAATGTCAGCCAACGATCGTCTTCATATTTGCATTATGTATTTGTTTTTTAACCTCGCTCTGTGCTGTTGCTACCTTTGGCCCCGAGACATTATTCCCCAGCAATCCCCCCTATATGTGTTGTGTTGTGTTAACCAGCTTGGCAAATCAATAAATGTATATCGAGTTGGTATGCACTCCATTGTGCTTGAGAGAAATGGAAATTGAATAATATACTGTTTTAAAGATACAAGATAGATAAGTTGAACCAGCATGGAAGATACTAGTCAGACTGGTTCAACTGGCATATTCATCATCATTATGTGCCCTGCCAACTGGCGTAGACGTTCATGGATCTCTACAGATCGCCACTCCACTGGACCAGTTATTATGGTGATGGTCCTGCATGCCACCCACTAAGCCCGTTTGGCATAATTTCTCTCGGTCTGCCCCATGTCTCTGATCTTCCCTGTCGTCACATTTATTTTTCAATAGCTCTCTTGGCATGACATGATCTTAGAACACTCTTCTTCTGTGGTTAAAAAAAAATGGCGGTAAAAACTCCACCGCGGAGCACGCACGACAGGGGGAGATTTCGATCATCAGAAGTAGTATCCCCCACCCCACCCCCTTCCATGCCGAATGTTTCGGCACCTTTACCTTCTTTACGCTCTTATGGGGCGGGCCCGCCCGGGTCTTGGCTCCCTATGCGTTTTTCTGCTGTTATGACGTTTGATAAGCGTACTTTTCCCATACTGACATCGCTAAGTCGTGAACTTAGAAGTGCTGCTACCACTAGTGGTTGCTGTTACTAGTGAGTGCGTTCATCGTCGATGGAATCGGCAGTCACCAGAAAGACTTCATTGACCCGGGTTTTATCCCACATGGCTCGGTTTCTTTCCGCAGGGGGACCCGCCGAAAGTGCCGCACAAGACACGAACTCCGTAGCTCCATCGACGACTCCCAGGAGTCTCCTGATAAATGCACTCGTGAACCGAAAAGGAAAACCAGTCAATTCAGCGACAGCCGGCCGCCAATGTTCCAAACATGCAGTTCACGCTACAAATAACAGTGGACAGATGTAAATGCATTCCACACGAATTTCACAGCTCACAGTGCGAGCCATGCACTCACTAAGTAGTAGGGCTACAGAAGAATAGTGCTGCAGGGAGTGACCAGAGGATCTGGCCGACACTCAAAACTCAACGGAAGCGTCACATTGACATATATTCATAATGCTACTGGTGCAGTTAGTGTTGAGACTTTTCATTGGCTATTGCAGATGAGGAGGACGGAGCACGTATGGGAATGTCCTGAGTGATGTGACGTCAGTTCTTGACTCTCAATTCCACTCAGTACTGAAATCTAATGGTATTCGCAGTCTGAATGCTTAATCTTCTGAAAATCGCTGCACTCGTTTAAGAAAGACGAACGAGTAAGTTTTTATTGCTGATGTCATCATGTGGCGCCTCAACTTCCACATCTTAAGCCTACAGGAATGCAATTATACATGAAGGTGTTCATGTTGTGCTGTTTGAGTTTATAAGTGTCAGTGACAAGGTGATGTCTTAATCATATCGTTTTGCTTTTCTCAATATTCTATGTTTCTGTGATCACAAATTCACAGCATTAATGACGCCCTACACAGCTTGAGGAGTACGAACAAAAACTCGAATATGACTCAGAAGAATATGACAAAGAATAATATGACTAACAAAGAGTATGACTAACCCTGAGGACAACATGATTCTGTTATATTATTATATATTCCCAGATGCACAATGACTATTTGTGTACATTTGTCAAGAAGCGTATGGGGGATTTGAAATGCTCAATACTGACCCAAATGTGAATGAGTCTGCAGAGCGCTGTGTTTATGTGTGTATAATATACCCTTAATGGTATATATCAATTTATTTATTTCTCTTCCTCTGGAACTATCATGATCAGCATGTGCCACGCCGATAAGCGTTGGCGGTAATGGTTCACCATCTTACATTGTTTTCAGTCTTGGATCAGTTCTGTGTTCTTGTCTCGACTATGCCATGTGGTCAAGCCATTTAGATATAGGGAGTATTTTTAATGACTGTGCAGTGTTTGAAAATGCGTCTTCCCTAGCAAGAATACAATACTAGGTGTGACCGATCTAGGAGATGGAAAACTCCGATTATAAAACCCCCAAATTTAAGGTGGCCAGCATGCTGAGGAAATGGATGGCCACGGGTAAGCTGGTCGTGAACGTTGGACGTCTAGCAGGCGTGCGGTGCGGGGCGGCGTCAGGCGTATGGACTCCTGCGGGACATCCCCTGCCTCTTCCCTAGCAAGCATACAATACTAGGGTGACCGGTTATTTCCTGAAATATCCAAACTTTGCTTATGGAATTAATTAAACACGGGAATCGTCGCCGGAGCTACGAGCACGTATTCTGCGCTTGACACACCTTTCAAAGGTTAGCTAAGAGAGAGTGAGGAGGAGAAGACGAGGAAATGGTGTGAGAAGAAGGCATAGAAATAGGAGGGCGGGCGCCTGGAGAACAAGACGAAAAGTGGAGAGACTAGGTTTCAACCATGTAAGAGTGGGATACTGGAACTGTCGTAGTGCCAGGCAGAGAGGTCGTGTATTGGAGAGGCTAATATATGATTTTGATATCCTCATGCTCAAGAGCTAAATACAGACAAATATCATTGTCCTGGGTACGCCAGTTATATAAACCCTAATGGGCAGAAGAGACATGGGCAAGGTCTGCTGGTGAAGTAAAGAGTGAAGCATGTACTTGACTTGAGCCAGTGGAATCACAGTGCAAGAAAGGTCCAGGGTATACAAATGGAGATTGGTGGCTTAAGTTGGAACATCATAAACCTACATGACACAGTGGATTGTTTTGTCAGAAAGAAACACCGGGACTGACTTAAGGAATTGGAGGAATTACCAGGTCTTATATGGAGACTTCAATGCGAGGAACAGAGAATGGGACAGTAGTGGAGAAAACCGACAGGGAATTGCCCTTGCGGATGCCATGGTGGACTCCGATGTGGTCTGCATAAATGATAGGAGGCCAACTAGAATGACAATGAGGCCTGGCGATGCAGACACAGCTGTTGACTTGGCACTTGTCTCTCAGTCATCAGTCCTTGATGTAAAGTGAACTGCTTTGAATGACCATGGGAGTGATCACATGCCATGCTCAGTCCTGATCTCTAAATCCGGGAAAGTTAAGGTTGGGAGAGCGCACAAGACCTGCCCATATGAGTATGGACGCCTCAGACAGGAGGCATGCAACAGGACTGTTAAAACTCCCGTCTTGCAGTCCCCATGGTGGACCCCAGAAGTAGACCATGCTTGGAAAGCAAAGAGAGCTGCAGTGAAGCAGCTAAGGAAAGTGCGACAGACACCCCGAAGCTCACGAGAGGAAGTGGATACAGCGGAAAATGTCAAGAAACATAAGGTGAAGGTTTTCAAGCGCTGTGCTGCAGAAGCCAAAAACGCAAAATGGGAATGTTTCATGAAGGAGATTGGAGGTGATAAAACACTGCGAAAATTCTGGAAGCTGCACAGACAAATACAAAGAAAAGATCGGCCTATGACAGTGGGAACAATTTATAAAGATGATGGTGTGCGCGTAACAACAGACAAAGAGAAAGGGAGGCGTTTCTCCAGAGATTTTTTTTAGAGCAGACCAATCATAATGATGCGGATACCAGGGACGCAGTTAGAGAGAAGTTATCTGGCACCATGGAGAATATGCATTATGAAGACATCATACGGGTTGAAGATGTTAAACATATTTTGAAAAAGGCGAAAGGCACGGCACCAGGGCCTGATGAGGTTAGGTATGGCCACATGAAGGTTTTGAGAGAAGCAGACCTGAAGGAGATGACCGACTGCTTTAACCAGAGCATTAGGACAGCATCAGTACCGCAGGATTGGGTACACAGTTATCTCATCCCTCTCCCAAAACCATTCAAGGATCATTCAAAGCTTAGCGGCTTTAGGATCATCATTCTTCAAAATACATTTGGGAAGATTTTAGGGAAGATAGTCGTCAAGCTGCAAGAGATTTTGGAAAGGGGAAAGCTTCTTCCAAGAGGTCTGAGGAGCTACAGGCCAGGAAAAGATACCTGGTCAAATGCAGCCACTTATGCCAGTGACGTTTATGCGGGGTTCCAGAGTAGACAGGAAACGATGGCGGCGGCGCTTGATCTCGAGGATGCATACAATAGAGTTACATATGATAATTTGATGGTCGCACTGATGGAGAAGGGGGTCAATCCCTGGTTGGTGAACTGGATAGCAACCGTTCTGTATTCTCGTGGGGTTGCTCTCCGTCTTGGTGCATGGACCTCAGAGCCACATATATTAACCCCGGGACTGCCACAGGGGTCTGCAATCTCACCTGTGCTCTTTAACGTGTATACGAGCAAGATTGCAAACCTAGAAGCACCAGGGGTTGGAAGGATACTAACATTTGCAGATGATATTCTTGCATATAGGCAGGAGAGAGATAGGGTACAAACAGCCCAAGAGCTACAGAAGTGATTGATTGTTGCACTGAAATGAGTGCAGTCATCCACCCGGAAAAGACGGCTGTTTTGTGGTGCTCTCTGAACAACAGTATTGTAAGTGCTGATGTCCCAAGCCTCACGATAGATGGTAGAAACGTTAACAGAGAGAACAAACTGAAGTATCTGGGAATCACATTTGACAGGAGCCTGTCCTTCAAGGACCATGTGGAGACGGTTATGACAAGATCTCAAAAGGGACTCAATGCACTTAAAACTATGGCTGCAATGGACACAGAGCAGAGAATGCTTTTCACACTATACCAGCACTTGATCCTCTCAGTGATTGATTATAGACTAGGTCTGCTCACTGTCTCGAAGAGTCAGCTGGTGAAGTTGGAGCGTATACAGAACGAAGCTATGCGGGTCATTCTGGGATGCACCAGAGACACCCCAGTGGTGTGTATGCGTTACATCCTTGGTTTGCCGACTGTTACTGGTAGGCTCAAGGTGATGCAGGTGAAGGCATACCTGAGAGTAGCTGCAGACACAGATCACCCGTTGCATGAGGCGCTGGACACAGTTAATGGTCAGCGACTGATAAGAGGGAAATCATGGATGGCTCAGGCGGAGGATACGATCAGACAGGTGTGCATCTTGAAGAACATTAAGCGAGGAAAGGTGTGGGTCTGAGTGCCAGCGGAGCAGTCAGACTTGTGCAGAGTTATAATCACATTGAGCCGGGAGTGCAGGGAGTGGCCAGCAGAGGCCACGGAAGTGGAAATCCAGCAACTAATTCAGGATAATGCTCGCTCGGGTGATGTGATTATCTACACAGATGGTTCGGTGTCGAGAAGTAGGAGAAATGCCTGGGGGTTCAAAGCAAAAGCTAATGGCCGACGTTTGGTGGAGGAGAGCCTGGCATAAGATACCACAACATCTAGCTTAAGAATGGAGGTGGAGGCAGTCACTGCAGCTTTCCGCTGGATCGAGAATACGATACACACACATCGTGATTGTAACTGACTCAGAAAGCATGCTGAGGAAGGTGAGGACAGGCACGCTTCGTGGCTTGCTTCGCTTCGGAGGTCACGGGTGGCAAGCATCGCCTGGATCTTTCTCCGGGGCATGCCGGTGTGCTGGGGAATGAACAGGCGGAACTTGGTGGAGTATTGATTCATGACAAGGCAGACATGGTTGCGGCCTTGTGGGAGCACGTGTACACCTCGGAGGAGCAAATGGATCATCATGGTCTGGCAAGAATGAAGCAGCAAGAAGTGACGAGGGGATCTGGCCGACGCTCAGAGGAAAGACGAGACGGACATATAACCAGATTGCTACTGGTACTATTGGTGTTGGAACTCTTCGCTGGCTGCTGAGGATGGGGACGGAGCGCCTATGGAAATGCCCTGAATGCTGTGATGTCGGTTCCTAGATCAATCAATCAATCATTACCTCAGAAAGCACATTTCCACGGCCATTAGAAGCTTCTAGACCTGTATGCTTATTGTCCGTGTTTGAAACACACACACGCAAGCATACGCGCTCACACACACACATATAGGGTGTTTGTAAAGTATCATCATCATGTGCCATGCTGGTAAGCGTGGGCGGTCATGTCTCGCAATCTCACGCGATCACTAAAGTCGTGGATCAGATCAGTGTTCTTGTCTCGACCATGCCACGTGGTCAAGCCATCCAGGTATTTACTTCTCTGATTTTCTGGTATGTTTTACCCCTCAATCTTGTTTATTTCTTCTGTTAAAGTTACCACACAATTTTGACTGTCAACGTCTAATTTTCTCTAAACAGCTTACGATTTTCATTTGTTTCTTGTAGGACTTGGTCATTGGTTTTTCTGTCTGTCCATGTTATTCTTTGCATTTTCCTCAGAAACCAGATTTCCACAGCCATCAGATGTTTTTCAGCCTGTTTGCTCATTGTCCATGCTTCACAACCGTACAAAAGCACAGGTTATATGTGGCACCTCAACACGCTTTTTCTCGTTGCAAATGACATAATTTAATTGGTCAGTATGTTTTCTATCTTGCAGAAAGCTACCTTCGCCATGGCGATTCTTGTTCTAATCTCTTCAAGACATTTCCCATCAGATGTTATGACTGTTCCAAGATAACTGTACCGATTCACTTGCTTAAGGATATTCCCATTTGCTTGTATATTACATTGTGGTATTTCGTTCTTCCTGGTGACGACTATAATCTATCTTCTTACCATTTTATTCTAACCCTAGTTGTTCACTGTGTGCCATAACCGCATCTACTAAATCTTGCAGATCCTGCTCATTGTCTGCAATCAATACTGTAAATTTCTGAAAATATGTTCACTGTACAAGGAAAAAAGATTTGGAGACACTGCACATCCCTGTCTCACACCTCTCTTAATAGGCTGATATTGGCTTACTTCATTATCAATCAATATATGGTTTTTACAAGTCTAATGTCTGTCCCATAAATTTGTGGATCCGCAAGCATCTCTGTTATGTTGACATGTCTTACTTTATCGAAAGCATTTGTATAGTCAATAAAGCAAAGATGTAGATCTTTATTTACTTCTATATAACATTCAATTACATCATATATGCAGCATTTACTGTGCCCTTGCCTTCTACAAACCCACATTGTTCTCCTCCTGTTTCAGGTTGTATTTTCTTCTTAACTCTTTGCATGATAATTTTTAGCAAAATCTTTGTGATGTGACTCATTATACTAACTGTGCGATGCTGATCACATTCCAAGGCTCCTGGTTTCTTTGGGATTGCAATAAATACATAATTACATAATTCAGGAGGTATATCTCCAGTATCATATATTGTGTTCAGCAGTTTGGTGGCTTGATCTATTCCATATTCTTCTAAAGCATTAATAATTTCTGTTGTGGTGTTGTCTTGCCAGTTTTCATATGGTTAAGAACATTCCGAACCTCTGTATTCAAAATTGACGGCCCTTCGTTATCATTTCGAATATCATACTGTTCTTCTCTGATATCATCATAAAGGTTTCTCACATAATCTGGCCATACGTGTAAAATCTGATCTTTTTATATTATGATTTTTCTATGTGTTATTTTTAGGAAACCTGTTTATGTACGTTTCTTTTAGTATTAAGTTCCTGGATAATTTTGTGCATCAATGTGGTATTTTTACTGCTGTGTTCTTTTTCAATTTATATGCAATTTTTTTCTCAAGCCATGCTTCTTTTGCTTCCTTACACAATGCTCTTATTTGTCTGTGAATTTCTTCATATTTGGCAGGATTATTTTTGTTGTGTCTTCTTGTTTCCATTAGTTGTAAAAATTTCTTCAGTCATCCAAATCTTATGACCCACTTTCCTTAATTTTGGAAGTTTTTTTTTTTTCTGCAGCCAAATTGATTGAATTCTTCAACATTTCCCAATGATCATCCACATCTTGAAATAGAATCTCTAGATCAGACAATATATTAAATCTGTTCTTTACTTCTTTGTTAAAATTGTCTTGTATTTCCTTGTCATTTTTCAATGTACACAGATCATATTTAATGTTTCCTGTTGCATACTTGACTTTCTTTAACATTACCCTCAATGTGTCTGTAATCAATCTGTGATCATTGTAGCAGTCTGCATTGGGAATCGTTTTTACGATTGTTAACGCATTTGGAAACTTTCTGCAAATCAGAATGTAATCAATCTGGTTTATAATCCTGCTGTCAGAACTCCTCCATGGCCATAATCTTCTAGGATGGTTTTTTTTAAACAACCAGATGTTTCCTACAATCATTTTCTGCTCTTTTGCCCATTCTACATGTCTGCATCTTCTTTCATTTCGCTATCCCAAACCATGGTAACCTGCTGTGCATCCATCGCTTTGATTTCCTACCTTTGCATTGAAGTAACTCATTATGATATTTATTTATGAATTTTTACATATCTTCATGTCATTATAAAATCCTTCTACACTATCTTCACTGCATTCTCCTGTTAAGACATATATTTGAATGACGTTTGTGTTAAAAGATCTACCGATTAATGTTACCAATAGTATCCTGTCTGACACCGCCCAATATCCTTGAACAGATTGTGATGTTTTCCGATCCAAGATATTTGCTACACCTCTTTGCAGTTCTTCTTCCCAAGAATAAATAATCTTAAAATCCTCTGCTGTATTAATTCCTGCCAATTTCCATCTCGTCTGGCATATTCCTAATATATTAATCTTCTCTCTTTCCATCTATTGTTTGATGTTATCTAATTTTCCGTCGTCGTTTAACGTCTGAACATTCCGTGTTGTGTTACTATTTCAGTGTCCCTGTCCACTTCTTATGTTGATCTGTAATTAGGCAAATCATGATAAACAAGGCAACTTTAAAGAAGGTAGTTTGCCGTTGCTTTCCTTCATGGCAGTGACCATACTGGCCGGTTGACCGTAGCCATTGTCTCAATAAAGAGATAATCTGCCTTCGGTCGCAAAACTAGAGACCATAACCAACAACTATATGTCGGCTGCCCTCAAAATTTCATCCACCACCTGCCTTCCGTGGTTTCTTGTGAGAAACTTCCGAAAACGAATACGAAATAACAGTACATCCTCCCCAGAAAAACACAAAACTTGCCTCCTCTGAATAAAACTTAAACACCGCTATGTCGTCGCCATCTTACAACACACACAACAACAAAATAGGTGCATAATATCCTTTACAGGACATAGCAGTCAACCTTGTTTTATTTTTTTTTTTTAATTGTGTGGTTGTTTGTGATTTCTTACATTCAGTAGTTTGCCATTGATTTCTGAACTGCTGGCACTCATACCATCGTATGAAAATCAATGCAATGCAGTCTACTGCCATATTCCTCCCCCCCCCCCCCCCCCCAGCTGTGATTGGAACTCGGTATGCAGGATTACGAATTACGTCTGTAAATCCTTTGCCACGAAGCAGGCTAAAATACAATAAAAAATAAAAATAAAAAACTAATAACACAAAACAAAAAGGAACGCAACAAAATATTTGTGTATGCCGCTGTTTTTTTCATTACCCAATTCTCGGACTCAGCATAAGTAATTAATTATAATGTTAACAAAAACACATAAGTTAAATTGTTCACCTTTTACAACTAATTATTAACTGCAATGAACTAAACAAACAACTTTAGTAATCCTGCACTTGCAAACTAATATTCTGACATTTTAAACAAGAACATAATTTGCGGTTTCTTTTTCAGATACATCAGGTGGGGTGTTAGTTACACTCGACGAACAGGCAAAATCATGACTAAGTACAGAATGGGGTAAACTCAACAAACAAGCAAGATCTCTACACAGTAGAGAATGGGTTAAACTCTACGAAGGGGCAAAAAAGATCATTATAAAGTTTGTAGATTAAACTCGATGAACAGGCAAGATCATTACGAACTACAGTGTGTTATACTCGATGAATGAGCAGAATAATTACAAAGTATAGAGAGGGTTAACCTGGATGAATGGGCAAGATCATTACAAAGTACACTGTGGGTTAAACTCGATGAACAGGCATGATCATGATAAATTACAGAATGGGGTAAACTAAAAAAAAACGAGCAAGATCACTACAAAGTACAGAGTTGGTTAAACTCAACGAACGGCAAGATGATTACAAAGTAGAGTAGGTTAAATTCGATGAATAGGCAAGATCATTACAAAGTATAGAGTGAGTTAAACTCGACGAATGGGCAAGATTATTACAAAGTACAGAGTGGGTTAAACTCAATGAATAGGCAAGATCATTACAAAGCATCGAGTGGAGAATATTGAAGCACAACATTCAGCATGAAAACAGAAAAGAAGTGGCTACTGAATCTCGGATATGACTTTCTGAGATTTCTCTCAATAAGGCATTCATCATAACTGACTCTGTCAATGCTCCAGATATCTGATCTATGATTGGCTGGCACACATAGAACGATCACACCTAAAAGAACTGACGTCACTGTCTGATGTCAAGGCCATGCAAGTGTATATGAAGTTATTGATTGGCTGGCAGAACATGGCTTGAGAAATGGAGACATGATACTGACCATAAATGATCACCTCTTGCATGAGGAAACTATTGATGACCACATGCCTACATAACTGGCAATCAGAACTACAACCTACAAGCTATTTCTAGGTATGCCCAAAGTGGTCTGACATTGGTGGTTGGTGACAAATTCTGACAAAATGCCATTAATTGCTTCTTGTTTAAATCTTTACATAGTGAATCTAACTATTATCTGGGTTGTGAAAATGGCTACTATCAGAAAATATAAAATGAGTATCATCATTAGAATCATATTGTTGATCATGGGTCCCTACTGACTGAGTATAAATCTGTGAAGATGCCATGGAAACTGGATGCTCCCGGACTACAACTGGTCTGATATCACTGGTGTGAAGGCTTGTATCTGGCAGTTTACTCAGTGATTTTGTTCTTTTATGTTGCCCTTTTATGCTCCTTGCTAGTGTGCTTGTTGGCTCATGCATATCTGAGGCTAGCATAGTTGCTTTATTGCCAGTGTTACCAGTGTAATTTGTATCCAGAGCAACTTTGTTTTTGTCTGACCAATTTCCCACTGCCTGATACTGATAGCACTGCAGATCCGTACTTACTGATGTGGAGTTTTCCAAATTACCTTTAGAAACAGAATGCACTGGTTGTTTTCGTAGATCAGTGGCTGGTCCACAACGTTTATGTTCATAATTTGGAAGATTCTGCAAATGTGTTAAGTGCTTGCAATGCATCGGGTGAGAAATATCTGCATCTGACATTTCCAAATGCTTGTTGCAGACATTATCAACAGATATGAAACTGTATTCTCCCATTTCTGCACTCTGCTGGCTATCATTGACATTACTTGTTACTCTTCTGTTATTCATTAAGCTACTCTTCTGACCTGTGCTGAAATCATGCATCTCTAAATCACACACCTGTCTCTGAGACGGCTTAAGTTCAATGTTCTCAGTAAATGTATCATCAAAACACATTAAAGCTTCTGATTTGAATCCCATAATATTTTCATTGAATTGTTTTCTACACCCATAGTTTTCATTGTCTACAGAACAGATACTCTCCTGGCAAATATTTCTGTCACTAGTGCTGTTAGCACTATCATCCATCCTGTTTGTTTGACTGCTGTCTTCAGTAACACCCGCAGACAGCAGGCAGCCTCGACTGTCTGTGTTAGAATAAGAGTTCTCCAGAGCTGCATTGTTGGTGCTATTTTCAGTAGAAGGATTGTTCTGGTTTAAATTACATGGATTGAAAGTCCCTGTTAAATAATATGGATTCCGAAGAAAATCTACATTTTTGATTACATCTGGACCAGCATGCAAGTTGTACACATCACGTGGGATAAAACACGGCTTGCTTATTGGGCGACATGGCATTCTAATTGGGGGGCAGGGTTGTCTTTTGGGGGGGCAGGGCAGACTTATTGGGGGACATGGTTCACAAGGTGGACCCATTCTCCATGTGTTACATGGATCCCATTCTTGACATGGTGGACTTGGTTGACAAGGATAATATGAGGGGCATGGGTAATTTGATGGTGGGTCAGTAAATTGGTAATTATCCACCGCATCAATGTTTGGATCAGGGCATGGATGAAACGTCTGGGGAGGCATCTTGATGGCAATCTGCTCGGGGAAGCTTAGTTTTCTGGATGATCCACACATTGAAGGTTCTGGTTCTGGTTCTGGGGGAATTTGAAATATAGCCACTTGTGATCATATAAAAGAAAACATTAAAACAGAATGAAAATGTGAAAATTTTCTAGCTTTGTTAATTCAGTTAAGCGAATTTCGTGATATAATAGGTAAACTACATGGATTTGTGATGAAAGGAGAGACTAGCAAATGAACACTTTCTAAATTTACTCATGTAAATCACTATTTAATTTGTAAAATTCTGCTGCTAAATTAATAATGTGTTACTTGGAAGATATTTTAATGTAATATGCAAATAAAATCTTTAATTTGCAAGTCCAGTATTGAGAAAAATGAGAATGAAACTTTTAAAAAACCAAGAAATCAAAAATAGCACCCAAGTTTCATAGAACTATACTGAAGACTAACAAAAACATTCAAGAAAAGTTCTGAAGCAATTGATTGCTTCAATTCAATAGAAGAAACTTTTTGATTTTTGACAACCATTATCCTCTTTACAAGAATCACCTTCAAATGAATATCCTACTTGTGGCAGACTCTATCACAGGGATGGACCCTAATATAACTTCTCCCCTGAGGTTACACAGGGTAGGGGTACTATAATCAAACTAGAAGAAAGACGGCAAAAATTCAATAAATATATTCAGATACCATTAAAACACATCACCAAACAAGAAAACAGGGGACTTAACAGTGACTCACACATGAAACTTATATCACATGGAATTAAGAAGGCTGACAAAGAGTGATAACAACAGTCATAGAGAAATCAAGAAGAATTAAGCTAAAGAGAAATGGCTTAATGAGCAATGCCAAGAATTTTAAAACAAGAAGAACAATGAAAATACAACATTGCACTAGAAAAAAGGAACATATTAGGAAAGTGTATGTGTATACAAACAAGGTGTATCAAGGCAAAGGATGGAGATAATAAACAAAATATATATCTTATGTAGATAGTCTGATTACATCAACAAACATTTAATGATAGCAGAGGTGATAATCAAAATGTAAACATCATATATAGAAGACTAATGTGTAAGATGTAGACAATGCTATCAAAAAATGAAACATGGTAAAACTCCAGGGCCAGACAATATTCCTGTATAAATATAAGATGTACTGTGAGAACTTGGCACAAGGCAAATAAAGATCTGGAACGAGATATACAACACTGGAAAGATCCTTTTAAATATCTACAGATCAGTTTTCAACATAATCCCTAAAAAATAACATGAACACTGGAATATAAATCACATAGAAAGGTTCAATAAGTGACATTATCAAACTACTCTTCTGCATTATAATGGAAAGAATACGACATAAAATGTGACGACAAATTTAAGAAACTCAATCTGGGTTTGCTGTAGATAATAGAACAAAGAATGCAATTTTTAATTTATTGATGTTCATGGAAGGAGTATGATCTGGGCTACAACATTCCGCTTACATAAATGGATGTTGGCGCAAGTGATAGCCATGGAAACTACAGTTGTTTACTTGACAATATATTTATGTTAAAATGTATCCATGGCAATACTTTCTCATGGTTATCCTGTTCTCTGACACTGCACTTACCACCAGACCTAGTCCAACTGTTGACATCTGGATTGGTGGTGAAACTACTTAGGTCTAATGATAATGTAACGCCACAGCACTGCAAGGAATCATAATGACAGAGTGCAGGACATGGCAAGGTCACAATG
Organism: Cepaea hortensis; assembly: GCA_963921405.1. Lineage (NCBI taxonomy): Eukaryota > Metazoa > Mollusca > Gastropoda > Stylommatophora > Helicidae > Cepaea > Cepaea hortensis. The sequence goes on along the minus strand of OY992880.1, from coordinate 94,413,060 downwards.
AAAGCTCAGCCACAGAACTGAGAAATGAAGCCTGCGACACGAGTGTATTAATTAGTGCATCTCCATGAACCATACCTGAACCTCTAAGATAGTGATCTTCTCCAGAGCCAGCTGAAGGATCTTGAGGTCACAGAGAAAGACAGGCTCATTGTACCCTTTGGGGTGATGATGCTAGCAGGACAAACCTAATATATTCCAGCGGCAGTCAGAAAATATAATCCATAATACTTCAGGCATCACTTCAGTTACCAGGTCTGTGCATGAGAGTCCAGCACCTGGCTCCATGTGAGAAATTAACTAAAGGAAACATCAGTAACTTCCAACCTAATGTAGCTGGATTTCAGAATAAAACAATGAGGCTTGCAAAAGTGTTGAATAAAGATCAAGTGGATGTAGCCCTTTTGCAAGAAACCATCCTCCAGTGGAAGGAAATAAAAGTTACAGGGTTACTCGGTATACACTTGAATGTATTAAATGCCAAGGTATCATGGCCATGATAAAAAACAATGTTCAACCCAGTGTAGTCAACAACACTGGAAAGAAAGCTTCAGTAAAATAAAGATGAAAAGATAAGGGAATACAACCTGGCAACTTGCACAACAGCAAAGGTAGTAAGAAGAACATCAGTCCCACGCCCTTCAAGGATTGTAGTGGTAGCATTGTTACAGCAGATTGTAAGAAAGCTAATGCCTTCAAGTTCTTTGCCAGTGTCAACAAAGCACAGCAGAGAAGGAAGCTAGATGAATGGCTGATAGAATGCACATTGAAAAAATAGCACAGCTGCTTTTAACGACCCTCCTAACACATAAGGAACTAAAGTGACAATATGCATAAGGCACTGGGACCAGACCAAATAAAAGATGAGATTATTTGTTAAGTAGGGCTAAATGCAAAAGAGGTGCTTTTATGGTTCATCAACAGAAGATAGAGTGATAGACAGCTGCAGGCAGCATGGCTAGCAGCCACAACAGTAGCCATTCTAAACAAAGATAAACCATCTGGAAGTACAGACAGTTATAGTTCTGTCTCCCTGACTTCATGTTTAGGCAAAGTAGCTGAGAGAATGGTAGACAAACTGTTCTGGTAGTTAGGAAGTAAAACAATGCCTTGACAACTAAGCATGCCATTTCCACAAGATATGCAGGAACAACTTTGTGTACAAAATGTCTCAAAGAAGGATTCTCCTAAATCATCGTCCGTATGTTGTACCCTCATTCTCATCTTTATTAATGATCTGACTAGACACTTGAGTGTATCAAAGTCACTGTTTGTGGATAATTTCATTATCTGGACCACTGATGATCATTCCATCCTGGGAAAAGTTAAGATCGACAGAGCACTCGTTACAATCTGAGTATTTTGTGAAATGTGGAAACTTATAATCTGTACTCAGAAAATAGTATATATCACCCTCTCCTTTAGCCACAGATAACAAAGAGAGCCATAAACATTAGGCTGAAGGAAGAGATGTGACCAAAGAGGACTTCCCAGTGTACCTAGAGTAAACAGGACTACCAGCTGGAATTAGATGAGCACATCAAGAATCTGAGAGAAAAAGCAAACAAAGAACTGACAAGCATCTTCATTTTCTTGGAAAAGACCTCATGTTATATACATGCCATGGATTGTCCTGGAGGACTTTATAAAATTTTGAAAATATCATGAAATTTGGCTCTTAAAATTGGAAAATCTCCTGATTATTACCATTGGTAAAATTTGTAAGGGGTACACCAATAAGAAATTGCAGAATTAGTGCACTCAGTTAACAAAACACAAATATTGAGGAGTTTTAAAAGACTTTCAGAGTTTTGGTCATTTTATGTGTGCAATTTGACTTTTTCACTCCATTTTTCAAATTCAGTTTGATCTTTTGGATATATATATATATATATATATATATATATATATATATATATATATATATATATATATATATATATATATATATATATATATATATATATATATATATATATATCGCTCTCTCTCTCTCGTGCGCGCACGCACATATATATGCATACATTTACACAAGCATGCACGCAGACACATATATAAATATATTATTATTGCATGTCCCTTGCAAGACATTGCGATCAACCCCAACCCCAGGTTTATTTACTAAGAAAGATTTTGTTTGCCATTGCTTTCTGAATGAATGAGTAGTTAACGTTGAAGCCCAATCGACCAGTATAGGGAATAAACCCAGTACTCCGCTGTCATTTCATTGGAAGTTTGAGTGCTAGTGTGTTAATTCCACACCCTCACACTCCAGCCATGTGACTTCTATATGATGACTATGTAAACCACAAAGATGAAGACCTACCTGGGGGAGGTTCTTCTGCTGGAGGTGGAGGTTCTGGAACTGTTTCCACACAGAATTATTTTATGTTAATAAATATCATCTTTGGGCTTTGGAAACAAACATTACTGTATAATAAATTTGTCTCGCTGTTGTGTCCTACTGTGGGTCTGTGATGTGATAGAGCCATCACATTTTGTAAGTCTGAATGCACGGAGGCATAGCTGGCAGTCTTTCCCTCACTTAAAGATTCCAGCCCAGGCATTATCAGCACAGTTCCCTATTGACTTTACTAAAATTGCCGCTAATATTGTATAATGCCAAACCACAACGTAGTATTTTATAATAATAAACCTTTTTTTTTTTTTGCCTTTACAGATCATTTTATATCAAATTAACCAATCACTTTCCAAGTTTTTCAAAAACTATTTTATAATGTTCTTTTCTTATCTCATCTCATCTCATCCCATCATGTTCCTCTTGTACCTTGAGGTGAAGTATAAACAGTGGAAGAGTGCCTGCTTATGGGCTTCATGTATCGATATTCCCATGAACTCTGTTATTCCCTGCGTCCATCATTTACATGGTCGGCCTCTTCCTCTGTTTCCTCTGATCTGTACATCATTGCTTGTTGTGGTATACTTTAGTTTAGTTTAGTTATCAGTTGGGGTATCTTCGTTGCACTCCGGACATGTCCATAGGTGCTCAGATCCTCCCCCCAGCATATGCATCAGCGTCCGGTGGCTAATAGTGCCAGTTCTGTGTTGGTTGACGAGGCGCTTTGTTTTCCCGATGTACCTCTCGCGTCTGGCTGTGCCGATTCTTACTCCCAGGTCTTTCATCCTGGAAAGCGATGTGGAATCACTGGCGTCAAAATCCTCTGTTCTCGCCATATCTTTAAGGGCGTTAATAACATCGGCACGATCCATGGGCTGGCCATCTACAGGGGGTGCAGAGCCAGCCAATTTATCAGCTCGTTCATTTCCCTCGACTCCCGCATGTCCCGGGACGAAGATGAAGGTGACTTTGCGGACAACAGACTTCCGCAGCGACTCAGTCCACTGTCTACGTACAGATCCAGCTTCGACCTTCTGAATCATGCTCATTGAATCACTTAGTACACACACGTTGGTATAATGCTGTGATTCCAGCCATATGAAAGCCTGTGTAACTGCCATCACCTCCATCGTCATGCTGCTCGTGGTCATGGAGTGGGCACCACTGGATTCTTGAACGGTTCGGCCCGCTGAGCGGGCTGTAAATGCCCACGCACTTCGCTGCTGCTTTACAACAGATCCATCTGTATAGATGAGCACTTCGGGGCTATCTGAGTGATCATAGATGAGCGCGTTAACCTCTGCATTGACAGCGGCAGGGTTCTGCTCTCTGCACCGTCTGTCGAGTGTGATAATGCAGGAGAAGGTACACTTAAAAGCTGGAGGCACCGGCACCCATTCCTTGCCGGGGTTGATACTGGTAAGACTGCAGACTTGTCCGACGACATCTTCCGCCCGACCCATCCATGATTTGCCCCTCTTTAGCCTGTCACCCTTTTCTCTGAATACAGCGTCATGCAGAGGGTGCTGCTCATCTGCACTTATTTTTAAGTATGCACGAGCTCTCCAGATCTTGATTCTGTGTTCCATTGTCGGGAAGTCAAGGAGGTATCTCATTGCTACACAGCTGGTGTCTTTCGTGCAGCCCAAAATGATGCGCATGGCTTCGTTTTGTACCTTTTCAAGTCTTCCAATCTGTGTAGGGCTGACAGTGAGGATGGCCAGGGCATACTCGATGCGTGAAAGCACAAGTCCTTGGAACAGAAGTGATAGCAGTCTTTGCTCGATATTGGCACTCGCCATGACTCTCATTGCTGCCAAACCTTTTCGAGCCTTCGTTATGACATAATCGACATGATCTCTGAAGGACAGGCTACGATCAAGCCTCACGCCAAGATATGTCATTGACTGGGTTCTACTCAGAATGCTCCCATCCATTCTTACTGCCGGCAGGTCTGTTTTCACAATATGGTTGTTTAGTGAGAACCATGTAACCGTTGCCTTTGCAGGGTTGACAAGGGCATCGGCATCAGCACACCATGAGGAAATTCGATCTAGTTCGCCCTGCATATAGTTGGCAACCGCCTGTCTATCTCGACCCTGTCGATACACGAGGATGTCGTCAACGAATGATAGAGTCCTACCCCTCCCATCCAACTGTTGTTCAGTGATCGGCACCGTATACACGTTGAATAGTACTGGTGACAGTGGTGAACCCTGCGGCAATCCTGGACATATCGTTATCGGCTCAGAAGACCAACTCCCGCATCTTAGCACCACCTTCCTTTGGAGTAGAACTGCAGCTATCCATCGTACAAGGTGAGGGTGCACATTCAGTCTGAGGAGGGTTTGCATCAAGTGCTCGAAAGATACTCTGTTATATGCGTCCTCTAAGTCTATGGCGGCCGCACATGTCTCTTCTCTGACCTGAAATCCTTCGTAAACATCTTGAGCAAAGACCGCCGCATTCAGCCATGACTCTTTGTTGCGTCTGTATCCTCCAAGTGTGGGCGGGAAGCAGCCGAGCTGTTCCAAGTCCCAAGCAAGTCTGTGTGCTACAATTTTCTCCAGTAGCTTGCCAACAGTATTCTGCATCGTAATGATTCTGTAGCCGCTTATCTTGGAGTGGTCTTTGTTCGGTTTTGGCAGCGGCAGCAGGTAGCTGTGTAGCCATTCTTCTTTGACCTGACCCCTCTGGATACTGGTGTTGAATTCTCTGGCCAGTTCTTCCATGTCATCATCTGATATCACCATTAGGTCACCATATCGGATGCCGTCTGGGCCTGGGGCGGTGTTAGGTGATTTCTTGAGCATCGCACGCAATATGTAAACTGTGATCGTCCATTCTTCGTCTGTCCCGACCCCCTCGCACAACTGAGAGAGTGTTGTTGTGGTCCTCTGTCTGGCGGGCTCGTCTTTCTGGTCAGTCTGTTCTATGTAGCGTGCAAGAAGGGCCTTACCTTTATCCGCATCCGACTTTTTCCATGCGAGGTCTGTGCCTTGAAAGTCTGGAATACCCCTACGTTGTGCAGCACCGTTCATGCTCTTGTGGAGGCGCCAGAATGTCGTAAGAGATTGCTCGGAGCACACCTTCCTGCAGAACTCGTCCCATTTGTCGGCCTTGGCCTGTTTGGCGCAGGATTTGAATAAAGTCGTCGTCCTAACGACCTTAGTCTTCAGGTTCGCCAATTCAACCTGTGGCATGTTAGCCTTTCTGGCCTTTTGCCAGTCTTTGACAGCCTGCCTCTTTCCCAGCCACACCTTCTCGACCTCTCCATTCCACCATGGTGGCTGCAGCCATCTTTCTTGTCTCCTGCGGGAGGAAGTTAGTTTCCTTCTTCTGATCTTGCTTATGGCGTCTTGACCAGTGGTGTCGTACGGGAAGGCATTGATCTTGTTTCTTTGACTCATGGCCCCGTCTTTCTTGATCAGGATGACACAAGGGTAGTGGTCACTATCGTGGTATCCCAGTGTGCCCAGTGTTGTGGTATACTGTTAGCTGGTAACCTACTTGCATGGCCAAACCATTTGACTTCTTCTTTTCTTATTCCTACCTTTATCTCCCACTGGACATATGCCAGCAACCAACTCATGCTCAGCCTCCTAATTGTTACTGTCTCCTACAGCTCCATCCATGTTCTCCCCATATTATTCACCTCTGTATTTATTTCTCTTCTTTTTGTGTTTTAAGGTCTCTGTCTATTTCAGTTGCCCTATAATTCCAGAGAAAGGACTTTCTAACTATGCTATCATCAGGTTTTCTCAATGTGTATCTTGTCTAGCTACAGCATCTTAAGGTCACTTCTTCATTTGCTGTAATCTGTCTAGTTCTCTCCATAAGCCATGAAGTAGTGAATGTCATACTTTTTATTAAAGCTTTTTTTTAGTGTTTTAATGCTATTAAATTTTTTAATTTTATGTTTTTCTTTAGATCTGTTTTTGTTGTTTCTGAGGAAGGTTAGTATAATCAAAACGTTATTCGTTGTTTCCTTGTATATTTATTTTTATTTTATGTTTTTTTCTGTGATTTACGTCTGCCATAGTGGAATTTGTTGTAAGGTATGGTATATACACCGTGTCTGTGTTTAGTATCTCTCATTTTTTCGCAAGAATGACATGCACATGTTTTCTATATTGTTATATACTGCCACAGCCGTTACTTCTCTTATTGTTTAGTCCTGTTCTGCACATGCACCAGTCAATGAATATATGCAGCTGAGTAGTCATTGTTTTAGTCTTTCTCCATGATTCTGATCCATACTGCACTACTGATTCAATGTTAGAGTTAAATAGTTTGGTACTAAGCATTACTTCTCTTGACTTCCACAAATGTCCTAAAGCTTTGAAAGCTCCTCTTGCATCTTTATTTTCATATCTGTATCCATTTCCCCTTCGTTGTCTACTTCACTATCTAAAATAGGTGTATGATTCTACATTGTAAACCAAGATTTCACCAAGGAAGATCAGATTATCATTTGATTGATTGATTCTCATTCTTTTTTCTCCCTATGCAATGTTAGACTTAACTGTTGTGACCTCCCATTAAGTATGTTTAGTTTGTCTTGCATCTAATTTCATGTGTGTGACTGAAGGGTAATGTCAGTGAATCAATCATGAAACTGCTCTATCAGAGTCCATTAAATTCTATTTCTGGCGGTAGTTATTAGTGCCTACATATATCAGTCTACAGTCAGTAGGAATACTGAAGGTGACATGCTCCTGTTTTAATTTTAAAAGTATTTGTTAGTGTTTCCTAATGAATAACTTTTCATTTTATTATTTTACTGTTAGTTAATTAATTAACTTTATAATTTTATCATCAGTCTACAGTCAGTAGGAATAGTGAAGGTATCATACTCCTGTTATTATTTTAAAAGCATTTATTATTAATGAAGAACTTTACATTTTATTTCTTTACCTGTTGTCGTCATTAAGACAATGATTTTTTGTGGAATCACATAGTGCCTCATCAGTTTCCAAGGGGTTAACTATTAATGTTGTCATAAGCCTTTTCATAGTCCACAGATCCAATTTAAAGTGCAAAGTTCAGTTAAATGTTTTGCTCTATTATTATGTGCAATGGGACTAAATGGTCAGTGCAGGATCTGGTTGGCTGGAAGCCAGCCTGTTCATTCCTTAGTTGTTTATCAATGGCATCACTTAATCTTTTCAGAATGATCCTGTTTAATTTTCCCCAGGAACTGACAGTATTATTATTCCTCTATAATGTTTGCACTTCTGCATGTTCCCTTTCTTTGGCAGCTTTAACAGATATCCTCCTCTCTAGTCTGCTTGTATTTCTGCAGCCTCCCAGACTCTGCTGAGGTATTTATATTAGCTTTAATAGTTTCTGCTGGGATACCATCTAGACCAGCAGTTTCCCCCATCCTTCAAAGGTTTGATAGCTTTTCTAAATTCTTCTTTAGATGGCTTTACTCAGTTGATATTTAGCGCTACTTCTGCATGCTTGATACTTGTAGGGTCTTTTGGGACTGAAGTTCCTCAACATATTCAGCCCATATGTTCATTTCATCTTTAATGTTTAATTTTATAATGTTAACAGCACATTTTTCTAAGGTTTACAAAGAGTATTCTATAAAGTTAATAATATCTTCTGGTTTAAAAAAAAGTGGTATGCAATATTAACTGTTTCATTGAAGTTTTCAAACAGTTTTATACAATATTATCCAGATGTTTGTCCCTGATGATATTGTTATTGCAGTAAAAGTATGTGGCTCACTAGCAAAGTTAACAGCGACCCCCACTGGTAATGTCATGAGCAATGTCAAACACAGGTTCGATGCCAGGGCTCATTACTTGTCAAAGTGAGGGAAAGATTGGCCACCTATTCCTCCTTGCTCCAGGCCTACAAAATGTGATGGTGCTATCATATGATAGACCCCATAGCAGGAAACTGCTTCAAGAAACATTTTAAAAAAATGGAAGTATGTATTGTATAGACCTCATGGCTATCTAGAACACATACATTCCTGACCTAAACTTTTGTCTGTTATCAGCTGCAATGTTACAGGAAATGACAACAGCTGGAGACCACATGCAAGCTTTGCATTATGGCTTTTGGCCAAGTGCAATGTAGGATCTGTTATAAGAAGAGGTTGAAGGAGAAGATGGAGAAAGAAGACGAGAAGGAGGGAGTGAGGGAGCAATAAGAAGAGTAGGAAGAAGAAGAAGAGTAAGAAGAAGAAGAAGTAGAGCGTAAAAGGGGGAAGAGGAGAACAGAAAAAAAAAGAAGACGAAGAAGGAAAGCAACAGAAGAAGAAGAGGAAGAAGTTATTATGTCTGTGCTTTATCTGCCTTTGTTTGAAAACTGTCAATGTGCATTTTTAGCTACAACTTTGCCTGAGTTTGTATTCTGAAAACCACGAGTCTTGCTTCATAACACTTACCCATTTTACTAGGCTGTATCAGCCGTAGAGGTCTAATGGTCAAAAGAAGAGGTCTAATGGTCAAAAGAAGAGGTCTAATGGTCAAAAGAAGATCCAATGCTGCCACTACTGATGATTTAGTCCTTGAGCTTCATGTTGGCAAACAGCTATGACTCTAAAGTCTCTATAAGATGTGCCAAATTGTTGAGTATTATTCCAAACTGACAACATGCATACTATCTTACCTTCTTCTTGTACAGCTTCTGACATAGGTGACGAACTCGTTTCTGGTGATACAATTCAATGGTAAATAACATTTACTAAATGTAGACTGGTGTGTAAGCATTATTACATACACATTAAACATATATGTTAACAATCAGATTTTGCTTAGCAATCCACATCATACTGAGAACACACTGTGTTGGTAAGCAAATGAATGGGTCTCAGAGACTGATACTTGTAGTTGTGCAGCATCAAAGCAACTCCAGAGCAAATGCTATGACTGCCAAGAACATGCCAGCTAGAGAATGGAAATATGGCTGACATGATAAACCTTGATAGAAAAATTGTTGGGGACCAGTGAAGATCTCAGGCACATCATCCTGTTCATGATCCATGCCAGAATGCACGACTAATGTTGACCACTGAAGAAGACAAAGAAGGTGAGCAAGTGCACTGACCACCATGTCATCACAACTCCACTGAAATGCTAACCAACAATTCTTCAGCTGTCTCCTAGTGTCTGTCGGTCTTGTCACAATGAAGCACCAACTCAGACTATGCTAGACTAACAAAGTAGAGTTGCAGTAACATTAAACAGATGAACTCTGGAACTTTGGCATAATAAAAACCTTTGACTCTATCTGACCTGCTTCATCACTGATGTGTTATTGAGGATTTAGCTAGCACTTAGACGTGTAGTTAGACATATTAGTTAGTTAGTTAGTCTTTCCTCTTGAGCCTAAGGCGGCGCATAGGGCAGAAGTCCTGGCTCTCCATGCCTGGCGGTTCGCTGCTACCTGTTGTAGATCTTGGATATTTACTTGGCCATTGAATAAGCCTTCTCTAATGATGGTTAGACATATAGGCAGACATTTTACTAAAAACTCTGGCCACATACTAATAGATAATATAACTATTAAAAGAACGGAAACATACAAATACCTGGGTACAATCTTCAACTGCTCCAACATCATAAGGGAAGAAATACAAACTAGAATCAATTCTGGAAATAAGATATACTATGACTACGACATCTACCAAAATCAAAGGCGCTATCTCGTAACACCAAAATCACAATATACAAAACACTGATCAGACCAGTTGTGCTGTATGGCTCTGAAACCTGGAGTACAACGAAAGGAGACGAAGCCTTGTTATAAACCTTTGAGAACAAAGTTTTAAGACGCATCTTTGGACCCATTAGGGATACACAAAGTGGAGAGTGGAAAAGAAGAAGTAACAAAGACATTTATGATCTGTTTAAGTCCCCACTAATCACTGGTATCATGAAGGCTAATAGACTACAATGGCTGGGGCATATAGAAAGAATAGAAGATAACAGGGAAACAAAACTCGCTTACACTCAGGAAATAGATGACCGTAAACCCTGAGGTAGACCAAGAAGACGGTGGAGAGATAATATATATATACAGACCTAGAAGCACTTGGAATCAACGACTGGCAAGAGAAGGTTAACCAGAGAGACGAATGGAGACGGATTGTATCTGCAGAAAAGAACCTCAATGGCTCGGAATGCTGAAGAAGAAGAAGAAGAAGATGGAAGAAAGACATGGCTAAAAATATCACTGCATCATGAACTCTGGCACTGATCGCTATTTAGTAAACAATGTAAATATAACTTAAGTTGCAATATTACCAGGTAAGATATTTTTAAAACCAGAACATAATTATAAATTATGTTTATAGAATGGTTACAATTAAAAGATGTTACAAAAATGATTGCAGTGAAAAGGCATATTTTTGACTTATAGAGACCAGTATTACAAATTGAGAAATTATAAAATCAGTAAATAGCTTGCCAAACTAGAAGAAGAAGAAAAGAAATACATAAATATTACAAGATCTGAGCAACAAGGAAAACTGGCTCATAAACAGCATCATGTCTTAGTAACATAATTAAACATCACAGTGGACAAGAAAGAACAGTAATGGAAGGCATGATTTCTGGAAGAAAAGGCAGGGATTGACTATCATGACAGCAGACAATATTGAAAACGCTAGCCTTCTGTCTGTTCTGCCGATGTATACCATCATCTACAAATGGTGGTATTAAATGTTTACAATAAGTTAACAAAGAAAAAGTGGTTTGTATACCGTATTCGACGAACAATAAACGATTGCTCAAATAAAGTGAGGCCATAGCAATTAGGCTGTGACAGCCAGTGTTGAGCAAACAGAAAGATTTCACTTTAAATTTGAGATGACCTTGGCATTAACAAATGCTCCACATTGGAACAACTCCTGTGACTATGTGTTTTAAGTATTTCAGCTGAAATATTATTCATTTATTAGCTGCATATGATATATAACTCTGCAGTGTGCAGCTGACGAGATGCAGCAAAATATAACAGGCCATAAATCATGCAACATATTGTTTGTGGCTTCTGTGTTTTAAAGTTACAAATTATCCTGACCAGATCCTTATTTCTATCCCTTGGATGGATCACCAAGTACGCAACTGTCAGTGCTATTCTTTAACTAACAAAGTAAGTACACATCATGAACCTTACAGTGAACAAGCAATGCAAGTAGTTGACAAGGGATCATTCAGAGAAGAGTGTTGACAGCAGATGTTTCACAATAATGAAGTCCCATCTAAGAAAACAGTGACTCCGTAAGTGAGATCTTGCTGTAGTATTTATATATTAGATAGTTCAGATATTGTTATGTGATAGATTAAAACTAATTTAGATTATGCACATAATGTAAAAAAGAAAACCTTAACCTGCACACTTTGCGTTGACGGTGTTAAGTCATCAGACTCGAGACCCCCATGTCCTACACCACAAGGTACTCTAGGCAGTAATGACAGTTTTTTTTAAAACACTGGTTACATTTGGTAGTGCCAGTAACTTTGAATAAGCTATTTAATTCATGTTGTCTGTTTAGAATTTCTAAATGTTACTTTGCAATCAATTGTAACATCAATATGTTGTTCACAAAATACTGGAAAATAACGTTCAAAAAATACAAAAGATCAAAGAGGGAGACAAATGCTGCATTAAAAATGTGGAAAACCTCACATCCTTTAACCCTTTGGACACCATATCCCTTGACCTTAAGATGTTCTGTATGAGAACTATTGAGAAGGAAATCTCAAATTTTATGCCATTGTCAATCAATCAATCAATCACGTGCCATGCCGGAAAGCATGGGCGGTCATGACTCGCCATTTCACTCGATCACCAGAGTCGTGGATCAGCTCAGTGCTCCTGTCTCGGCCATGCCATGTCGCCAAACCATCCAGGTATTTACTTCCGGTCTTCCCCTTGGTCTGTTCCCTTCGATCTTGCCAGTTGTCACTAAGTTCTCCAATCCATTTCTTCTCATAACATGTCCAAAAACTTTTGACTGTCTACATCTAATTTCTCTAATCAATTTATGATTTTCATTTGTCTCCTGTAGTACTTGGTCATTGGTTTTTCTGTCTGCCCATGGTATTCTTTGCATTTTCCTCAGAAGCCACATTTCTGCAGCCATTAGATGTCATTGTGCCACCTCTATATTTATAAACAGATTAGACTTACATTTTCTACAACTAGTAATGGTATTGTTCTTCCTTGTTTCATTGATTACATAAACAACAGAAGCAATGAGATCAAGTTTCACTTAATTTTTACTACTGGTCAACGGCTTCAACTTGTTTTTACATTGCTCCCATCACTCAAACAAAAATGAAAAGTTTGATAGGTCAATATTTTAAGCTTTCTATTATTAGTATAAGACATAATTCCCACATAACCCTTAACAGCAGGATTGTGGTATAATAAATAATACTCACTGAAATATCAGGACCTTGGGGGTCAAAGGGTTAGGAGTCAACACAACTAAACCACAAACACTTCCACACCTATTAATAGGATATAGACCCCACACATAATCCAGGACAGATCACTCTGTACCTAGTGTCTAATGTTGAACTAGTAAACAGTACGGCATCATACTGTGACATTTTTGAATAATTGTTATTATAAAAGCGTGTATATTTACCTGGCGTTGTAGCTGCAGATGTATTGGTAGACTCTGTGTCTGTAGTGACAGTAGTGTCTGATTCTTGTCTGTATTGCCAATGAAGGTGATATTAAACAAAGCATTATTTGAGACTTCTATCTGACATAATTATCAACAACCATTTATGAAACACTAGCTACATGTGCATTATCCTCAGAATATAGTTATCTATGAAACAATTGTATCTATCTGTAAATTTATATAACATTTGGAGTTGGTAAAATGGAAACAGTATGTACATCTTGAGCATTTGTTGGATGAACAGATGTAGATAAAATGCCTACATATGTGCAGAGAAGCCTTGCAGAGGGCTTAGGAGTTAGTGTGATTACCAACAAAATAGTCATCTGGTTGAATCTCAAATAGTCGGAAGGATTTACTTAGGCCAGTATGGCTCTAACGGCAAACTACTGAACGTAAAATTGCCTGCTAAATCTCAAACAGCCAAAAGGAGCTGGGGTTGATAGCAATGTCCTGTAAAGACATGCAGCTTTTTAGAGTATGGCTCTAAGATTAACCCAAATGCATAAAATCAATCAAGAAATCACGTGCCATCTCCGTCTACTGTAATGAGTCTTCAATACTCTCTATACTGCATCTTCATGGTGCACTCATATAATGAGCTACTGCCTCCTTCTGATGTGATAGGTTATCTTTGTGTCTTATTCTTTGAGAATACTCATTTTGGCTATTCAATAAATTTTTAGCATTCCCACATCTCTGATGCCACAAGGCGTTTTTTTGGCTTGATGCTAGGAAATCGTAACATATGGTGAATGTGTGTAAGGGAATCATAACATATGGTGAATGTGTGTAAGAGAATCATAACATATGGTGAATGTGTGTAAGAGAATCATAACATATGGTGAATGTGTGTAATTGAAATCATAACATATGGTGAATGTGTGTAAGGGAATCATAACATATGGTGAATGTGTATAAGGGAATCATAACATATGGTGAATGTGTGTAAGAGAATCATAACATATGGTGAATGTGTATAAGAGAATCATAACATATGGTGAATGTGTGTAATTGAAATCATAACATATGGTGAATGTGTGTAAGGGAATCATAACATATGGTGAATGTGTATAAGGGAATCATAACATATGGTGAATGTGTATAAGGGAATCATAACATATTGTGAATGTGTATAAGGGAATCATAACATATTGTGAATGTGTGTAATTGAAATCATAACATATGGTGAATGTGTGTAAGGGAATCATAACATTTGATGACACAGTCTTTCATATTATACACAGAGGTCTATGACAAGAGAACATATGGTGAATGTGTGTAAGGGAATCATAACATTTGATGACACAGTCTTTCATATTATAGACATATGTTGATGACAAGAGAACATATGGTAATTGTGTGTAAGAGACACTTACATCAGAGGTTCTGCTTCAGGTTTATCTTGCTTCCTGGAAAATAAGTTTCAGTATTAATGTTTTTCACTCAGAAGAAACCATGATAGCTGTGGTTATGTAACAGTCTGTGCACTTACCTTCTAAAATAGTGGTCTAATGTTCACAGTTCCCAGTAATGATGTGGTAGGGCTGAATATTAATACAATTAATTTCACTCTGGGGCAACCCAGTCCCACAAACTGGGTACCAGTACTTCACTGTGGCAAAGTGAAGGTGACCAGTGTAAAACTGACTTTTTAAACCCATGTGTTGTTCAGAAATTGAATACATCTGCATAACATCTTATCTCTAGTTATATACACAGTCTCTGAATCTTTCTCATGGATGTCATCTTGGTCTCATACCTTTTAGTTACTTAGTGTACACATAATTTTTCTCTCTCTGTCCATTATTTCAATGTGTTCAAACCATCTTAAACCATTTGATTTCATAACATTGACAGCTGACTGGCATTTATACGTCAGAATTAGTTCTTTTCTTTTTAACTTCAATGCATTGGTAAAAATCTCATACAATGAACTAACAATGATAAAGTCAAAATGAAACCCTGGAATTGTGGGTATATAGAAGAATAGATTTTATTTTATGGACATCAAAGCAGTCAAATACAGAGGTTTTAGAGAGGCTGAAGATGAAAAGAGAGCTGATGAAAGAAATTAAGAAAGAGACCAGAGAAATATTTTGGTGAGAATAAAAGAGTTAATTTGTCCATCTTTTGATCTTATTATCCAGCTTGTTTCACTGTCGACGTCTTGTTCACCTGCCCTTTAACCTTTAACCTTTCCCTCCAATATGGTTTTATAAGAGGGTTATTTCTTTTAAGGTAGCTGAAATATTTATGTAAGTAAAGCGGCAAAATAACAAGATATTTTAATGATGTTAGAGTTCTGCCAACACTTAGGCTCTCATTCATTGATCCAGTGTCATATCACGGCATTATATGCATGTACCCATTAGCTGTGTTGTTACAGCTACAGTGTTCCTTCCATTTATGTAGCATTTGTGGAAGTTCACAAGTTCTAAATTGATCAAGTGCTGAATCTCTCTCTTCTTCTACATTCCTCTTTCGAGGGAAATGCATCACACTTAGTTAGGCACCTCGAAGATCAGTCAGCTGAACATTACTAGAAGTGACTTTGCTTTTAAAAAACACACTCGCATAATGGTATTTTTAAAAGGCGTAAACTATATGTGAGTTGGAATGGAGACGGATTGTATTTGCAGCAAAGAACCTCAATGGCTCGGAACACTGAAGAAGAAGAAGAAGAAGTAAACTATATAGGCGGGTGCGCTAGCGAAGTTGATGGCAAAGTGTGTTAATAATATGAGCACAGTAAGACGTGGGTTCGATGCCTGGGCTTGTCGCTTGTCAAAGTGAGGAAAAGACTGGCCACCTATTCTTCCTCAGTCCCAGGCCTACACAATGTGATGGCTCTATCACGGCACAGATCCATGGTAGGAAACTACTTCAGGTCAATTAGTTGTATTATTTATAGACTATGCAACTCTAAACAACTTCAGCAGTGTATTCATTATTTACTTCTGTGGTAAAGGAGCAATATGAGGGGGCTTCAAATTAAAACTTTAAATGTCTTTTTTAGTGGTTAATATATTCTGAAAAAGTAAAGAACAAATGTATCATTTTTCTATGTAGCCACCACTACGTTCAGTACAAGCCCTCCAGTCTGATAAAATGCTTGGATTGTCGAAAATAATTATCTTTGTCATGTGTATAATCACTCATGCACCACCTGCTGTACCTCTTCACAAAAGTAACGCCGTTTTGAAACTTCCTACTCCATTTGTACACTTGCTGGACTGACAAGCATGCATCACCATACTGGGCCTTCATTCGCTGATGAATTTCTATAGGTTTTACCCCTTTACTTTTCAAATAAAGGATAACAGAACGCTGCCTCCCTTTTGCACATGTCAAAAGTGTGGCGACCATCTTTAAACAGTCCTTATGATGTCACCATGTTTGTCTGCACTATGATGTCACATGCTTAACCCTCTAGACATCCTTAACACTGAGTGGCCCTTTGCAGTCTTGACAGACCAAAGTATGTGAATTGGAATGGGCCAAAATTCCATCACAATGCCTGGGCAGAGCTTCAGGGAAACATGTTCCCTCTCTCGGCCTTGCCTTGTCTTCTCCAGGGGAATGGGTAACCAATACGTCTGGAACAAGGTAGGCTGCAGACGCTGGCGATTCAAGGGAACTATACACACATTAAAAGATAGATGGTGACATAACTCAATGGAACTAAACCCACATTAGCATGTAACATAACTCAAGAAGATCTAAATCTCCAAGAGTAGACGACAGTATGTGACATAACTCAAAGTGAGCTCATTTCCAAAATTAGGCTGGTATGAGACCGCTCAACCACATTATGTTATACCAAGTGTATATCCTCTAATTTCATTACAAGCACATTAAATTCCAAGCAATTCTTTCTTGTGGTTTCAAAATAATATATCTTAATAAATGTGATCTGCTTGCAATGCTGACACTTCATAATAATACAGTGTATCCTACTCTCTTTCCCCCCTCTCTGCCAACATAGTTTCATATTATCCTAACATACGGTCATTATCTGTGCATTATCCATTTCACAGAAAACACAAGACATCCATAACAACAATATTAATATTACAAGACAATGGCGTGGTTACAGTGCTATCACATTTTTAAGGTTTTCATTTGAAGCTCCCTCGTATTAATACAAATATCCATTGTCATCATGACCAAAAGTGAAGTGGGTATAAATATTTTTCCAAGCTCTAGCCTGCACATATTCACATATAAGCCCAAAATAAAGTGAATGCACTGTCCTAAAAAGCTCACTTGAATTTCTTCCAGAAAGGATGATCTTTGGTGCAGAAGTAAATAAGAAGGGGGCAGCAGACAAGCAAAAGAAGTACCAGCAGAATTATGAAAACGATCCACTCTGCAAGTGATTCACTGTTACCTGAAAAAGTAAACAAACTTAGTATGTGTTGTTTTGTCACGTCTGTCAGGTCAGTGTGTGAGTGTGTCTGCACATTTTACAAAAAAAAAGTTAAATGTATATCCTTTACAGGACGTCGCAGTCAACCCCAGCAGTTTTTTTTTTTTTGCTTTTTGTGACTTCTTGGTAACTTTATGTTCAATAGTTTGCTATTGATTTCGTAACGACCAACACTCATACCATTTTATGAAAACCAACGCAAGGTGTTCTGCTGCCAAATCACCCGCAGCTGTGTATCAAATGGTGTACGCAGGATTATGAACTGCGTGTATAATCACTTTGCCACACAGTTGACACATTTTACAAGCATTCCAACAATCTTTTTGTTGGTGACTGTTCACTCAGAATGCTTGAAAATATTGGCCCCCCAGATCCTGTCCTCTCGATCTGTATGAGTTACAGTGTGCTAAAGTTGACTTCCTCAAAACAAGGCCAGCACCAGAGGCTGGCAATGACTTCATCTCATCGAGTTTGCAGAATGTCACAGAAATTGCAAAATTTTTCAAAACATTAGAAAAATTACTCACAATTGGTTATTAATATAGCAGTGCTCATGAGTTCAATCATTAGTGGAAGCAGGGATGAATTTTTTCTCTCAACATATGCTCTGAATCACGACTATGCCTCATGAAATGAGTACCAGAGTTCTAGGAAAGCAATAGTGGTTGGAGTAATACTGAATATATTACTCTAAATGTGCCATGTGGCTCATGGAAAAGAAAGAGCCTAAAGCCAAATCTCAAAATGTCTTACAATAAGTAAATGGTCTTTCCTGACATAACTTTACACAACATGACATGGACAATGCTGGATATTGATAAGAAGAGGCATTAAATTGTAAACCTTGAACATTCTCCTAGTACACATTGAGAAGAAAAGGCATCTAACTATCAGCCCTGAAAATTCTATTTGTGGACAGTAGAGGCATCTAACTATCAGCCCTGAAAATTCTATTTGTGGACAGTAGAGGCATCTAACTATTAGTCATGAAAATTCTCCTAGTGGACAGCAGCAGTGATAAATAAATGATATAATCATAGTTGTTTTGTTTTCTACTAACAGTTGTGTAAAACTCAATAGGAAACATATGCACCCCTGTTGCATCCATAGCTAGGAACCAATGATGACATAACAGATTTTGATATTTACTGCTTGGTGTCACACTGCTGACTGTACGATGACTTACCTGTTTGTATAGACAGCACGTGACAGGCGACAGAATGTGACCTGCTTCTGCAACCTGTAGCTTTATTTACAAAGTACAATTGACCAAATCAATTGGTAATGCCAAGCCACGGTTAAACCTTGTTACACATACTCAGTGTCACACATACTCAGTGTCACACATACTCAGTGTCACACATACTCAGTGTCACACATACTCAGTGTCACACATACTCAGTGTCACACATACTCAGTGTCACACATACTCAGTGTCACACATACTCAGTGTCACACATACTCAGTGTCACACATACTCAGTGTCACACATACTCAGTGTCACACATACTCAGTGTCACACATACTCAGTGTCACACATACTCAGTGTCACACATACTCAGTGTCACACATACTCAGTGTCACACATACTCAGTGTCACACATACTCAGTGTCACACATACTCAGTGTCACACATACTCAGTGTCACACATACTCAGTGTCACACATACTCAGTGTCACACATACTCAGTGTCACACATACTCAGTGTCACACATACTCAGTGTCACACATACTCAGTGTCACACATACTCAGTGTCACACATACTCAGTGTCACACATACTCAGTGTCACACATACTCAGTGTCACACATACTCAGTGTCACACATACTCAGTGTCACACATACTCAGTGTCACACATACTCAGTGTCACACATACTCAGTGTCACACATACTCAGTGTCACACATACTCAGTGTCACACATACTCAGTGTCACACATACTCAGTGTCACACATACTCAGTGTCACACATACTCAGTGTCACACATACTCAGTGTCACACATACTCAGTGTCACACATACTCAGTGTCACACATACTCAGTGTCACACATACTCAGTGTCACACATACTCAGTGTCACACATACTCAGTGTCACACATACTCAGTGTCACACATACTCAGTGTCACACATACTCAGTGTCACACATACTCAGTGTCACACATACTCAGTGTCACACATACTCAGTGTCACACATACTCAGTGTCACACATACTCATCTTCATCAGTGTGGTTTCGCTGGCCACAAGGTGAAGAAAGAAGAAACTCTATAGATATGCTTGATGGTGTTACAAAACATCATGCAAGACTTTTGCCATACACTTTACATCATAGATAAATGGTCATCTTGAACCAACTTGGCAGAAGATATAAGAGTTAGTGGAAATGTAGTTCCCAGAAACCATCAATTGGCAACAGCTCATTAGCCAAACTCATCAATCAAGAGTGAAATGACAACCCAGCCAATAAAAATGTGTTGCCAACGTATGATTATAAGGTGTTGTATGTGTATGTATCAATGGCAAATCTTCTTCTTCTTCTTCTTCTTCTTCTTCTTCTTCTTCTTCTTCAGCGTTCCGAGCCATTGAAGTTCTTTGCTGCAGATACAATCCGTCTCATGGCAAATGAAAAAGTTAAACTGCAGTAAAGCTGTAGAAAAGCAATGAGTAAATCAACAGAAACAGAGTGGGATCAGCTTTACAAGAACACAATCACAAGTGATAGTAAGAACCAGAATGCCTTCATCAGCACACAAAAACAAAAAGACACTGACACAGCTATATGAAAAAACTACAACAAAATTCCACTTTCTGTTTCTCGATTCACTTATCAACTGCATCAAATCTCACTATACTATTATTATGTGTACTTACTGTTCTCAGCAGGTAGAATGCGAATTAGTACAAACACGTGCAAATTTACAATAATTCCATCGGAGCTGAGAAGACAGGCATAGACGCCTTCATAATGGTGACTGGAGTGTAGACTGACTGAACTGACTGATTGATTTAATGAATCCTGGTTACCAAAATACAAGACGATGTATGATTATCATTCATCACATTTCACCAAGTGATTATCATTCATCACAATTTACCATGTGATTATCATTTATAACATTTAAAGTATGGTTATAAGGTGTTGTAAGTACGATGTACACAATTCAGCTACTGAAGACACCATATGCTCAATGTTTTATAGCCTATACATAAATATAGCTTCTTTACATGCTTAAATATTACTTTACGATCGTAAACAGATATTAGTAAAATGACCATCAGCACTATAATCTTTTAGAAACAATTCCATGTACCTTGCAGGCTGATGCAGTCACAGCCAGCCCCTATTGCCTATTTGTGACTTACTAGGCCATGTTTATCGCCATGTGAATTCAGTAGTTTACCATTGCTTTCTGAATGAGAAGTCAACATTGAAGTCCAACTGACTGGCATGTGGAATAAACCCACTATATTGCCATCAGATGAGAAAGTGTCGGCGCGTTATGCTGACCCCCATCATCATCATCATGATGTGCTGTGCTGATAAGCGTAGACAGTCATGTTCTGCCATTTCACTCAATCACCAGAGTCGTGGATCAGCTCAGTGTTCTTTTCTTGACCATGCCATGTGGTCAAGCCATCCAGGTATTTACTTCTCTGCCTCCCCCTTGTTCTCTTCCCCTCTATCTTGCTGGTTATCATCAAGTTTTCCTATTTATTTCTTCTCATTAAAAAAACTGTCATTTACTGCCAATGTAGTACCTTGCTGTGTATGGCAGAGGGGTCTTTGAGACTGAGGAATTAAGGCCGCCAGGCTAATGCAGTCGCCACGAACTGTGCAGGTTAGGAATTTCTTTTTGCCCCCGACAGAAAAAATCCCACATCTTACTGAGGATTCGAACCCGAGTCTCCCGATTGAGAGTCTGGCATTCTAGCCACTCAGCCAACCGCTCCTCATAACTGACCAAAAAATGTTGACTATCTACATCCAATTTCTCTGATCAGTTTATGATTTTCATTTGTTTCTTGCAGGACTTGGTCATTTGTTTTTCTGTCTGTCTATGGTATTCTTTGTATTTTCCTCAAAAACCACATTTCCACAGCCATCAGATGTTTTTCAGCCTGTTTGCTCATTGTCCATCATTATCATAATATTTCATATCTTGGATGTTGTGATTAATGTACTCTGTTACCAACACACTGGTGAAGGTTCGATACTGGTTGCTGGTAGTGTTTTCTTTCGATCAGTACGTTTCTGAGGCCAATTGTTGCTCACCAAATGGGAACCACAGATTTCTTTGGGAATGTAAAGGTAACTGCTCTGATGTATTGATCGTATCTGTAACATTTTGCAATTGGCATCACCAAATGCTTTTTCAAAATTAAAGTTGGAGAGCTAAAACGCACATTCTTTAGCATACCACCAGTCAATGAGAAACACCTATGTTAGTTTTGTTAAGAGAAATAACGTATTCTTACAAGCGTGTTTGCTATAGCCAGGAAAGATATTATTTCAAGGCGGACATTGCAAAGGAGTGAATTGTGGGCGAAACGCCATTTTGTTTTCAATGTGGGGGAACACTAAGGTGATTTGTATAACTTAGTTATAGAGTCCTGGGGCAGTCAGTCATCTAGTGTCGAACAGGAGATTTTGGTGAATTCAGACAAGATGTTTTTGTAATTCAGTGGATTATATACAGACTAGTTCTGAATCCCTGGAAACAAAAAGTGAGAAATACTTGTCGTAAAAAGCCAGTTTGAAGTAATAACACTATTTTGTAGAAAGGATGTAAACACTTGTAGTTAATAATACTTTCTCTATGGGGAAAATGGAGTATCATTCCTTATATTCGAATAACACTCTTTACTCAGTCATAACTAATCTGAATATTGCCAGCGTTGAAAGAAAGGTATACTTATCAGTTCTTAAGTGTCTTCTTTCCTTATTCAAGATGTTTTTATAGATTATTATTATCTCATCTTTATATATATGTTCTTAAGATGCATGAAATATATATAAAAATATATTAATGTCTGTATAATTACCATGTCATAACTTTATGCTGCATCATAACCCGAAGTAGATAAACTAGTTCCCAAGAATTTGTGCCGATGCCACTCTTAAATGGAACCCCCTCAGTGGTTTAGGCGATTGGGTCATGAACCGAAGAAGAAATTATGCTCGGTGCTCGAAAGGGATGAGAAATTTCTTGCAGAGATGATAGAGGGATGCCTAAGTAAAGTGGATATATATGTTGGATATTGTTCACATCAGATCATGAGAGTCACAATGCATGCATCAGACAAAGGTCTGGCTGACTTACACCTGTGTAATAGTATATGTGCACTTTTCCCAATTTTTTTGTGAGGATGGGTTTTCCAAGTTTTTTTTGTAAGGATGGGTACTTTGGTGTTATACGTGTTATGTTTACAGATATGGGTGGGGGTCAGTTGGTACATGTGATGCTCCCAAGACTGGGAGTATCCCTGGCCTGAGTGGTGCAATCCTCAATGAATGAGGAAAGCCTTCGCCTTTATATTGCCATGAGGACCAGAGGACGTTCTTGAATATTTGCCATTCAGGACTGCCCAGGCCACACGAGAATGCAGATAAGTGGCATGACAAACCCATGTAACCTCAATACTCCTTTATGACCAGAGGCCAACAGTTTAAACTCTGAAGAATTACCCAGATTCCATGCAAACAGAGGAATATAAACAATAGCTACCTAGCAAGATAAACATTCATCAACAGCACTTAGATTAGCTGAAGTCCCGAGATATAAAGTGCGTAATTTTATTTATGTAAATTGTTATACCCATGGAGCATACCCCCACCCCCTTTTCTTCCATTACAATATTGTAAACTTCTCCTACTGTGCTATTTAATTTTATCAGAGTAATTGTGAATGTACTGTGTTCAACTATAGTGTGATAGTGTTTCTTCCTTTGACAACATAATCCAGAGAGAGTAGGTGGCAGGGAGAATACTAGCTTCCAGTCTAATCAGATTGAGCGTTATTTACCTAAAAGCAGTGACTTCCCTGTGCTCTCCAGGCCTTGTATTAGAAAACCTGACTTATACCTAGAAAAATCTTATATTATATATCTGATTTAACACTAGAGAGTCTTATGAGCCAATTTCTGGTTTTCATATAATAGTTGGCAACTACGAATTGGGGATACCTTTATCCCATTTCTATTTTATCATACCACAATATCACCTCTGATGTTTTCTTCTGTTTCAAGTGCCTCGTCTGGAGCAGACAGTGACCATGAGACTTCACTCTTTTCTGTCAACTAATGTTGTAATGAGGTTAATATTACTTATATTATTATTTGTTGGCCAGCTGTTCAAGCTTTCCATATTCATCTTTCTCTGCCTTGCCCATTCACTGAAATACCAAATCCACAATAGATTCTTCTTCTTCTTCTTCTTCTTCTTCTTCTTCTTCTTCTTCTTCTTCTTCAGCGTTCCGAGCCATTGAGGTTCTTTGCTGCAGATACAATCCGTCTCCATTCGTCTCTCTGGTGGACCTTCTCTTGTCAGTCGTTGATTCCAAGTGCTTGTAGGTCTGTATATGTATTATCTCTCCACCGCCTTCTTGGTATACCTCGGGGTCTACGGTCATTTATTTCCTGAGTGTAAGCGAGTTTTGTTTCCCTATTATCTTCCATTCTTTCTATATGCCCCAGCCATAGATTATAGCATATAAATATAGCTAGTTTATAAGCCTGAATAATACTTCACGAATGTAAACAGATTCCAGTAAAACCATCATCATCATTAACAGGATAGTCAGTCTGAAGACCGGTGGTGAAGTCATCTGATCATGTCAATCCACTTGTCCCCTGAATCCAGCAGCTCTCTTCAGCTCTGCATGAGTCAGAACCCTCTGTGTAATGCAATTGTTTCCTGGAAAGTCCTTTTCCCATATTGTCAGAGATCTCCCAGCGTGCCTCTTTGTATATTTCAAATTGATATTTTCATCTTGTGGTTGCTGATCTTGAAAAGATAGTGGAAATTCTATGGAGAATTCCTACATCATTCTGGCTTGACACATCATGCGCCAGTCTAGCTCCTGGACACTTTAGTATTACATAACAACACTGGATTAAATGGATTAAGTGGTTGGAGATCCATTACAGCCAACCTGCAGTGTGGAGACAGACCTGATGTATATAACGATGCCAGATATACTAATTATTACTATCTCTCTCATTCTAGAATCTCTCTAACACAGCACTATCTATACACAATTCCTAACAAACAATATATTAGTAAACATACAGGCAAGTCAACTAATTTCTCTGGCTGCCTTATAATAGTCTCAGGCCTTTCTGTTGCGAACTGTCCCTGGTCACATTCTTAGCCAAACTAATTAAGTGATTCAGTGCTGAAGGATAATATCTCAACACATGTGACCTCCATTTGGACAGAAAGGTGACTGATATATCACCATACTATGGTCATCATGTTATTTGTTTTGTTGTGTGGTATCTTCAGCAATTTTAATGCTCAATGAATGGAAATTTACATTATAGTACTTGTTCATTTGATTGTGTATCTTGTTTGGTCCAACCCTACTTTATATGGTTTCTGTTAGCGCCGAACGTTGGGCGGCGCTTACCAAACCCGACACCCCACATTGTGCCAACGGCTTCGGGCGGAAGAGCGCAATTGGGAGGGTACAAGCCTTACCCTGGTGCGAGGAAATGCAAGCTAAAGACAAAATTGTCATGGCAGGGCAGACCAGGCCCTAAGCCTTGGTTGGCGACTGGTCTAGGATCGAAGCTCCGACAGGCGGACAGTTAGAGCATTGCTTTGCTGATCCGGCAGCTTCTGCAGCTTGTCTTGTTCCAGATGTAGGGGTGTTACCTTTCCTCTGGAGTGAACTAGGCAGGCCGAGAGAGGGATCATGCTGCATGGGCAACACATGATCTCTATATTTTAGCCCAGGCTTTGTGCTATGGAGAGGCAATAACTCCATCCCTGGTCTTAACTGGTCTCTGAATCAAAGCGAGAGGCAACTGTTACGGGTTATAAGTCCTTGTCAGTTGGCGTAGACATGGGGCGCCACGCGTTGCCTCTGACGGTGGGAGACACCTATAGGTGTCACTGATCAGCTACCGCCCGCCTCAAGCTGGGCAGCCCCCAGCCAATTGGGTGCTGATCCGCCACAGCCTGCCTGCTTCAATGGGTGCTTGGGGCTAGGACAAAATCTGAATCGCAGGCTGTAAAACCAATGCACCAGGTACAAACAAAAATAAAAATAGAAACCTCAAGCTACGGCTTGCAACCTGGAACGTGAGAACCATGTGTCCAGGATTTTCCACTGACTTGACCAATATTGACGATGTGAGAAAAACGGCTGTGATTGATGCCGAACTCAATCGTCTTAACATTGATATTGCTGGCCTGCAGGAGACTCGCCTCGCTGAGGAAGGGTCACTCAGGGAAAACAACTACACCTTTTTCTGGAAGGGTAGAGGGCAGGCAGAAAAAAGGCAACACGGTGTGGGCTTTGCAGTGAAGAATTCGCTACTGGGAATGATTGAAATTCCAGCAGGAGGAAATGACAGACTATTGTCCCTGCGCTTGGCAACCTCTTGTGGGTTTGTCACCATTATTACTGCATATGCACCGACACTCGATTCCTCTGATGATGTGAAGGATTTGTTCTATGAGGAGTTAGACTCCGTGATCAAGGCAGTTCCAAAATCTGACTACATTTATATGCTCGGTGATTTCAATGCTCGTGTGGGCAAGGACTCGAGTTCATGGCCAGTGTGCCTTGGAAAATACAACATCGGTCGCATAAATGAAAATGGGCAAAGGCTGCTGGAGCATTGCACCAGTAATGACCTATGTATTACAAACTCTTTTTTTAAAACAAAAGAGATGCATAAGGTCACATGGAAACATCCAAGATCCGGCCATTGGCACCAGCTGGACTTCATCATCACTCAGAGACAACATCTGAACCATATATCATTGACTCGTAGTTACCACAGTGCTGACTGTGATACGGATCATTCTTTGGTTGTTGCAAGGGTTAGACTGAGACCAAAGAGAATCTACACAGCTAAACACAAATCTAGCCCCAGGATTAATATTATTAACACTCATGATCCTGAAAAGTGCTTTCAGTTTCAACAGCAACTTGAAGACGCTTTCACTGATACACCAGAAAATTGTACAGTAAATGAAAAGTGGGGTCAAATTAAGGAAACTCTTTATAAAACTGCCGTAGGGGTTTACGGCACTGTGGATCATAAGAGGCAGGACTGGTTTGCGGCCAACAGCGAGACTCT
The DNA here is from genome assembly GCA_963921405.1 of Cepaea hortensis. Classification (NCBI taxonomy): domain Eukaryota; kingdom Metazoa; phylum Mollusca; class Gastropoda; order Stylommatophora; family Helicidae; genus Cepaea; species Cepaea hortensis. The sequence goes on along the minus strand of OY992880.1, from coordinate 94,386,296 downwards.
GCAGCCCTTGATTGATAAGAAGAAGAAAGCTCTCTTAAGAAACAAGGAAAGACCAACGCGTAACACTCTGAGTGAGCTAAGGCAAGCTAGGAAGGATGTGCAAAAGGCTGCCAGGCAGTGTGCAAATGATTATTGGATCAAGTTATGTGAGTCCATTCAAATCACAAGTGATAAGGGAGACATAAGAAGCATGTATGAAGGAATAAAGAAAGCCTGTAGTCCAGTGATCAAAAGAAGTGCACCATTGAAAACCTTGACTGGAGAAATCATCACTGACAAGAAACGGCAGATGGACAGATGGGTAGAGCACTATTTGGAGCTTTACTCAAGTGAGACCAAACTAGCGGATGATGCCCTCAACGCCATAGAGGCTCTACCAACTCTTGACCACCTGGACACACTTCCCACCATAACAGAAGTTAAGTGTGCTATAAATGAACTTGCATCTGGCAAGGCTCCAGGTAAGGATGGGATTCCAATAGAGGTTATCAGGAGTGGGCAAGACACACTCACTATACAGATCCACCAGCTAATAGAGCTATGCTGGCGTGAAGGACAAGTCCCACAGGATTTCAAAGATTCAAGCATCATAACACTGTACAAGAACAAGGGCGATCGGAGCGACTGCAACAACTATAGGGGTATCTCACTTCTGTGTATTGTTGGAAAAGTATTTGCCAGAATTGTTCTGCGCAGACTTCAAGTCCTAGGAGATCAAGTCTACCCCGAATCACAGTGTGGCTTTCGACAGAACCGGTCTACCACTGATATGATATTCTCATTGCGACAAATGCAAGAAAAATGTCGTGAACAGAATCAACCACTGTTTATTGCCTTCATCGACCTCACAAAGGCATTTGATTTGGTTAGTCATGAGGGTCTGTTCAAGGCACTAAAGAAGATTGGCTGCCCACCAACTCTTCTGTCCATTGTGGAATCGTTCCACACAGGCATGAAGGGTATAATCAGGTTTGATGGTGCAACTTCTGAAGAATTTGAAATCAAGAGTGGAGTTAAGCAAGGTTGTGTACTAGCTCCCACCCTCTTTGGAATATACTTTTCACTTCTACTGAAATATGCATTTCGTGATCAGGATGGTGGTATATACATTCACTCACGCTCAGATGGCGGCCTCTACAATGCTCAGAGATTGAAGGCTAAGACCAAAATTAGGAGGGTACTGATCAGAGAGTTGCTTTTTGCAGATGATGCTGCAGTTACGACCAATTCTGAGGAAGAATTGCAATGTCTACTATCTGCATTCTCCAATGCTTGTTCTGAATTTGGTTTAACAATTAGCAAAAAGAAGACACAGATTATGTCACAAGGTGCACATGGGGTACCATCAATCTTTATTGACGACGCTGAACTAGAGATAGTAGACCATTTTACATATCTAGGATCAGTGGTTAATAGCAAATTATCCCTAGATCAGGAAATCAACATCCGGATTGGTAAGGCAGCAACAACAATGAACAGGTTAAGAAAAAGAGTCTGGGAGAACAGGAAGCTTACTGCCAAAACAAAAGTCCTTGTCTATCAAGCCTGTGTCCTTAGTACTCTTCTCTATGGCAGTGAAACCTGGACAACTTACTCACACCAAGAGAACAATTTAAACAGCTTTCATATGCGGTGTTTGCGAAGAATTCTTGGTATTTAGTGGCAAGATAAAATCACAAATACTGAAGTATTGGAAAGATCAGGTTGTGTGACAGTTTATTCCATGCTCAGTCTTCGTAGACTTAGATGGATAGGACATCTTAGGAGGATGGATGATGGTAGAATACCAAAGGATATCTTTTTTGGTGAATTACAGATGGGTAAGAGATCTCAGGGTCGGCCTCTACTACGATACAAAGATGTGTGTAAGCGGGACATGATTGATACAGGCATTGATAATGCACATTGGGAGCAAGTCACCGCTGAACGTGTTGCATGGAGGGCAAATATCAGAAATGGAATAAAGTCAAAGGAGAAAATTATTGCAGAAAAGTCACACACCAAGCGTTTGAGACGTAAGATGGTGCATGATGGTGGAAATGACCACGTGTTCAGATGCACCCACTGTGAACGGACATTTACAGCGCAAATTGGCCTTATCAGTCACACTCGCTACCGCCATAGTTAAAAGTTATTATGCCTTTTTAAAGCACAAACTATCGTCTGTCAAGACGGCAAGGTGCCAATGGACTTTTATGTTTGGCACTGAATCAGTTAAGCTTGTTACCCCACATTCATTTAATGACTTTCAGTCACTCATTATTCATGATTTCTTGTGAATCATGCCTCTCATACAAACTATTTACATTTTCCAATGTTGTTGGTATTTTGCTCTTGACCTACAATAAACTGGGACATGAAATTGCTGTGGTTAAGTATAATATTACACTGTGATCACAATATATGACAGTATGATGCTGTACAGTTACCACAACTATTCATAATATGAGATGACTGATGGACAATTTAAATTACACTCACCGAGTCCGAAATTTCAGTTCCTGGGCTGGATATAATTCGTTTCATGTCTTGAAGCCAAATCATTCGAACTATCTGAGAGCGTGAGGCACTCTCTGGCACACCACAACGCAAAGTAATTACAGCCCTTTCATTCTCATGCACCTCTGAAACATGGTCTGTCAATAAGAACACAACACATGTAAATATGATTTCTTCATGTTTTAAGCAAAAAGAAATAATACGCTTCTTTATAATCATATATTTTTCACTTGTTATGAAGGCAAGGCTGGTTCCGTGGCGAAAGTGTTATGTTCGTAATCCCACATACCCCCATTCGAAACACAGCTGCGGATGATTTCGCAGAAAACCACCTTGCATTGGTTTTTTTTTTAAACGAAAAGGTATGGGTGCCATGCATTCAGAAAGCAATGGCAAACTACTGAACATAAACTTGCCAAGAGATCACAACAGCAAAAAATGCTGGTGTTGACTGTGACATCCTGTAAATGATATGCAACTAACTTTGTTAACTTATGAAGACAAGTGTTTTGGTCACAATCTGATTGTTTCTTTTTTATCTTCAGTGGCCTTAACTGGCCAACTCCTAGCATGTTCCAAAAAATTAGAAAAGCTAAATATAAAAGAATTGTTCTCTTATATAAAGAAATAATAAATCTCTTATTTAGATATGGAAGGCATAGGAAATCCAGAAGATCAATTTCTCAAGAATAAATTTATGAGCAGTCAAAAAGCTATAATTTAGCTATAGTAACGTGCAAAACAGAAAATTCACACTAGTCTTTGGATAGAATAAATTGACATCACATATCCCAACACAAAATAAATGCAACACTGCACTTTTCTATAAGAAACATAACTATCGCTTCTTGGCCGTTCACTGAGATCAAAGTCTAGCACTTGATCTTGCCAGGACCACCAGCATAGGCAGTCATTGAATGACACACAGGAATGGGGGACCTCTTGGGATGGCTCTGACCCCTGGGGAACCGCAAGCCCTTAAAAAAAATATAGTAAAGGATTTCACCATCATCACTAGAAAACGTAATTTCTAAACTCACCATTTTCTCTCTTTGAACAACAATAACCACAAAATTATTAATCTGAGCCAGGCAATGGACCCTAAGATAGCTTCTCTTCTGAAGTTGCATGGGGTAGGGGTAATGGTATAATCAAAATTGAAAAATTCTATACATTTTAGAAAATCATTACCCTCTTTGGACAACAATCATCTTTAAATTAATATCCTTAAAAAAGTAAATCACTAGAATCACAAATCGATGAGAATGAAATAACTTGTCACATATGTCTCATTACACACTCACATGCAATCCTGTAATCACAAGAACAAACACACATGATGCAAATAAAAATAGGACAATACAGAATGCAATACCTTTTAACATTCAATAAATCTTTGTTTCAAGGGTATTTATGTTTTTTAAACATGCTGTATTCTACATAAAATTTAGGGGACATGGAAAAGAGTTTCTTATAAAATAAATATAATTAATTAGTACTAGTGTGCTGCCTATGTATAAATAAAAATTCATACAAAACATCTATTTCTGGTCACATTCTGCCCTTAGATGTCACAAAGATTAGCTGTAGTCCAACTGCACTAAACTTGCATGTCAGCATTCTGGTCTAAACACATGTCTGATCATAGAAAGTGCAACCATGTTTAATATGAACACAGAAATCACAGCTATCTTAACCATGTTAATACATAGATAGAAATGACAGCTATCTATCAATTTTACAAAGTTGGGTCAATTCAGAGTTACTTGTAAAGAAGACATCCTTAATTAGGAATTAAATTTAGATTATTGTACTAGCATATCAATGTAATATCAACTACATCACCACAGCTCCACAAACTGAACAACATAATAAGCCTGTCTAATAACATACAAAAAAGAAACATAAAGCTCACAAAATGAACAATATAATAAGCCTAACTGTCTATTAACATACAAAAAAGAATTCACAAATGCAAAGGCATGCAAAATGTGCCCATTTTGTTTTTCCATGCTACATGCTATAACATAAACTAGTACAGAAGACTAATTAGGACTACCGTGAGTTCAGAGTGGAGATAGACTGGTCAGCACTGCCACTATTCAGAGGGTCAGCCAGTACTTAGCCAACATCATAAATGCCTATAGAGATGTCGGCCATAATGAGGAATTACAACTGAATGAATTGCCATAAGAATTAAAATACAGGCATTCACATTTAAGATCTGTGTGGCCACATGGAGCCGCACACCAACTCAGTGAAGGAACTCATCAATCAACATTGAACAAGCACAGTTATTCATTGTCAATTTCATTAATTGTTTTGTACATTTTTATACATTGTTTTGTATTCATTGTTTCCCGGTCGGTAACTATTATAGCTTTCAAATTGTATGTTGTCTAGTGTCTAATCTCTATTTCCTTCTTCTTCTTCTGTGAGCGCCAAATAATACTATGTGTGTCTATTTGTTTATTCATTATCAGCTGATACATTTACTATCCAGGCAGTTAAAGCACTTACAGATGGGTCCGTAGTGCAATCAACTGAACTGACAACAAGAGCACATATTTATTGTATAAGGAACAAATATAAAACCTTAACAGAAACAGAGAGAGCAAGGACAATTGAATGCCTTTAACGTGAATATTAAAAGAGGTTGCCTAAAACTGTGAGATGGACAATGTTACTACAATATTTGACACTAAATTAAGTAACTTCAAGCAATAATAAGAACTTACAAGTTAAGTAACTTAGCTTACATGCATAAGGCTTATAAATGAAACACTATATGTAAATAAGCAACAGCTGGACACTTGCATGTATCACTAAATGTTACTGGGCCAAAGGGCAAGATTCTAAGCATCAATGGGTTGACAGAAAATAACAACAAGTGTAAGTAATGTTGGGAACACAATGTTAGGCCCATATTTAAAAAAAAAAAATTAGTTGTATATCCTTTACATGACGTCACAGTCAACTCCAGCATTTTTGGGCTGTATGTGATTTCTGGACGGCCAGCACTCATGCCATTTTCATAAAAAACCAATGCAATGTGGTCTGCACCCAAATCGCCCGCAGCTGTGTTTTGAATGTGGTCAGTGGGATTACGAACTGCGTCCGTAACTCCTTCGCCATGGAACCGGCAGATTCATATTTTAACTGACACAACTGCACACAAGTCACCCATCTGTTACTGGGAACCATCAGGAAAGCACAGAATAGTAACACTAACCAAACAGGCATGTCGAAGGAGGCGACTTAGAGGGTTTGTTGTTAAGGACGGACTACCCGGTCATGTAGAAACATTCAGCCAAAAAATTTGATAGGACGCAGAAGTGTTTCCAAGGCATCACGGCCAGGTTCTATACTGGCCAAGGCCTACTAACACGTCCTAGCCGTGTGTCCTGGGCAACAGGTCCCTTCGGGGTCCTGGCTAACGTAGTAGGATTGCTGATTCTTCCGAAGTCAGAGAGTATCTGCCTGCACGGCGAGGAACCACCAGTCTGCACACCAATAAGCCAGACATGGGACAACGGATACTCACGCAAACCTCAGTCTGGTATGACATCACACTGATGTTGGACAACAGGATGTCTTCAATCGACATACAGGACTACACAGCCAGCGAATGCAAGCAAGCAAGCCAAAAAATCCAACCAGCCATGAAGAAATCATTTAGGAAAGCTGGCTTGGCATGAGTTGGTTCAGGGCCTATTCCTCAATGGGTCAGAAGAGAATAGAAGATTGCATGCAATGGTAATAGAAATAATACAAAATGCAATAAGTAAATGCATTGCTTGGTAATATATCTGTACGCAACCACAGACAGCTGGCAGGTGTAACTAATAATATATAAGCGTATTTAATAACAGGTTACAAATAAGAAGTAATAACAGACTATAGATACATATAAGTAACAAGGCCTACTACATACATTGGCAACTTGCCATCTTGACAGATGATAGTTTGTGCTTCAAAAAGGCATAATAACTTTTACCCATGGCGGTGGCGAATGTGACTGTTAAGGCCAATTCACGCTGTAAATGTTCGTCCACAGTGGATGCATGTGAACACATGGTCATTTCACCATCATGAACCATTTTGCATCTTATATGCTTGGTGTGTGGCTTATCTGCAATAATTTTCTCCTTTGTCTTTATTCCATTTTTGATATTTGCCCTCCATGCAACAAGTTCAGCAGCAGCTTGCTCCCAATGTGCATTATCAATGCCTGTATCAATCATGTCCCGCTTACACACATCTTTAAGGCCTACTGATAAATGCTAGTAATCATACTTTACAGATAAATGTTTGTAAAAACAGACTACAGATAAGTGTAACTAATAACAGTCTACAGATAAGTGTAACTAATGACAGTCTACAGATAAGTGTAATCAACAACAATTAACAGATTAGTGTAACTCATAACAACGTACAGAAAAGTGTAACTAATAACTGTCTGCAGATAAATGTAACTACTAAAAGTCTACAGATGAGAGTAACTAAAGCAATTACCTGCGAGACTGTATCCAAGTGTGTTGACCCAACCTTCTACATCAATAAGACTTCCCATTTTGTATGTCACAGACTTATCATTAACAATAAGGCTGTCAATCATTCCTTGGAAGAGCACATTAGTTTTGGTCAGCTCCATAATTATTGACCAGTCAAACTGACCAGCCCCGCCTACATAAACAGAACCTCTTGGCACATATCTGTTTCCAGCAGGGCACATAATCTGCATAGCATCTCCATCATTCATTCTTATCTGCCCTTCATTTCCGGTGGCTGAAACTTTGAGCAAATACCACTGATCTGTCTGAAAGAGAGATATCAAAAAGTACACAAAAACAAGTATCCAGCAGCAATTATTAACTCTTAACGAATGGTAGGCCAGTATTGGGGAGGGGGGGGGGGGGGTGTAAATGTCACCAAACTATTTAATTTTATTGTGTCCTGGTTATAGTTTTAAAATATTCCTGCCATATGTAAGTATAACATTAATATAGTTTGAATTAAACATGTAAATAACTGACCTAAACTTTCAAGTGTATGAAACAAAGAAGAAAAAAATAAATCCTTCACCAAACTTTATCAAATTCTCATAACCTTTAATGGTTAAACACTTCAAAGTATTCAGCAGCAAATAGACCAAATCAGACGTTACCAACTCTGTTTGTCTGGGTGCACTTTCAGAATGAAAATGTATTTGTTTCACACAGAAAATATGTTTATTGATAATGAATAAATGAACAAAACATACAATCGATACATAATCATCATCAGGTTAGTCAGGTGAGGATGGTGTTGAAGTCATCAGATCATGTTTCTTTACTGTCCTTTCACTTCTTTGCAATTCTCTTGAACTCTTGCATAAATCTTAACACCAATATTCTTGCTGGCGTGATGTATTTCTTTTATGTCATTTTCTATTCCTTTGGAATCTGCCCTCCAGAATATTTAATAATAGACTTGCATGTCTCATATGGTGACCACAAGTCCAATTGGCCAAATGGATAAGAACGCATGTTCTTAAACATCCAGTGTGCTGATGCCAGGGTAAGCGGTTCAACCCCTACCAGGACAGCTGGACTAAAATGTTGACCTGTCGTCCTTGACTTGGGGATGTTAATTACAGGTATCTCTGAAGTCGGAGTGGGTTCGTTTGATGGTGAGGGACACTGTTAATAGGGAAAGCTAACCCAATGCAAAATTCAGTCCATCACTACTATAAATAGTGTTATGGACTACGCTTGAGTTCAAAGCGAGCGAGCGCAAACAAACAAAAAATATTGTGACCCAGCTGACAGATGATTTTTTTGAATATTTCTCAGTATTTGTCTATTTTTCTTTCTGTCTTTAAGAATGTGTTCATTTGATTTCTTTTCTGTCCAACTCACTGTGTGCACCCTATAATAACACTACTTAAATTTCCAAGTTCTTTTTATCCTTTCTTTGTCATATATATTTTGTGAAATAAATCCGTTTGTATTTGATTCTTCCTGCAATGTCTACTATTATTTTAGTAACCATTAGTTTTAACTAATGTTGGCTGGTAATAGCAGATTTGTGAGGTGGTTTTGGACATTCCAAACCTGGTGGGGATTTCTTATATCTTGGCTATGTAATTATTGATGGTGACAGCAGTAAAAACAATGAAGAAAAAAAAAGAAAACAAAACAAGGTAAGAGGAGTGGCAAAAAGTACATTCAATGGCATAATGAAGGCATTAATATCTAAAACAGATAAACACAAATTTTTAATGAGAATAGTGAACACTGTCAACACTCAACACTGTCGTGTGGTGGAGAAGCATAGAAAATAAGCAAACAATTAGCAATTTAAGTTGGGGGATTTTTGAAGAAGAGTAGATTGCATTTTATGGAAGCAAACGCAAACAAATATCATAGCTTCAGAGATGTTATGCATGAATAGGGCTGATGGAAAAATAAACTAGAGACAAATACAATGTTTGGGGTGCTCAGAATTGAAGGAATAATCCAGATTTCCTGAATGTACTTATTAAATGCCCCAAAGATACTAGACAGGGGTGCTAGACTGGATGGAAGGGCACAGATGACTTACCAACCTGCGGCCATGGAATGTCCAACAAAACTGTTCTGGAGATTAACCTGGTCAACAAAGTCTGGGAAAAAGTTGAATGTGTGAAAGGTGCAAATATTACAGCTCTAAACAGGCACAATGCAATTATGTCCAAAACAAAAAAAGGTCACATGAATGCACCAAGAGGGAAAAGAAATTTTTTGGACACAAAGAATAACATTCTTGTTAAAATTATACTCTTGGAAATGCAGTGTACCAAAAATTAGACAGCATTACAAGTGGGATGATAACATCAATACATGAATGTCTGCCAATATATGCAAGCGGGCTAGGTGACAGTGTCTGCAAAGTTTTGCAGCGACCTTCACTGTGCAGATGGCACTTAATTGGTTAACACTACATTTTGTGAGAATAATTAATATATTGGATAAAGAAAAGAACAAATGCATCCATACTTCAAGAGCTGAATATTGAAGAAGATTGGCTATTAACGACGATAAAACAAAAATTGAAATGTATTAGTCATGTGAAATGTCATGAAAGTTTGGAGAGAACAATAAAGGAGAGGCATATGCCTGGGAAGAGAGGAAGCAGAAAGCCAAAGAGAAGATGGGTGCAGGATGTGGTGAGTGATCTGCAGATGGGTGTATCAGACGTGGGACATCTTGTTTATGATCAAGAGGTTTTCTGGAAGGTTGTAATGGGAGCGAGGTTCTGAAAAGGACATGCTACTGAATGAATGAATGAATGAATGAATGAATGAATGAATGCTTGTCACAATAATAAATAGGAGTCTGATAGTGTGAACATTACACTATACAAACAAAACACAAATATGCACTCTTCTTTGTTCCTCCTTCATCGGACGTACATTAAACCTAGTTATGCACCTTAAAAGTCAGTATGACAGACTTTAGCATGCATTTATGCAAGATTTGCTTCTTCTAGACAGATTCTACCCAAGGTAATAGGCATTATCTGCACCTGCGTAGGTTTTCTGTCTTAACAATTTTTACCAGGGCAGTAGCCTAATGGCCTGCTCCTTGCAATTTCCAACTGACTCAGAATTTTTAATGTGCACAACTTGCACTTGGAACCTATTTTTTTTCCCACCCTTATCCGAAAGGGCTAGGTATCTTATTTCAATACCCAAGAGATCTAGGGGATGTGTGATTTCATTAGATACTGGTGGTAGACATAGACAGTCAAAATATTTTGGACATGTTATGAGAAGAAATGACTTGGAGAACTTGGTGACGACTGGCAAGATCGAGTGGAAGAGACCAAGGGGAAGACCAAGAAGTAAATACCTGGATGGCTTGGCCACGTGGCATGGTCGAGACAAGAACACGGAGCTGATCCACGACTCTGGTGTTCAAGTGAGATGGCAGAACATGACCACATACACTTATCGGCATGGCACATGATGGATGGATGGTGGTTCTTGGAAAAAAATTCCCGGCCTTGTGTCGAGATCAAACTCCGTATCTTCTTAGCCTTAGGTGGACACCGAAACATCTCAGCCACTGCTTCCTCAAACATTTATTCAAAAACACATATCAAACATGTACTCAAAACCACATGTATCCAACATTTTGAATGCACTTGACTACAAACCTTCAGTTCATATGCTTTACGACAGAGTGGTTTCTCACCACAGTTAAGGCAAAACTCTAGAGCCCCATCCTTCACCGTGACAGATACAGTAGAGTTAGTCTCCATCCCACCATTAAAAAACAACAATCCATTAAAGCCCGTAAGGTAGAAGATGATTAACACTTGCAGGTAAGTTGACTTGCGAAAGTAAAGATGAGAATAGAATCTGCCCTTGAAATTAGGATGCCTGGCCTCTAGAGCTGAAATGAAAATATGCAGCAGGAACACAAATGCAGATTCTAAACAAAGGCAAAAGGCATGTGGATACATTTTATTGTACCACATTTTAACTTACATAGCTTGGTTGCCTTTTAGTTACTTAGTTAGTTCCAACTTCACAGCAACGGGTTGTCCCCATTATGCTCCGTTCTTGTGAATATCACATAAGATGTTCCTCACTGCCCAATGTGAAAAGTGGAACAGACAGAAGTCTCGACAAGCCAACAGCCCGCACAGGTATACCGTGCATAATGCCGTCGCCAGAATGCCAACACAAAAGTCCTTCATGAAAAATACAGTTTATCATCGATGGAATCGGCAGTCATCAGAAAGACTTCATTGACCCGGGTTTTATCCCATATGGCTTGGTCTCTTTCCGCAGGGTGACCCACTGAAAGCACTGCATAAAGCATGAACTCCATAGCTCCAGCGACCACTCCCATGATCTCCTGAAAAATGCACTCGTGAGCCGAAAAGGTAAACCAGTCAATTTAGCGACAGTCGGCTGCCGCCGTTCCAAACATGCAGTTCATGCTACACACAAGCACAGACAGATGTAAAAGCATCCCACATAGAATTCACAGCTCACAGTATTGTGCCACGCACGCACTCAGTAGCAGGGCGACGGAACCATGCACTACCAGTCCAACATGAGGAAAATGCGAATGTAAACCGTAGCAACAAGCATAAACACTCCAGAGGCCTTAACGGTTCAAACACGTATCCGCCATGTTGGGGACCGGTTGCCTTTTATGACATACTACAGAGGTCTTAGTATTACTATTAGTACAATGCAGTATTACTATTTCTTACTTCCCCTTTGGGGCCCCAGTATCACATGGGTGCTAGAAGTATGGTGCTCAATTCAAACTTAAACACTGCCAGGTATGAATCCAGCTGTGAACACTTTATTAAAACAGGAACTTTTTCTCTGGTAGTAGATTAGATGCCTAGCATTCTCAAATAAAGATGAAAAAAACATAGGTGGCTCTGTATGCAGTTCATGATCATGTTTCAAGTCCTTTCTAGAACCTTGCTCTCTTATCACAAACTGCCAGAAAGATTCTTAATCATTGCTCTCATCACAAGCTGCCAGAAATATTCCTGATCATTGCTCTCATCACAAGCTACCAGAGACATTCTTGATCATTGCTTTCATCACAAGCTGCCAGAAAAGTTCCTGATCCCTTGTCAGTTCCCCTGCCTCATGTACTTACATGTCCAGCATGACTTTAATGCTTTATGTCCACTGTCGTGTTGGTTTACCCTTGTCTCTCCTTCCAGGAACAATTGCCTTCCATTACTGATCTATCCAAACCACTGTGATATTTAATAATGTGAACAAGTTACATTAAGTCAAGCACACTTACACACTTTGAGGTGCTTCAAGTTTATACTGCCAGCCCTGTATTTATAAAGACAAATGGATACTTGATGAATGATGTTGTCAACATCACTCCAGCTTCTTTTACTTCCAGAACAAAACCCTCATACCCATCTTGGGCTGACTTGACCTGGCAGCCACGGTCAATTTGTTTTAACATCCTCGCCTTGTGAGGGATTTGAACACATGACAACTGGGCCGGCAGGCTAGCAAGCTAGCCAGTGTGCAATCATAGCTCTGTGTGTTTAATATGGCTACAAAATGTCAGTTTTTGCGACATGATGCTGCCTATGAGGCAATTTTCTTCAATGCTTAGATCTTGTAAAATGTCAGCACTCTTGATGCACAAGTTAAAACATTCTTTGTTGTTTGAAAACTGTAATCACTATCGCAATAATCGCTGCTGTACAAACTTTTCAAAATGTGAAAACTTATCTACAAAGGAAAATGTATAATATGAGTAAGCTTTGGCATGCACAGGCTGGAATTTTTAGCAGTGGTAAAGAACGTGTGCACTAAGCTGAGTTATCACTGTGTAATCTAAAGAAGATCATCGCAACCCTATTTTGATAATTTCAACTACAATGAAGATGGTATTTACATTCAATACCCAATCAAACCTAACCACTTTTACTTCTCTCCCATTATCATCTATAAATGCAAATCAATACATTCTTATTTATTTATAATTATCTAATATTCTCTCTTTCTCCAATACACAATTTAATGTACTGAGAGTGTTTCTTACGCAGCTGGATTTTATCAACATTGCTGCTATCTGTGGGGGCTCCATAACCAGACCAAGATTTTGTGTTGAACAAGACCAGAACTTTAAAGTTCTTTCTCAGAACTGCAATGATGCCATGCATACCTGAAAGCAACAGACACACAGATATCACAAACATGCTCACATTGCTCTATAGCAATATCATGTATTTTAAAGTTCTTTCTCAGGACTGCAATAATGCCATGCATACTTGAATGTAACAGCCATACAGTTATCACATATATGCTTACATTGTTCTATAATATCATCATTATGTGCCTCGCCATCTGGCATAGGGGTACATGTCACTCCACAGATATCAAGTTTGGTGTTCTATATCACCTCTGTTGATGATATCCCTTACTGCCATCATCTCAGTCTATCCAGCATCATTTCTTTTTGTCTGCCTCTTCTCTTTTCCCACTGATCTTTCCAGTTGTCACAATGTTACCCAAGGCCTCAATTTTCATCACGTGACCAAAGAATGATGTTTGTCTCTTTCTTATGGTTGCACATAATGTTCTATTTTCATAAAAAATATTGAACACAAATATAGAGTGTATTGTTAATGGCCCTGCAGTGTTTGAAAATATTGCAGGTCCAAGTTTTGTATTTACCTATTATGTTGCATGAACTTTACAGAGGGTGAATACAAAACTTGGACCGGCAATATTTTCAAACACTGCACAGTCATTAACAATACACCCTATACATTTAACAAAGCATGTCTTCTTCTTCTGCTAACCTTTTTCTCCCAGAGGAACATAGGCCTTGACCTAACCCAAGCCAAGACTTCTTATCCTCTTCTGTCTCCTGCAACACCTTCCATGTCTTATCCTGGTCTATAATTCCCTTTTCCATGTCTTTTGTTGGTCAGCTTATATATTATCATTGGTATGTTCCTCAGTTTCAATGCTCGGTGAATGGAAATGTCTAAAAGGAGTATGTCACAAGGACTTTTCACTGGAAGAACAAATGGTATGGTGTCTTTGCCCAGTACAGGCTTTAAGTAAAATAAATACAAAGCAGCAATATTGGGGTAGAATTCTATTCTTTGAAAATATGAAAGCAATTTTCTTTCACATGGACAAACAACATCTTACCTGAGGCTTCATAAACCTAGCATGGATATTTATAGAATTTATCAGTTTCTTTCATGCTGCTGCTTTCTGATGCCTACCGTGAGAATGCAGGAAAATCCAAATATTCACCACAGCAGACTTTAACATTCCTTCAACACTGCAGACTTTAACATTCCTTCATCACTGCAGACTTTAACATTCCTTCATCACTGCAGACTTTAACATTCCTTCATCACTGCAGACTTTAACATTCCTTCATCACTGCAGACTTTAACATTCCTTCATCACTGCAGACTTTAACATTCCTTCATCACTGCAGACTTTAACATTCCTTCAACACTGCAGACTTTAACATTCCTTCAAAACTGCAGACTTTAACATTCCTTCATCACTGCAGACTTTAATATTCCTTCAACACTGTTGACTTTAAACTTTCCTTCACCACTGCAGACTTTAACATTCCCTCATATTTGTGATAGAAATTGCCACACCATATTGCAATTTTCAAACTTAGAGCAGTGTGTTAAATGTTAAAGGATAAGCTCAGTTGTCATATCTATGTTTAAGATATAAACAACTGCAGAGTGACCAACAGACAGAAAGACAAACATATTCACAAAGACATTCACATGCCTAGTATATATGTGTATCGCTTTCTCTTTCTCTCCCTCTCTCTCTCTCATGCACTCATGAAAACACAGAAATACAGACAGAGGGACAGACAGACAGAGGGAAGGACAGACAGAGTCACTAACCATCCTGTTTAAACCTGTTAGCTCCAACAATGAGAACGCCATCAAAATTAAGACCTTGCTTCAGGCGAACATTAAACTTCTGGGCAATTTGACCCTCATCATTCAAACGCATGCCAGCCCAGGTTCCAGTCACTATTACAAAAATGTCCAGCCACTTGTCCAGCTGTTGTGTTCAAGAACATGAAGGCATTAAGTACATACACATGTTTTTAACCTACTGCACAAACAATCTTTTAGAAGACATAAGAATCTGCAAACAAAGATTATGCTTACTGAATAAGGCATGAATGGCATATAACTTAGAATTTCAATAGTACAAACAGCTTTTAGAGAGCAATAGAAAATATGGGCAATAGCAAAACTTTACTATCAAATTATATCTATATGTTGCAAACAAATATGGAACTGATTATGTGTTCTTACCTGGGACCAAAGATGTGTTCCAAACTAAAATTCAGCTGAATATTTGTTCCTGTCTGAGACTAAAGAGAGATGAATGCAGTCAGCAACTTACAAACTGACTGTCAGAGCTGATCAAGACATATTTCTATCTCCAAATAACAGTCCTGGAAAGAGGCTTTATCATTTGCAGTCTGGTGAAAGAGTATGAGCTGAAGAGGGAAATCAAAATTGGGCTCCAAAAATGCTGTGGAAATGTAAAATGTGTCCACTTAAATTTGAAAATATTGCAGTGACACTGCAAAACAGACATAGTTTGGTCCTTCTTAATATGAATAAGGAATCCTGGAGATGTTTTTCATCAAATAACACACACAAACACCACACACACACACACATATATGCACACATATATGCATGCATACATGCATGCACACATTGCTGGTAATCATTGAATTGATGTTTTGAGGTAGAAATTTTTCTTGGTGGCAATCTGTACATGTTCAAAGCAATGGAAAGTACTGTGGAGTATTTACACATTTCTACAGAAATTTCAGGAAAGTCTTACTTCAACTGTTGTGGTGGACATTATTTTCTCAGGTTCATCCATGGCAGGAGTTTTAATTGCCAGATGCACACTTTTACCAGCCATAGCAAGCATAATACTCAAATCGCAGTTGTCGATTCCTGAACCATCACAGTTATTGGTCTGAAATTATAGCACACAGTTATTGGTCTGAAATTATAGCACACAGTTGTTGGTCTGAAATTATGGCACACAGCTGTTGGTATGAAATTATAGCACACATTTGTTGGTATGAAATTATAGCACTCAATTGTTGGTTTGAAATTATAGCATACAGTTGTTGACCTGATATTATAGCACACAGTTGTTGGTCTGAAATTATAGCACACATTTGCTGGTATGAAATTATAGCGCTCAGTTGTTGGTCTAAAATTATGGCACACAGTTGCTGGTCAGAAATTACAGCACATTTGTTGGTGTGAAATTATAGCGCATTTGTTGGTGTGAAATTATAGCACACAGTTGTTTGTCTGAAATTATTGCACTCAGAAAATGGTCTGAAATTATAGCACACAGTTGTTGGTCTGAAATTATAGCATGTTCATTAATGAACCTGAACAACCTACAACAACCTTACAAAAATGCTAAGTGTTGCTTGAACATTTTGAGGATAACAGAAACTTTTCTCGTGTCCATATAATAGTTTTTTTTTTTTTTTTTAGTTGCGCAATCCCTTACGGGACGTTGCAGTCAACACCAGCATTTTCAGCTGCTGTTGATGTACTAGGCAAGTGTTACATTCAGTAGTTTGCCATTGCTTTCTGAACGACCGGCCCCATTACCTTTTTCGAAAAAACCAGCATCGCCGTGTTTCGAACCCGGGTATACGGGCTCACAAACCGCGTTCGCAAGCCCTTAGCCACAGAGACCGATTAATAATCTGTATAATAGTTATTTATAGTTATTGTCAAACTAAAAACCAGCCATACCAATAGGTTTGTGTATGTGTGCGTATACATGTGGTGTGTGTGCGTGCATATGTGTAAGTGTGCACCTGCATGTATTTGTACACATGCATTTGAGTGGGTATTGTACATATGTATATGTACATGCATGTATATTTTTACATGTGTATGTATGATTATGATTATGTGGGAGACAAACAGATATGGGAGTTTAGCGAGTTGACTTGCGATTATTATATTAGCACAGCATTTCTGGATAATACTATCAATAACGGCAGTATTGCATTTTTGTCTCCACACCAAGATGGACTGCAAACGTAACATATAAAATTTATTGACGCATATTACTTGATCAAAAACCATCTGTCAATGTGACGTAACTCTTTAACACCCAGGCAGCTGAAGATTTAATTAACTTCGTCCCAGTTCTAACTGAAATCTTTTTGCTCCCCAATACTTGTTCTTTAGCCTGCTCTATTCCAAATGCTTCTTCAACCATTTCTATTTACTTCTCATTCAGACACATATTTACACTGAAGCAGGAATTACTTGGAACAATAAGAGTTACTTGTTAAGTGACCAGAGTTAATGCACTTACACAAATGCAAGAATATGTGATTACCCTTGAGATAACTGCACGGTAAAGAATGTAAAATTTGCATTAACATCGGGTAAATGTGCTTGCTTGCCTGCCAAGGTAGTGGTCTGGATTCAATTCTCAGCAGGGACAGAATTAGAATTGGTTTTTTTTTCTGACCAGAATCAGAATGGCCCTGGAGTCGGTGCAGCCTCTTAATTGATTCAGTGCTAAACAAAAAGTAGATTTGGACCAAACATGGTACACGGCTACACGATCAAATGAACATGAACAACTATTAAATTGTAAATTTCCATTCACTGAGCATTGAAAATGAGGAAGATACTACGAAACAAAACAAATAACACCATGACCCTCTGCCCAAATGGGAGGTCACATGTGGCGATATATACATAATATAGGGTGTATTTTTAACGACTGTAGTGTTTGAAAATATTGCCTGTCCAAGTTTTGTATTTACCTATTATGTTGCATGAACCATACACAATTTGGACTGGCACTATTTTCAAACACTGCACAGTCATTAAAAATACACCCTATATTAATTATTATCTCTTGGTGCTGAATCAGTTAACAGTGGGTTCCTGACAATTTTCATTATTTTCTGGGAATTATCTGCGAAGGAAAGACAATGAAGGAGGGAACTGGCAGCCCAACATTATAATTTATATGCCACGACCTAGAATATGTGAAGGCCTAACACTCGAAACCCCAGCGGCAATAACTGCCATGGGACTATATTGACCCGTTATCAGTTAAATGATGAAGTACAAGCACTCAGTAAATTGATAATACATACATGATGAAACAGGGTTCCTCTTTCTTGTATTATCTTAATCCTCAGGAAAATCATGAGGAAAGCTGTGGCTGCACCTCGCTCAGCATACTGCAGATAGCCAGCCCCACGAAGGAGCACGCCAAAATCATCTTCATCTAAACAGTTGCAGTTGAAAAATCTAATTAATTCAATAATATAATGAGTCAATCCTTGAAGATCATTAATGAATAACATAATCAATCAACCAAATGGTACTTGAATGTCACCAGTCAATGAAAGTGAATCCTTTTATAATTATCATCAATCAATTCTTGAATATCACCAATTAATCAAATAATGAATCAAACAAATAGTACTTGAAAATTACAATCAATCAAATACTAAATCAGACACTGAATATCACAAATTAATCAAATAATCGACCACATAGTACCTGAATATCACAAATCAATTAAATAATCAGTCAATCATTAAGTATCATCAATCAATCAAATATTCAGTCAATGAAATAGCCTAGTACTTGAATATCACCAATCAATGGAATAATTAACCAACCAAATGACACTTGATTACCACCAATCAATAAAATAATCAATCAATAATTGAAAATCAATCAATCAAATAACAAATTAACCAAATGGTACTTGAATATCACTGGTTAATCAAATAATCGATAGTCTATCAGTCACTCACCTTTACAGAGTACATACTCTCAGCTCTGGCAAGACAACAGTCTGTATCTCTAGAGCAGTGGTTCTCAACCGGTGGGGAATCCCCTCCCCCCCCTAGGGGGGAACTTTAGGGTTTCCAGGGGGGGGGGGGGTGAAGACCATTTCAAGATCGTATTAATACAAGAACCAATTACTTGATATTGTTTTTCCCTTCATACTTTACAGTTATGTATGTCTCATCCTCCTAAAATTCATTTTTATAAAGTAAGTAGACCCACAAATCATGTTTTATATGGATGTCTAGACTTGTTTTAGTATATGCTATTACGTTTGCCTTCCACTTTCACGTATACTGTGTAGGGGTGGGGGGGGGGATTTTAGATAGGAAATATGAAAGGGAGGGGGATGACATTCTGAAAATACGGTAAAGGGGGGCACGGGCCAAATTGTTGATAGGAATGGGGGAATGGCGTTATGAAAATATGGTGGAGGGGGGCACGGGCCAAAAAAGGTTGAGAACCACTGCTCTAGAGTGTAAAATGACAGGCACTTTGTCTGCACCCACAAAGTAACAGCACTGCATATCGGTCTATATCATAGCTCTTTCAACTTTAAACCTTTCTACCAACTCGACCAAAGCGAACTAGTAACAATCTTCAGACTCCACACATAACATAACAGGTTGAAATACAATTTATCTATAAACTAAAGATTGAATATAATGAGAATTAACTGTGGAATTGCTAAAATTATGGCAAAATATTTGCTGCAAGTGTCCAGCATATGCAGAACAGAGAAAATTATTTTGGCCGACACCCGCACAAATTTAGGATAAAACTCAATGGAGATGTCAACAAGCTCAACTTGACACCTCCTCTCTTTAAATGTATTCAGGTTGATGTCTGAATGTGTATAAAGAAGAAGAAACACTTCTGGTGGACATTATCAACGACAATTGTGATTTTACAATAAGCTTAGTCTTAATTTGACATTTTATAACTAAATAGACATTTAAAATACAGCTATGATTTAAAAAAAAAAAAAAAAAAATCAGCCAGTCAATAGGAAAAATCTAAAAGGAATCAGCTTCCTTGTCCAGAGTGAGGGAGGTGGGAGTGAAGGAGGGAGACCCCAGACACGAACTTTTTGTCAAGAACACAAGACACCTGAATGACCAACACAGAACTGATACACCGGTGGAGATGTTAAAGAGAGAGGAGATTGCGGCACCTATGGACCTGTCCAATGTCCAGATAGATAGATCACGATAGTGACGAGCCTCTGAAACATTCATAGGAAATGTGCTTAAACTGCACTATAATATTTGAATTAATGCCAACTTAAGTTTTCCAAACAAGTTTATACACTGCATTTACTTAGTAAGCAGAAATCAACATTGTGTAATACACAGACATGTTCATACCAAAACAAGGACCTCCAAAACAGGTTTGTACTTCTGACCCCACCCCTTCACAAGGTTCACCACCATACACCGGGGCAGGATCTGTGCACGTTCGATCTCGAAAAGTAATTCCAAGTCCACAAGGCAGACTGCAGTGTGACCAACCTCCCCATGCTGCCCACATGCCATTTTCTATTTATAAAAGAAGTTTTTTTTTTTAATAAGCACACAGTAATTTATTTTAATTGTTTACTTTGTAATTAAATGTCGGTTTCTGCAACAGCTTGGTTGCGTGTCACTTTGCAATCTCTTTGTACTGTCTAACGCTCTTATGATGCAGCAGTGGAGATTATATACTAGTGCAACTAGTGTTGCATCTTTATTAGCTAAAACACCGAACACCAGAACGTAACACAGATACCAAAAGATGCTTTAAATAACATGATAGCAAGAAAAGAAAAAATGCATTGTTAAAAACAAAACAATAAAAGTAATGAAATCTGGAAACATTGTAGTTAAATAAGTTATTCACATGTCCCTTACAAGACGTCACAGTCAATATCAACATTTATTGGCTGTTTGTGATTTTCCTGGAAGGAAAGGGCACAAACAATGCAATTTATACATTACGGACACTAATAGAAAGGTCAATAGAGAAACAGAGAGACATATATTTGTGCTTCATAGATTATACTAAGGCATTTGATAAAGTAAAACATGATGAACTAATTAAAATGTTGGAAGATATCAACATTGATGGAAAAGATTTAAGAATAATAAAGAATGTTTACTGGAACCAAGTAGCAGCAATTAAAATGGGAAATAAAGAGGGTAGTTACGAACGGATAAAGCTAGGAGTACGACAAGGGTGTGTCTTGTCACCAGATCTTTTCTCCCTGTATAGCGAAGTAATAATGAGAGAGATCAAAGAGATGCCAGGAATACTAGTTGGAGGTTATAATATAAATAATATACGCTATCCAGATGACACAGCATTGGTGGCGGATAATTCAACAGACCTACAACAATTATTAGACGTTGTAGTAACAGAGAGTGCAAGGAAAGGACTCTCCTTGAGTATCAAGAAAACAGTAACAATGGTAATATTAAAGAAAATGGTGACACCAAAATGTGACATAGAAATAGAAGGGAAAATCCTTAACCAAGTTGATAATTTTAGATACCTAGGGGCATTTATAACATCAGATGGAAGATGTACAACAGAGATTAGGAGTAGAATAGGGCAGGCAAAAGCCGCTTTTCAGAAAATGAAGAGTATCTTATGCAATAAGTCACTATCACTGAATGTAAGAAAGAGAGTGCTGAAATGCTATGTAGAACCAGTTTTGCTGTATGGCAGTGAATCTTGGAACGTAAATGAACAAATTAAGAAGAAATTAGAAGCAACAGAGATGTGGTTCCTGAGACGAATGTTGCGAATTCCTTGGACTGCCAGAGTAACTAACGACGACTGCCTGAAACAGGCTAATGAAACTAGAACATTATATACAACAATAAGACAGAGACAAACATCTTTCTTCGGTCACGTGATGAGAAGAGAGGCATTGGAGAACATCGTAACAACTGGAAAGATCGAGGGGAAGAGAGGCAGAGGTAGACCAAGAGAAGTGATGCTGGATGGATTGAGACGGTGGCATGGAGGAATATCAGCACCAGAGTTGATCCAGAAAACCAAAGACCGAGATCTATGGAGAGTCATGAACGCCTACGCCAGCCGGCACGGCACTTGATGATGATGATGATGTGATTTTCTAAGCAGTTTTATGTTCAATAATGCATCTTTGCTTTCTGAAATGCTGACGCTCATAGCATTGTGAAAATCAACGCAAAGGTATCTGCTCCCAAATATGTGCGACTGACTTAATACACTAGAAAATTAAAGCAAATAATATACAAAAATATGTTTAATAGGTATACATAGGAGACTGACTGGAACCAAAGATGCGGCAAACGAAATTAATGTGGCCAATAATCAATGGTGTTTCCACCTTGTCGTGGTGGGGGAGCTTGAGTTTCTCAATGACCCTGAGAGCTATGCCGGCGGTAGCGTAGCTACCAGCAGTGCCTCCCAAGCCGGACAGGTCAAAGGGTAGAGAACAGACAAAGAGAAACACCCTGGTCCTCCAGGTTGGGGGTTGAAGCGTGGGGTTAACATCCCCACCTTCGTAAAAACTATTTTGTTACGAAATAGATACATGAGCCTCGAATTCGGAGTGACTTATTTGGACAACGACCTCGGAACGTTAAAGGACTTTTGAGATTTGGAATATGGAATGTACGGACACTATATCGAGCTGGAGCGGCCGAAGAACTAACTCGGGAGCTGGTTGAATATCAAATGGATATAACAGCAATTCAAGAAATAAGGTGGTCAGGAGAGGGTACTTTAGAGCAAAATAGAATGATTGTAATATATGGAGGAAACACTCAAAATAAACATGAATTAGGAACAGGTTTTGCCATCAAAAAAAGAGTTATGGGGGAACGTTCTAAACTTTAAAGCTGTTAATGACAGAATTAGTAAATTACGAATAAAAGGTAAATGGAAAAATATAACGATGATTAATGTACATGCACCTACTAAGAGAAAGAAGATGACGTTAAAGAAGACTTTTATAATGATTTTGAAGATGTCATAGAAGAAACCCCCAAACAGGACATCCTGATTGTGCTGGGAGACTTCAATGCAAAAATAGGTAGAGAGCAAACTCATAAAAAGTGGCCGGTATGGAAAGCCTACATACAACTTCAAATGATAATGGATGGAGAGTCATCAACCTGGCAGAAGCCAAAGGACTGCAGATCAGCAATACCAGACTACAAAGAAAGGATATACACAAACAAACTTGGAAATCATGTGACAAGAGAACCTATAATCAAATAGATCACATTTTAATTAACAACATATATGCATCAAACATACAAGAAGTTAGAAGTTATAGAGGAGCTGAGTGCCACGGCGACCACTTCCTCGTTGGAGCAAAATTTAAAATAAAACTTAAGAGAGCTTTCTATTCTAAATTACAAAGATTACACCCAATATATAACAGAGAAAAACTACAAGAAATTACAGTCAAAGAGAAATTTACAGATGAAATAAAATGTAAACTTGAAACTCTGCACAACCCGTTGGAAGAAAGCGTTGACCAAGCTTGGTTGAACATCGAGAATACAATTCAATCTACCGCTGAAGAATGTCTCGGTGTGTTAACCACGCATAGAAAGAACATAGTTCAATCCAAAATGTGAGGACGCAGTCATTAGGAAAAAGAATGCCAGACATTTATGGTTAAATGTCATCAACAACATCCAAAAAGAAGAGCAATATAGAAATGAATGTAAAGAGGCTACAAAAATAGTTCGACAGCAGAAGCGAGAATATATGAGCAATATAATCAAAGATATGGACTAATCACCAGAAGAACGAATCCATAAAGTTTTTTTAAAGAACTGAAGTCAATGAAACGAGGGCACCAACACAACACATATGGTTTAAAAGACAAAAATGGGAATATGATAAATACCAATGAGGAAATGTGTAACACATAGAAAGAATACTTTGTTGAATTACTAAACTTTGAAGCTCCAAGTAACACTTTCCCACAGGAAGCGGTTCTAACGTGTGAACCACAAATTGAAGAACCTGCATTTGAAGAAATCCTATTTGTAATCACACGAATTAAAAACAATAAGGCAACTGGGGCTGATGGAATTGCTGCTGAATTTATAAAGGTGGGTGGCCATGCATTACACCTAAAGCTATACGAACTAATAATAAAAATTTGGAGGACAGAAGAATTATCCCATGAATGGAAAGAGTCATTATTGATACCTATCATTAAGAAAGGAGACAAGCTCCAATGTGAAAATTATAGAGGAATATCACTACTGTCCACAAGCTATAAGATACTATCCGCAGTATTACTAAATAGACTAAAACCATATTCAGAAGACATATTAGGTGACTACCAGGCGGGTTTTAGACAAAATAGATCAACAATAGATCAGATCAATAGATCTTGATCTTACGACAAATAGCTGAGAAAAATTGGGAAGATAAAAGAGATCTCCATAACATTTTTGTGGATTTTAAAAAGGCTTATGATAGTGTCCATTGGAAGAGTCTATGGAATGCTATGCAGGAATTTGGAATACCAAGGAAGTTAATCAACATGACCAGACTATGCATGGAAGATACTTATAATATAGTAACATATAAAGGCAGGAAATCAGACCCTTTCCAAATAACATCTGGCTTGAAACAGGGTGATGCATTATCGCCGCTCCTCTTCAATCTGGCTCTAGAGAAAGTTGTAAAGAAGGTAAAGGAGGAATGTGATATTGGAGGAACATCCAAGCTGCTTGGTTATGCAGATGATATAGATATTATAGGGGAAAATTAACAAAAGACATTGGAAATATTGACTCACTTAAAGGAAAAAGCCCAACAGATGGGACTGGTTATCAACCAAGATAAGACAGAATATATGGTAATTTCAAGAGAAGGAATGGCTAAAAACTCTGGCCACATGCAAATAGATAATATTACCATTAAAAGAACGGAAACATACAAATACCTGGGTACAATCTTCAACTGCTCCAACATCATAAGGGAAGAAATACAAACTAGAATCAATTCTGGAAATAAGATATACTATGCACTACAACATCTACTAAAATCAAATGCGCTATCTCGTAACACCAAAATCACAATATACAAAACACTGATCAGACCAGTTGTGCTGTATGGCTCTGAAACCTGGAGTACAACGAAAGGAGACGAAGCGTTGTTACAAACCTTTGAGAACAAAGTTTTAAGACACATCTTTGGACCCATTAGGGATACACAAAGTGGAGAGTGGAAAAGAAGAAGTAACAAAGACATTTATGATCTGTTTAATAGACTACAGTGGCTGGGGCATATAGAAAGAATGGAAGATAATAGGGAAACAAAACTCGCTTACACTCAGGAAATAAATGACTGTTGACCCCGAGGTAGACCAAGAAGACGGTGGAGAGATAATTTATATGCAGACCTACAAGCACTTGGAATCAACGACTGGTAAGAGAAGGTCAACCAGAGAGACGAATGGAGACGGATTGTATCTGCAGCAAAGAACCTCAATGGCTCGGAACGCTGAAGAAGAAGAAGAATAATCAATAACTCACAGCCTGAATAAGCCAGAAAATAAAAAAAAAAAACCCTCTCCTAAAGTTGATCTCTAAATTGCAGGGCGAGACGTTGGCTGCATCGCTGTTTGTGTCAGCTAGAAAATGAAAGCTTATCTAGATCAAACTCTACTTCTAAGTAGCGCTCATTGACACTTCTCTAAGTGGCAAGACATGTCACTGGCTGTATTGCTGTCTTTATCAGCCAGAAAATGAAAGCCCATCAACACTTCTCTAAGTGTCAGGACAGGACACTATCTGCATCGCTGTCTGTGTCAGTCAGAAAATGAAAGCTCAACAAGACCGAACTCTACTTACAAGTGTCAGTCCAAGAAACAGTATGCATTGCCTGTCTGTGTCGGCCAGAAAATGAAAGCTCATCAAAATTTCTCTAAGTGTTAGGACAGGACAGTGGCTACATCGATGTCTGTATCAGCCAGCAAAATGAAAGCTCATCAAGACCCTATTCTATTTCTAAGTGTCAGAACGGTATCCACTCGGAAGTCTAAGATTTAACAGCAATGGCTGGAATTGTCTAATACAGTGGTTCTCAACCTTTTTTGGCCCGTGCCCCCTTCATCATATTTTCAGAACGTCATCCCCCCCCCCTTTCGTATTTCCTTTCTACAAATCCCCCCCCCCCACAGTATACGTGATAATGGAAGCTAAATTTAATAACACACACTAAAACAAGTCTAGACGTCTACATAAAACATGATTTGCGAGTCTACTTACGTTATAAAATGAATTTCAGAAGGGTAAGACGTACAGAACCGTAAAGTATGAAGGGAAAAACAATATCAAGTAATCGGTTCTTGTATTAACACGATCTTGAAATAATTTTCATTCTCCCCCCCCCTCCCCTGGAAACCATAAAATTCCCCCCTGGAGGGGGGGGGGGGGAATTCCCCACCGGTTGAGAACCACTGGTCTAATAGATAGTGCTTTTATAATTCTGAGCAAGCGATTACTGTTCGTCGAATATAGTATACGAAATCCATTCTGTTTGTTAACTCTATGATTGCTAATAAGGAAATGTTCCATTATGGCTGACTTCATCGTTTTATGACCTGTCGACTGCACAGAGATTCCTGAAGAATGATTAACTCTTTTCCACCCACATGGTATATGTTCGACTGCTTGATTTGTTAACTGCCTTTCCGTTATACCTATATAAGTCATTTGGCATTCACACTGGAATTGATAAATGTAGTTTGATTTGGTGTACGGAGACAATAGTTCCTTCACAAATGGGATAGATATAGAGGTGGTTTTATATCTGATCACTGGTTCAGCAGGAAAGAATATTCGGTTTACAGGTGCTTTAAATCATCTGCATATTCGTTACATTACATCGTCTACTCGAAAGATTAGCAGAAGAAACTCTGAAGTTTGGGAATCGTTGGGAGAAGATTAAGGTGGCTTGCAGTGAAGCTTGATGAAACTGAATATGCTTATAATGAGTGGTCATGGGGAGTTCTTTAGAAACCTCATGTTTAGACGGAGAACCAAGGGCAGTAAATTGTGCCTGAATATGGAGAAGGGTTCCAAATGTTGCTGTATGTAGCCGAGGCGCGGTGTTGGGGTGAGCGCCCAACATTGCTTAAATACCTCAATGGCTCGTGAATACATAACCTATGCAGCAAAAGTCCAACTCCTGGCCTTCACGCGGCGGACCTGTTTAAACTAACAGGAGAAGGGGCGACGGCGAATCTCTGGCGCCGGAAAATAACCAGTATGCTCTAGATGTGTATGCACGTACATGCATGCGCAGACAGGTGTGTGCGCGTGTACACATCTACACTCGAGTGAGACCACAGTCTGCTCTAGCAAAGAAAGGTGCTGAAGTCGGAGGCAACCAGCCAAGAGGCGCACCACAGAAATCAGGATGCCAAGCAATCACGCAAAATGAAATATGTCGACTACTGCTAATCGTTATGGTGCTCGCCCTGCTTTGGACCCCCAGGCAGGTGCAGTGCCGGGCCCTATGTCTCGAAAGGGTCCAACCCCAACTACTGGAGGTCCTTCTCAGATGTCCTGTGGAGCCAGGGGACATGAGAATAGGATGACTGGCCTTACCAAACGAAGACTTAAAATAATGCACTGGAATGCGGAGGGAGTCAGCAACAAAAAAATAGAATTAGAAAAAATCTTGGACCAAGAAAAAGTAAGCATATGTTGCTTGCAAGAAACTCACCTCAATGAAAATACAGCCTTCAAAATCAGAGGCTACCAGTGTTACCGATCTGACCGAAAGGACAGGCGAAAAGGTGGGATACTGATCCTTGTAAGAAATAACATCATGGCTTCCCAAATCAAAGTCTACATGGAAGGGGCTGAGTATCAGACACTTAAACTTAAGACAGGTAATACAGATCTACATCTGATCAATTACTACTGTCCAAGTGACCGCCCACAGGCACTGGACACACTACCACTAAAAGAAAAAATGATTGTGTGTGGCGATTTCAACAGCCACTCGCAGAGCTGGGGCTATGATCACATGGACCAGAGAGGAGAGAGACTGGAAGACTGGCAGGATGAGAATAGATTCATGTTGATTAACAAGCCGTCCGACCCACATACTTTCTACTCGAGATCATGGCACTCTACAACTACACCTGACCTGGCTTTTCATTCACCAGACCTGGAGTGGAACATTACACGAATTGTTGGGAAACAACTTGGTGGCAGTGACCATCGGCCAGTCTTTCTAACCGTAGAAAATGAGCTTGTAAGTGAAAGCAGCACCCTCTCGAGGTGGAACTACAAGAAAGCAGACTGGGCAATCTACAAGCATCGCACCAGCATATTGGTTAGAAACCTGAACACTGAGAAAGACATAAATAAAGTAGTTGAAGAGTTTGGGAAATGCATACTACAGGCCGCGCGAGAAACAGTACCAAGAGGAGCCCGTAAACAATATAAACCCTACTGGAGTAGTGAACTGGAACAGTTGCATAATGATGTTGAAGTGTGTAGAAAGCAAGCAGAGGCCACACCCAGCCAAGAGCACCACAATAAATTCCAGCATGCAAAAGCCAAATTTCAAAGGGCCAAGCTGCAGGCTAGACGGAAAAGCTGGCAGGAGAAAACGGAGTCTCTGAACTTTGAAAGAGACACAAGGAAATTGTGGAAGCTAATAAAACAGCTTAATGACGAGGGCACAGGGAGAAACTAAAAAATTGCGCTACATAAAGATGGAAAAATCTTAACAAGAAAGCAAGCAGCTGACCATTTTGCGGACTCATTCGCACAAGATAGCAATATCAAAATTAGTCCAGAGAAACAACAAGAGATTCGAGAGAAACTACAACATACAGGACAGAAGGAAATAGTACATGAGGTTCTGGAGGCACCCATCACAATCAGCGAACTGAAGCTAGCCATATCAAAACTGAAAATGAGAAAGTCACCAGGAGCTGATGGTATCTCCAATGAAATGATCAGGAACCTAGGAACAGAGGCCAAAACAAAGCTGTTGCAGATCTTCAATAACAGCTGGACCTTAGGCAGTGTTCCACAAGCCTGGAGAGAAGCAATCATGATACCCCTCCTAAAATCAGGGAAAGATGGTTCCATTGCCTCTAGCTACAGACCAATTAGCCTCACCAGCTGTCTCTGCAAAACACTGGAGCGAATCATCAATCACAGACTGCAGTGGTACATTGAAAGTAAAAACATCCTTGTGCCACAGCAGGCTGGCTTTAGGCAGTGCTACTCTACGGAAGATCAGACAACCTACCTCTCTCAAGAAATTGAGGATGCATTCCAAGAGAAGAAGCTGGTGCTTGAAGAAAACCTTTGACAAAGTCTGGAAAGAAGGTCTGATGAAGAAACTGAGAAACTGCAAAGTCAATGGAAGAATGTACAAATGGGTGAAAGCATACTTGCACAACAGAAGAGCCCGAGTACAGATAGACGGACTCAAGAGCAAGAAAGTACTACTGCGTCACGGTGTCCCACAGGGCGGAGTCTTGTCCCCCACACTTTTTCTAATCTTCATCAATGATCTTGTTGCTCACCTACCGCATGGAATTAAAGCGGCAATGTACGCCGATGACCTGGTTCTATGGAGCACAAATGAATATGCATCAGTGGCCACCAGATTGCTACAAAGAGCTGTAGATACATTTGCTGCATGGGCAAATAGATGGTGTGTCAGCATAAACACTGACAAGTGCAGCACCACCCTATTTACCCTCTCTCCAAAACAAAAGGCAGGGATCATCCAGATAAATGGAACTCCCCTAAGAGAAGATAAAGAACCAACATACCTTGGAGTAACATTTGATGGCAAGCTGACATGGAGAAAGCACATCAACAAAGCAGTAGCAAAAGCCAGAAGGAAAATAGCCATCCTGAGAAAGCTAAGTGGAACCACATGGGGAGCCAGTACGAAAATACTTAGCAAAGTTTACCAACAGAGCATACGACCACACCTGGAATATGGGTCAACTGCGTGGTGTTCAGCATCAAAAACCACACTACAAGAGCTGGACAAGGTGCAAAATCAAGCACTTAGAGTCACCACAGGAGGGATGAGATCAACCCCTATAGTGGAAATGGAGAAGATGGGTGTCGCGTAACGTATACTACTAGGATGGAATTGGATCAAAGTAGATACTAAATAGACTTCTACAAATAGAGAATCTAACCACTGTTGAAGAAGCGATCAAATGGCTCGCAGTTCTAGAAGAATGATTAACAAAGTCCCAGAATGGATCACTACTTCTAAACAGTGCCAGGCGGAAAGTTATGACGACTAACTGTACTAACACACGAAGACAGTATGTCAAGTTATTCCTGCTAACGTGCCTGGATGAATAATGAGCCCCCACTGCCTAATGTATTCTCACACAACAGGAGATAAGACAGAATGATACGTATAGATGTAGTCCTTTCACTCGTCACACAATCTGATGATGCTAATTCTATAATGACAGACGCAGTTGTTAAAAGTACAAATATAACATAACGTTTAATCCTAAAGAACACTATGTGAGCCCCACTGGGAACTCACTTACACATAAGAGATACGCAGATCCCTGAAATCTCTACAAGATAATGTTCAGCTAGAGGATATAATAATAGACTCTTAGCCAATAGCGGACAAATTAGGATTGCTGTGCAGTGGCAAACGGGTGGGTAGCCACTCATCTGATAATCCTTAGCCTCCTGGATGGTAAGCTGTCAGTGCTGACTGGATCGTGATATGGGCTCCACTCTCTGCTGCATCAAGTGAGTGGTTCGTAGCTCAATCACCGGTCGTGACTACGGCTACAGATGATCAGGGTGCAGGCTCCTGCAACTAGATTTTGACTGGCCTATCGGGAGTGGAGACTATCATTGGCTTTTCTATGTTTTAGAGGGTTTTTCGGCTTAACAAGAGCCAGCAATAAAATATGTTTAAACACAGACAGGTGTTCAATTTTAGCCAATTGACGTAATAGTAGCTCCTGCTCCTTCCAGGTTGCTATCAAAACTGCCAGAAGTTAGGGTGCTACCGGAAGTTAACTTCTCATCCAGGAGAGTTCCCTTCCTGTGGCCAAATTATTATTCACAGCCAAAACTGAATATAAAATTCAGCCTGACTTGATTTCTTGGCTTGTAAACGAACTCTACCCTACATCTACTTCTAACTATAAGAAGAAAGTATTTAACTCTCTCTATAGTTTTATGTATGTAAATACACTAACCAAAGACGATTTTATCTAATATTTGAAAATATAGATAAAAATAAAAATTACTACAGGATACATAGAGGGGTTTACTGAGGGCTATCTCCATCTAGTAACAAAACGATCTGAGAGGTGGGCCAACCTGTCACAAATGCCCACGGTTCAAAAAAAGTTGGAGAAACAACTTTTTCTCCAGCCCGATCTCTCATATAGTTTTGTCAGCCCTTACTCTGACGTTTACGGGTCATTTGGACAGGTCCCCCTCTTCATCAATAGCACAATGTCTACTCAAAAAATCAGCCCCTACATTCTGACTACCCGGAATGTATTCTACTCTGAATGCATAAGGCTGTAATAGTAAGGACCACCTCATCAACCGGGTGTTCAGTTGTTTAGATGATGCAAGAAACATAAGGGGTTGGTGGTCACTTTGTACCGTAAATTCCGTCCCATACAGGTATGGTTGAAATTTCTGAATAGCCCAGACCAAAGCTAGGCATTCCTTCTCAATGGTAGAGTAGTTTTTCTCAGCCCCGTTGAGTTTCCTGCTTGCGTATGCTACAGGGAATAACATTTCTGCTTGTTCCCGGCCGGGTTGTAATAACGTTGCCCCAATTCCCACATTGCTCGCGTCCGTCCTCAGCGTGAATGGGCGAGACAAATCTGGTAACTGCAATACTGGTCTATCAGTGAGCTTGTCCTTTAATGCGGTGTATGCTTCTTCGCATTCAGGAGTCCACTTTACTTGTTCTGGTGCCGCTTTTTTTGTTGTATCAGTCAATGGTGCTACAAGCACATTAAAGTTCTTAATGAATTTTTGATAGAAACCCCCCAAGGATACAAAGGATCGCACGTCTTTCTTAGTCCTGGGTCTGGTAGCCTTCAACAGCTTCTCAATATTCTTCTGTTCCGGGAACATGTGTCCTTGCGTTACTGTATGCCCCAGGAACTCCAGCTGGCTAAAAGCTAACTGGCATTTAGCAGGTCTAGCGGTCAGTCCCGTCTCCGCCAATCTTCCCAACAGCCTGTCTAGGGACTGTAGGTGACTCTCAAACGTCTCTGAAGCAATTAAAATATCATCCATGAAGTTGCTAATATTAGGGTCCTTCAGTGGATCTAGTAATAACCGCATCATGCGTGTGAACACCCCAGGGGCGTTACTTAACCCAAAAGGAAGCACGTTGAACTCATAATGGCCATCTGCTGTGCTGAAGGCTAAATATGGTCGGATGTCCTTCTTGACCGGTATCTGGTAATATCCTTTACTAAGAGCTACCTTGGAAAAGTATTTGGCTTTACTAAGTTTGGAAAATAACAGTCCCTGATCCGGTAAGGGTTCAGCTTGAAATTCCGTCACTCCATTTAGTTGGCGATAATCAATACATAGCCTATGCTCCCCACTTGGCTTCCGTAGGAGCACTACACTGGCGCTGTAAGGAGATTCTGAGTGAGAAATGATCCCTTCCTTGAGAAGATACTTAATCTCTTCTTGTAACGCGTCCTGTTTAGCATATGGGACCGGATAGTGTTTTTGTCTGACTGGGTCCAAGGTATTTAATTTCATGTCAAATTCGACCAGTTTTGTCCTACCCGGCTTATCTGTTAGCACTGAGGCATGAGACCTTAGAACTCGTCTCATCTTCTCTAACTCGGACGTCTCCAAGTCAGGGTTGATGAGGACATCGATCACCGTCTCTTGAGGCTTCAGAGGATACTCCACCCCTGAGTTTTCTCCCTCTTCAACCTCAGTTGCCACCGACAGAGCCATCAGATGCACCGGTGGATCATTTAATCTTTCCACAAATTTTTTGAGTAAATTGATGTGGAAAATCTTATGTTTACCCCTAATGGAAATTTTGTAATTTGTGCGGGACAATTTCTCTAAAATGGGGAAAGGACCCTGCCAGCCAATTTCAAGTTTGTTATTTCCTTGGGGTAACAATAATAAAACCTTGTCGCCTACCTCAAGCGCCCTATCTTTAGTTTTCTTATTGTAATAGGATGCATGTTTCTTTCTGGCACGCCGGAGGTTGGAATTAGCCAATTTCCATCCGGTTTCCAGTTTCTGTTTTAGCTCTCCTACATACTGCGAAGCAGTGAGGACTGTTTCATCCACTCCCTCTTCTGTCCAGGTCCTCATTACTGCCTCTAACGGTCCCTTTATAGGCCTCCCGAACAACAAGGTAGCAGGGGGAAGGCCTGTGGAAGCATGGGGAACTTCCCGGTAAGCAAACAATGCTGCCGGAATGTATTCATCCCATCGTTCAGGCTTTTCCTGGGCTAACTTGCGTAGGATAGACATGAGAGTCCCGTTAAACCGTTCCACTGTCCCATTGGACTGGGGGTGGTACGGGCTGGTATGAATATGGCGCGTCCGGAACAAGTTGAAAACCTCTTCCATAAGTTTTCCCCGGAACTGTGACCCATTGTCAGTTAAGATTTGGTGTGGAAAACCTACTCTAGTAAAGATGTGTACCAGGGCATCAGCTACCTTCTTGGAGTCTATACCAGGTAAAGGTATGGCTTCAGACCACATAGTACAAGTGTCCACAAGAGTTAGAATATAAGCATTCCTCCTCTTAGAACGAGGCAGAGGACCTACAATGTCTACGGCTACCCGCTCAAACGGTGTACTCAGAATGGGCATCTCCCCTAAGGTAACGGGGACCGTCCAATGTTTTGGTGACACGCGTTGACACTCCGGACATGACTTGACAT
Organism: Cepaea hortensis; assembly: GCA_963921405.1. Taxonomy (NCBI): domain Eukaryota; kingdom Metazoa; phylum Mollusca; class Gastropoda; order Stylommatophora; family Helicidae; genus Cepaea; species Cepaea hortensis. The sequence goes on along the minus strand of OY992880.1, from coordinate 94,352,443 downwards.
ATCTTTGTATATCAGCCGTCATTCCCGGCCAGAAATAGTGGCACGAAATACGTTGGGTAGTAGCTCCTACCCCCATATGTCCACTGAACGATATGGTATGACCCATATGTAATATTCGGTCACGATATGTTTTAGGCACGACAAGTTGCCCATGTTCGGTACCTGTAGTTCCCGCCCTACGGTACAATAACTTGTCTTTTACATAGAAATTTCCCACCACAGGGGGATTCCTAGCTTTTGGCAGTTTGCCAAAACAAGGTGTTAAAGTTGGACATTCATTTTGTGCAGCCCTAATCTCCCGAGGTAGAGGGTTGATTGGGAGTACAGGTTCATGTGGATGTACAACCTGACTCAGGGTCTCCACAGCTGCCATTATCATGGGTGATGATGGTTCTCCTAAATATACATACTTACATCCTAGCATGAAAGGGTATACAGGATCATCAATCACTGCCGCTGAAATGAGTCCAGTGACATACTTTGATGTCACATTTACTTTGGCTATCTTAGCAGTTATTGTTTGGGAGCTCCTGGTAGCACCCCTAACTGCCACAGTTTGTTCAGTTAACTGTGAGGGTTTCACTAACTGACTAGCTGTGATGGCGTCATATTGTAGTCCGGTGTCATAGAGACACTCCACGTGACTACCATCAACCAAGATAGTTTCAACTGTGGGTGGCTCAGTTACCTTACTTGAACCTACGTTCTGTTGGGTACTCGCCCCCATAATCATACACGCAGCATACTGGGTTGGGGGTTTATTCTTGCACACGCTCGTGTGGTGATCATTGTTTTTGCAATTCTTGCAGTAAGGTTTACCCCATCCACTATTGTTCGCTGGTGGTTTTTGTTGTTGGAAACCAGGATTTTGGTGCGGACCCCCAGTGTGCCCTCTGGTGTCTTTACCGTAAGAGTTGTTCTGCTGAAAACCCTTATTCTGTGTTGCAGGAGTATTTTGAGCAGTAGAAGAATTACTAGATTTAGTGGCAGCTACTTCACCATGGGCAGTTAAATATCGTTCGGCTAGTGAGATAACCTCCTCTAGCCGAGCACCACCATTCTCTGCAATAAAGGTTTGTAGCTGTTTTGGAAGAACATCTTTAATTTGCTCAACAAGTATTAGTTCCGCCAGCCCGTCATAAGTAGCATCCAAATCACTCAGTTCTACCCACTTGTTAAAATAAGTGTGTAACCGTGAGGCGAACTGAGGAAATGATTCTCCTTGTGACCGTTTGGCTGTACGGAACTTCAACCTGTAGGCACTGGAAGTTAACTGATATCGTTTCAAGAGAGCAATTTTGAGTGTAACAAAGTCCTTCTCAAGATCTGGAGGGAGTTTTGCAAACACGTCATACGCTGGACCGCGAAGTGCTTGGGAGAGTTTAATATTAAATTTATCCTTAGGCAGATTGTAGGCTTCACACATTAACACGAATTTGTCAAGATATTCATCCATCTGATCCTCCTTCGGGTCGAAGTGGGCCAATGGAAAACTCATTGATCCTGGAGTAATATGTAGTCCGGAGGAAATGTCTTGACTGTCAGTTGGAGAGCTGGCACTGCTAAATCTGGAGGCATCAGGATTTTGTAGTTCTAATCTCCTCAGTTCTAACTCATGCTGTCTTAACTGCTCAGCTAATTTCAAGTCCTTGTCTAGTTCTGCTTGCTTCAACTGGTTGTCCAATTCAGCTTGTTTCAACTGGTTGTCCAATTCAGCTTGTTTCAACTGGTTGTCCAATTCAGCTTGTTTCAACTGGTTGTCCAATTCAGCTTGTCGCATCTTCTTTCTGGATTCAATTTCCGCCATCTGGATTTGTAATTTAATTCTTTCCTCTCGTTCTTCCTTCTCTCTATCCTTGATGATGTCCCTTTGTTCTCGGCGCCACTCTCTTCCTTCTTCTATTACATATTTGTTCAACTCTACACCCTCATAACCTAACAATGTTCCTTGTACTCGCAGTTCCTCCTTAGTAGGTGGCTTTTCGGAAGACATGTTAGCTATGTACTAAGATGATATCTGTTGATACACCTGGATAACTCACTCACTTAATCAAGAATGTGTTTGTCGCAAAGATTCACAAATATCTTCAATGACAAGCATAAAAAATGTTACACATTGACACAACACTTATCCATTTGCCAGCAATTCACCTTTGCCCTAACTTATGTTGTCTTATACTAATCCTATGTATGTGTTATATTATAATCCTAGTTAGTATATTATCCTATATTATAAGTATATATATATATTAACTAGTATGATTAGTAGCTATCTCTATTTAGTGACTGAAAGTTAGAACTATCTATGAAGTTGGATACTCGACTGAACCCAACAATCTATAGGATTGTCATGCCCGGACCGAGCCACCAGTGTCGCGTAACGTATACTACTAGGATGGAATTGGATCAAAGTAGATACTAAATAGACTTCTACGAATAGAGAATCTAACCACCGTTGAAGAAGCGATCAAATGGCTCGCAGTTCTAGAAGAATGATTAACAAAGTCCCAGAATGGATCACTACTTCTAAACAGTGCTAGGCGGAAAGTTATGACGACTAACTGTACTAACACACGAAGACAGTATGTCAAGTTATTCCTGCTAACGTTCCTGGATGAATAATGAGCCCCCACTGCCTAATGTATTCTCACACAACAGGAGATAAGACAGAATGATACGTATAGATGTAGTCCTTTCACTCGTCACACAATCTGATGATGCTAATTCTATAATGACAGACGCAGTTGTTAAAAGTACAAATATAACATAACGTTTAATCCTAAAGAACACTACGTGAGCCCCACTGGGAACTCACTGACACATAAGAGATACGCAGATCCCTGAAATCTCTACAAGATAATGTTCAGCTAGAGGATATAATCATAGACTCTTAGCCAATAGCTGACAAATTAGGATTGCTGTGCAGTGGCAAACGGGTGGGTAGCCACTCATCTGATAATCCTTAGCCTCCTGGATGGTAAGCTGTCAGTGCTGACTGGATCGTGGTATGGGCTCCACTCTCTGCTGCATCAAGTGAGTGGTTCGTAGCTCAATCACCGGTCGTGACTACGGCTACAGATGATCAGGGTGCAGGCTCCTGCAACTAGATTTTGACTGGCCTATCGGGAGTGGAGACTATCATTGGCTTTTCTATGTTTTAGAGGGTTTTTCGGCTTAACAAGAGCCAGCAATAAAATATGTTTAAACACAGACAGGTGTTCAATTTTAGCCAATTGACGTGATAGTAGCTCCTGCTCCTTCCAGGTTGCTATCAAAACTGCCAGAAGTTAGGGTGCTACCGGAAGTTAACTTCTCATCCAGGAGAGTTCCCGTCCTGTGGCCAAATTATTATTCACAGCCAAAACTGAATATAAAATTCAGCCTGACTTGATTTCTTGGCTTGTAAACGAACTCTACCCTACATCTACTTCTAACTATAAGAAGAAAGTATTTAACTCTCTCTATAGTTTTATGTATGTAAATACACTAACCAAAGACGATTTTATCTAATATTTGAAAATATAGATAAAAATAAAAATTACTACAGGATACATAGAGGGGTTTACTGAGGGCTATCTCCATCTAGTAACAAAACGATCTGAGAGGTGGGCCAACCTATCACAATGGGGAGGACACAGGCACTGAGTGAGAGCAGAGATACGAAAACGCTAATACAAGCAGAAAAGTTCCTCAGCTTGCCAGGCCACCCTATGAAGAACAGATTTGAAAACCTAGCTATGGGGCGGTTGAAAAGAAGTAGTTTTATCCACCAGGCCAAACGACTCTGCAGAGAAACCACTGATCTGCCCACAGTTGGTATCCCCCTAACAACTATTCCAGAGCGAACTCCATGGAAAGATGAGCATAGACTATCGTTACAAATCCAGACAAAAGTGAGAGGAATATTTGACAAGGAAGAACAGAACAGTGTGCAGCGCAGAACAGCCACTCTCAGCTTCCTTGATGAAGAATACCCACAGGATCTCTGGATCCGAGTCTACACAGATGGGTCAGCACAGAATGCTGTTCGAAATGGAGGAGCGGGAGTGTACATAGAATACCCAAATAATACTAGGGACACAGCCAGAGTACCGACAGGAAAGTACTGCCATAACTATGATGCCGAAATTGAGGCAATCAAGATAGCAACAGAGAAATTACTAAATAACAGCAATGGTACACAACCTGTGGTGCTACTAACAGATGCAAAATCAGTACTCGAGGCGCTCCTCTCTGGGAAATTGCCAGTACTAAGGACACTACTTTCTGAACTTAGCAGTCAGCATAAAGTCACCATACAGTGGATACCATCCCACTGTGGAGTACCCGGAAACGACAGAGCTGATCAATTGGCTAAGGAAGGAGCCAAAGAAGAACAGCCTGATGTGCCCGTTACATACCACCAAAAGAAAAGAATGATCAAATCAGTCAGAAAGCCACCAAAACCTGCTCAAGATGACTACCACGTTATGGACAGACCAGAACAAGTCATTATTCTGCGCCTCAGAACAGGACACAATAGATTACGCAACCACATGTATACAAAATTCAAAATTGGTGAAACAGCCATGTGCACATGTGGATTGGCGTCGCAGACAGCAGAGCACATACTCCAAGACTGCCCAAAATATAACATATCTAGGCAAACCTTCTGGCCTAGAGAGACGACAGTGGAAGATAAACTCTATGGACCACTGTGTGAACTGAAAAAAAAAAAAACAGTTCAATTCATGCAAGAGACGACATTGCAGATATAGACATATTTCAAGCGAACGAAAGAAGAAGAAGAATGAATATGGAGTGGTTTGCAGTATATAGTCTCTGGTACTGGGTGTATGGCCGGTCTCCCTGGCGAAGGTGTTATTGACTTTCTCCGTAATCCCGTATATCCACGTAGGGTAACGCAGCTGCGCGAGATTCGGTAGCGGATCGCATCGCGTTGGTTACTTACGGGGGTATGTGAGCTGGTCGCTCAGAAAGCAAAGGCAAACTACTGAGCGTAATCTTTCAAGAAATCAACAACAGCTGTGTAAGGACGCAGAGCTGTTTCCAAGGCACCAGGGTCAGGTTATATACTGGCCAAGACCTACTAACACGTCATAGTGGTGCGTCCTGGGCAATAGGTCCCTTCGGGGTCCTGGCTAACGTCGAAGGATCGCTGATTCATCAGAAGTCAGAGAGTATCTGCCTGTACGGTGCAGAACCACCAGTCTGCACACCAATAAGCCAGACATGGGACAACGGAAACTCACGCAAACCTCAGTCCGGTATGACATCACACTGATGTTGGACAATAGGATGTATTCATCCGACATACAGGACTTCACGCTGGAGTTCACAGCCAGCGAAAGCAAGCAAGCAACAACAGCGGTAAAATGCTGGTGTCCTGTAAATAGGATATGCGAGGAGGTGGGGGGGGGGGGAAATTGGGTTAATATAACACAAAACTCCCCTACCATCTTTTTCTTTTATTTCATCCCTGTCTTGTCTTTCTGTATAACAGGTTAAGACGAGATATCTGGATCGGGCTTTGGTGTATGCCTCATTAAAATGGTGCAAGTCCATTGCAGGTTGTTGCCATGCACCATAGGTTGATTTTCTAGGCAATTTCACATTCAGAGGTCTGTCATTGCTTTCTGAACGAGAAGTCAACATTTAAGTACAACTTAACGTTATTGCAGGAACTGAACCACCTACTCTGCCATCAGCTCACTGGAATTTTAAGATGGAGCGCTCTTATCCTTTCTCCACGTCAATGAAACACGGCGGAATGTAATGTTTCAACTATTCCACCAATCCATTGTTTTAGTGGATGCTCTCTAACTATGTCTCTATTGTCTAAGTGCTAGAGCACTGTAGGGGCAGCATCTTGTGGTTATCTTTCTATATGATGAAATCATTCGAATTGCTGTTTGTCTCTATAGGCTAACACTGGTATTCTCCCCCACTGCTCCCTTTATCATCGTTCTCTGATATTCTCTTCTTGTTACATTTACCTCGAAGCACAGATACTTCTTTATTTTCATTTCTTTACTGTAAATAAAACTCAGCAGCTGATGTCTCACACGCATTACTTTGATTATGTTTAAACATGATGTTCTCAATACTAACAAAGGACCACCAATTTTGAATGAAAAACTGGCAAGACACTAAGTTCAGACAACATCACAATAGAAATCTTCTTCTTCTTCTGTGTTCCCCCGGAATGCTATTTTAGACGTAATTGTGCTGTGCCTATTTACAGCAGAGCTGTGATTTTTAAACCTTTCGGCCGAGACATCCGACTTCTTCAGGCATCTGTTAGCCGGGTTACCTTCCCGGATGTTTCGTAGGACGTTTAACTCTCACTGTTGTGGTGTTATCCCCATCCCAACAGGTCCATGTAGAACAGCCGAAAACATCCCGGTCAGCCCTCAAGGGAAGGCTGGGCAAGCCATGGGCATACCCCGCCATCAAAGGAGGCTTCCATAATTGCAGAGCCAACACACAGCGCTCTGGTACTGGACTTACCCAAGGAATCGTCACGTCCTGCACATGGCTGCTTAGCCTCACTTCCGTATATTGGGCCTTCCGTTCATCATAGGCTGTTCTTCCGGAAAACCAGAAGAATGCAGTCTGCAGATGACAGCCACACAGTGAGCTTTCGATTCGGACTTTCCACGTCATGGATTTGCTATCCAAGCAATATTCACAATTGAAATGATTAATGTCTTAGAAGAATATGGAACAAACTAGGTCAACAAATGCCGAACTGTTATTCTGCACCACATACCTGAACAAGGAATGGCATTACAGATGCTCGTCTCCGTGCCTTTATCGTATTTAGAGGTTCGGTGTCTTGTTCTTGTGCCACCACCACATGTAGTAGTACACGCTGACCAGAGTGTCCATGATTCTTTGAACCATTCCCCTGGAGGTAGATATGCAGTCTTACTTTAATAATATTCTCTTTAACTTCATGATTGATTGGTTTAGGAACCGACATCACAGCATTCGGGGCATTCCCATAAGCGCTCCGTCCCCATCCTCAGCAGCCAGCGAAGAGTTCCAACACCAATAGTACTGATTATATGTCCGTCTCGCCTTTCCTCTGAGCGTCGAGCGTCGGCCAAATCCCCTCGTCACTCCTCGCTGTCGCATTCTTGGCAGACCATGGTGATCCATTTGCTCCTCCGAGGTGTACACGTGCTCCCACAAGGCCGCAACCACGTCTGCCTTATCATGCATCAATACTCCACTAAGTTTTGCAGAGCCAGCCAATCTGTCTGCCTGTTCATTCCCCAGCACACCGGCATACCCCGGAGAAAAGATCCATAGGATGCTTGTCACCCGTGACTTCCGAAGCGAAGCAAGCCACTCTGCACGAAGCTTGCCTGTCCTCACCCTCCTCAACATGCTTTCTGAGTCAGTTACAATCACGATGTGTGTGTGTGTGTGTGTGTGTGTGTGTGTGTGTGTGTGTGTGTGTGTGTGTGTGTGTGTGTATCGTATTCTCCATCCAGCGGAAAGCTGCACTGACCGCCTCCACGTCCATACTTAAGCTAGATGTTGTGGTGTCATATGCCAAGCTCTTCTGCACCAAACGTCGACCATTAGCCTTTGCCAAGAACCTCCAGGCACTTCTCTTACCTCTCACCACCGAACCATCTGTGTAGACAATCACATCACCCGAGCGAGCATTATCCTGAATTAGTTGCTGGATTTCCACTTCCGTGGCCCCTGCTGGCCACACCCTGCTTAACGTGATTATAACTCTGCACAAGTCTGACTGCTCCGCTGGCACTCTGACCCACTCCTCGCCTCGCCTAATGTTCTCCAAGATGCACACCTGTCTGATCGTATCCTCCGCCTGAGCCATCCATGGTTTCCCTCTCATCAGTCGCTGACCCCAAACTGCGTCCAGCACCTCATGTAACGGGTGATCTGTGTCAGCAGCTACTCTGAGGTATGCCTTCGCCTGCATCACCTTGAGCCTACCAGCAACAGACGGCAAACCAAGGATGTAACGCATACACACCACTGGGGTGTCTCTGGTGCATCCCAGAATGACCCGCATAGCCTCGTTCTGTATGCGCTCCAATCTCACCAGCTGACTCTTTGAGACAGTGAGTAGTCCTAGTCCATAATCAATAACTGAGAGGATCAAGTGCTGTTATAGTGTGAAAAGCATTCTCTGCTCTATGTCCATTTCAGCCATGGTTTTAAGTGCATTGAGTCCCTTTTGAGATCTTGTCACAACCGTCTCCACATGGTCCTTGAAGGACAGGCTCCTGATAAATGTGATTCCCAGATACTTCAGTTTGTTCTCTATGTTGACGCTTCTACCATCTGTCGTGAGGCTTGGGACATCAGCTCTCACAATCCTGTTGTCCAGAGAGCACCACAAAACAGCTGCCTTTTCCGGGTGGATGACAGCACTCATTTCATTATTTGTCTTTTAACTAAGCGTTGACAATCTGCAACTTTCAGCATTCATTCATCCATTAATTGGCACCTTTCCGTCTTGACAGACGATAGTTTGGTACATTGTGCTTCAAACAGGCTTCATAACTACGACCCATGGCGGTGGCGAGTGTGGCTGATAAGGCCAATTTATGCTGCAAATGTTTGTCCACAGTGGATGCATGTGAAAACATGGTCATTTCCACCATCATGCACCATCTTACGTCTCTCACGCTCTGTGTGTGCTTTATCTGCGATCATTTTCTCCTTTGTCTTTATTACATTTCTGATAGTTGCCCTCCATGCAACACATTCAGCGGCGACTTGCTCCCAATATGCATTGTCAATGCCTGTGTCAATCATGTCCCGCTTACATACATATTTTGTATCGTAGTAGAGGCCGACCCTGAGATCTTCTACCCATCTGTAATTCACCACAAAAGATATCCTTTGATATTCTACCATCATCCATCCTCCTAACATGTCATATCCATCTAAGTCTACGAAGACTGAGCATGGAATACACCGTCACACAACCTGATCTTTCCAACACTTCAGTATTTGTGATTTTGTCTTGCCACTTAATACCAAATATTCTTCGCAGACACCGCATATGAAAGCTATTTACACGTTTCTCTTGGTGTGAGTAAGTTGTCCATGTTTCACTGCCATAAAGAAGAGTACTAAGGACACAGGCTTGGTAGACGAGGACTTTTGTTTTGGCAGTAAGCTTCCTGTTCTCCCAGACTCTTTTTGCTAACATGTTCATTGTTGTTGCTGCCTTGCCAATCCTGATGTTGATTTCCTGATCTAGGGATAATTTGCTATTTACCTCTGATCCTAGATATGTAAAATGGTCTATTATCTCCAGTTCGGCGTCGTCAATAAAGATTGATGGTACCCAATGTTTACCTTGTGACATAATCTGTGTCTTCTTTTTGTTAATTGTTAAACCAAATTCAAAACAAGCATTGGAGAATGCAGATAGTAGATGTTGTAATTCTTCCTCAGAGTGGGTCGTAATTGCAGCATCATCTGCAAAAAGCAACTCTCTGATTAGTACCCTCCTAATTTTGGTCTTGGCCTTCAATCACTGAGCATTATAAAGGCCGCCATCTGAGTGTGAGTGAATGTATATACCGGCTAGTACACAACCTTGATTAACTCCACTCTTGATTTCATGCCAATCTTCTTTAGTGCTTTGAACAGACCCTCACGACTGACCAAATCGAATGCCTTTGTGAGGTCGATGAAGGCAATAAACAGTGGTTGGTTTTGTTCCCGGCATTTTTCTTGCATATATCGCAATGAGAATATCATATCAATGGTAGACCGGTTCTGACGGAAGCCGCACTGTGATTCGGGGTAGACTTGATCTCCCAGGACTTGAAGTCTGCACAGAACAATTCTGGTAAATACTTTCCCAACAATACACAGAAGTGATATACCCCTATAGTTGTTACAGTCGCTCCGATCGCCCTTGTTCTTGTAGAGCGTTATGATGCTTGAATCTTTGAAATCCTGTGGAACTTGTCCTTCTCTTCAGCATAGCTCTATTAGCTGGTGGATCTGTAGAGTGAGTGTGTCTTGCCCACTCCTGATAACCTCTATTGGAAACCCATCCTTACCTGGAGCCTTGCCAGATGCAAGTTCATTTATAGCACACTTAACTTCTGTTATGGTGGGAAGTGTGTCCAGGTGGTCAAGCGTTGGCAGGGCCTCTATGGCGTTGAGGGCATCATTCGGTGGCGATTGGTCTCACTTGAGTAAAGCTCTAAATAGTGCTCTACCCATCTATCCATCTGCTGTTTCTTATCAGTGATTTCTCCAGTCAAGGTTTTCAGTGGTGAACGTCTTTTGATCATTGGACCACAGGCTTTCTTTATTCCTTCATACATGCTTCTGATTCCCTTATCACTTACGATTTGAATGGACTCACATAACTTGATCCAATAATCATTTGCACACTGCCTGGCACCCTTTGCACATCCTTCCTACTTGCTTTAACTCACTCAGAGTGTTACGCGTTGGTCGTTCCTTGTTTCTTAAGATAGTTATCTTCTTCTTAACTTCTTATCAATCAAGGGCTGCAGAGTCTCGCTGTTTGCCGCATACCAGTCCTGCCTCTTATGATCCACAGTGCCGTAAACCCCCACGGCATTTTTATAAAGAGTTTCCTTAAGTTGACCCCACTTTTCACTTACTGTACACTTTTCTGGTGTATCAGTGAAAGCGTCTTCAAGTTGCTGTTGAAACTGAAAGCACTTTTCAGGATCGTGAGTGTTAATAATATTAATCCTTGGGCTAGATTTGTGTTTAGCTGTGTAGATTCTCTTTGGTTTCAGTCTAACCCTTGCAACAACCAAAGAATGATCCGTATCACAGTCAGCACTGTGGTAACTTCGAGTCAGTGATATATGGTTCAGATGTTGTCTCCGTGTCCGTATGATAATGAAGTCCAGCTGATGCCAATGGCCGGATCTTGGATGTTTCCATGTGACCTTATGCAGCTCTTTTGTTTTAAAAAAGGAGTTTGTAATACATAGGTTATTTTCAGCAAATAATACTCCTTCTGACATTTCTTGATACAGTGAAACTCGGTGTCTGTCTAATCAAATGTGAATAAATGTATGTCTAATAGAAATGTGAAAATTGTCTGTCTCATCAATGTGAAAATTGTCTGTCTAATAAAATGTGAAAACCTTTACAAATGACGTGCTGATATACAGGCAGGGCAGAGACAGGATCAGTTTAGCTGAAGACTTACATGTGGCAGTAAACAGGGTGGCTGAGTGGTACAGGGACGCAGGAGCCGTTATAAACGCAGAAAAGGCATCGGTTGTGGGGTGCTCACTGGATAACCGGATCGTCAAGGCAGATTCCTAGGCATTATATGGCATGAATGTCCTCTTAGCAGAGAGAGAGAGAGAGAGAGAGAGAGAGAGAGAGAGAGAGAGAGAGAGAGAGAGAGAGAGAGAGAGAGAGAGAGAGAGAGAGAGAGAGAGAGAGAGAGTAAATTGAAGTACTTGGGTATCACCTTTGACAGGTGTTTGTCTTTTAAGGATCATGTGGAGGCCTTGGTGGTGAAGGCTGGTAGGGAATTCAAAACATTGAGGGCGATGGCAGCAACTGGGGTAGAGCAGAGGATGCTGTACAGGCTCTTTCAGCAGTTAATAATTTCTGTCATTGAGTATGGCTCGGAGCTGCTGACAGTATCAAAGAGCTAGCTTGAAAGATTGGAGCGCATACAGAATGCTGCAATGCGGGTAATCCTCGGGTGCATAAAGGACGCGCCGATTATATGAATGAGGCATATCCTGGCGCTACCAACAATGGCAGATGGGCATAGGGTCCTTCAGGCCAAATGGTACCCGAGAGTTGCTGCAGATAGGGATCACCCCCTGCATGTAGCCATGGATTTGGTCAAAGGTCATAGACTAAGACGAGGCAGGACCTAGATAGCACAAGCAGAACTATTTATACGTCAGGTGTGTGATCTAGAGACCATCAATGGTGGGAAAGAGTGGGTTGAAGTTCCGGATGACATGACGGACTGGCACAATGTAATAGTAACACTGGGTCGTGAGCGCAGAGAATGGGCAGCGGGTTGCACTGAGTTTGAAGTGTAACAACTGATCCAGAGTAACACACATTAAGGTGACATAGTCATCCACACCGATGGGTCAGTGGTGAGAAACAGACAGTGTGGTTGGGGTTTCATTGCAAAGACTAATGGACGAGTCTTGATAAAAGAGAGTCTGGCATATGAGACTACGACCTGCAGCATGAGAATGGATGTGGAAGCAGTTACGGCGGCATTCCGTTGGTTAGATGAGACTACTGCAACACACATTGTATTATTACGGATTCAAAGAGAAAAACTCGTAAGGTGGAGAAAGGAATGTTTCGTGTGGAATGGCTATCGTCGCTTTAGAGGTCATAGATTGTGAGAATAGTATGGATATTTTGCCCTGGCCATGCGGGGGAGCGGGGTAATGAACAGGCTGATAGACTGGTAGGTAATGCACCTCTTGGTGGTAGAGTACCTATGGACAAGGTGGATGTGGTCGTGCGCCTGTGGGACGAGGTGGAGAAGGCGGGGGAACAGACTGAGAACCCGTATGTAGAAAGAATGAGATTGCTGAGGATTGGTAGGGGGGTCAGGAACAATATCAAAACTTAGAGGGAAAACCAAGATAACTTTCAATCAGATAGCGGTGGGAACGATTAGTAGTATGACTCTTCGCTGGCTGATGAACGAGGAGACGGAGCACGTATGGGAATGTCCTGAGTGCAGGGATGTCGGTTCTTAGCTCAACTCAACTCAATGGGAAAACTGTCTGTCTAACCAATGTGAAAATTGTCTGTCTAATAAAATGTTAGCAAGGTAGGGGTAGGGGTATCCCCTATCAAAAGAGATGTAAGACACCTTTCCTCCGATTGTCTACGGGGCACCCTTGGGCAAGGTGGAATACCCGTTTAGCTCCCCCCCCCCTCTCGCTCCCCTTCCCCCAATCAGGGTTACATGAAGCCATGGAAGCAGGTGGTGGATGGAGTGTAAGAGCAGCCGACAGATTGTTGTTGGTTATGGTCTGCACTCTGCGGCGATAGGCAGATGATCTCATCAGTACAGACAGTGGCTATGACCACGGACTAATACAGTCACTGTCCTGAAGGAAAGCAACGGCAAACTACCTTCTGCAAAACTTGCCAAGAAATATTAACCATGAAAGAAAACCTAATAAGAAAGAGATCTGATGGTGAGACCCCCATGCCAAGCAAATCAAATAACACTGGGGAAGAGTGTGACACAGGGGCCAGTAGGGGAGACTGGGGAGAAAAGGACATAGGGGAGAAATGGACCACCCCCTCTCTGGCCTCTGGCTGTGATGCAATGAAAGTGAAAGCATAATAAGTTTGTTTTCCACATCAAACATAGTCCGAATTTTTCATTTGCCATCGACTTCCCGCACAGGTCGTTCCCACGCAAAGTTTGAAAAATTTTCTGCACTAAAGTTTCTTTTTCCAGTTCCAGACACCATCGTAAAGGAGACGCATAGTCAGGAATCAGGACAAGGTAATTACGTTAATATCTTTATTTACTTGTTATTTAAGAGTTCATATAAAAAATATAGCATATAATATTAGATTTAAGAGACTTTATGGCTGAATAGTTTAATACATTGATGGGGGAGAAATGGACCGGTTCATTTCTCCCCATGGTTCATTTCTCCCCATAGAAGAAATTGACAAGACAGTCTGTTGTTATAAAAAGTGTTGAAGATTGCATTCGAATATCATCATTATTGATTCTTTTTAATACTGGGGTCTAAATCTAGACCAATAAAACTGTTAACAAATTTGATTTCAGTGATTTATTAAAGATGCACGCCATTCGTGCTATGATCAGTATTTCTTTGCAAATGATAGGCCTACCATTCTAATTGTTATATAATTCTGTCACTCTTTTGTTTCAGATGCCAAGATTGTACATCAGAAACACCAACAAGGGTCTCGTTACGGAGGAACGTATGAGAGAAGCTGTTAATGCTGTAAAAAATGGAATGAAAGTGAGGAAAGCTGCAAGGGAGTACGGCATTGCTCGCTCTACCCTCAATAACAATCTTACAAAAGACAGAGAAGGAAATGGTCTGCCTACTAGACTCGTACCAAATTATAGGCATAGCCTTGTTTTCACAGCTAAGCAAGAAGCTGATTTTGCTAGTTACTTGAAAGATTGTGCAAGAATGTTCCATGGACTCACAACTAAAAACGTTCGTATTTTGGCGTACGAGATGGCGAAAGTCAATAACATTGCACATCCTTTAACCTGGGATGAGCAAATGATGGCAGGGAATGACTGGCTTTGTGGATTTTTGCGACGGAATCCCGAGCTGACCATAAGGCAACCTGAGGCAACATCTCTGGCTAGAGCTACAGCTTTCAACAAACATAATATTTGCACCTTCTTCAACATTGTGAAGGAAACCATTACAAAACTAAATGTGAGTGGAGTTCAAATCTACAATTTGGATGAGTCAGGTCTGACCACTGTACAGAAAGTGCCAAAAGTAATTGCCCCACAAGGAGTGAAGCAAATAGGCCAGGTGACATCCAGAGAAAGAGGAGAACTGGTCACAATCTGTTGCATTGTGTCAGCTGCGGGTCACATTATCCCTCCAGTTTTTGTGTTTCCCAGAAAAAATTTTAAGAATTTTATGCTTGCTGGAGCACCTGAAGGTTCCCTTGGCCTTGTGAATGAATCAGGTTGGATGACCCGTGATAATTTCGTCAAAGTTATAAATCACTTCATTAAGCATTCAAGACCTTCCAAAGACTTCCCTTTGATTTTGATCTTGGACAGTCACGATTCCCACATTTCATTTGAATCACTTGAACTGTGCAAGAAAAACAACATTCATGTGATCACGTTGCCACCACACACCTCATCTAAAACTCAGCCCTTGGACCGTTCAGTTTTTGGACCCATAAAGTCGGTCTACAACAATGCGTGTGATTCATGGATGATGAAAAATGTTGGGACACCACTGACAATCTATCAAGTTGCAAATCTAGGAGGCCACGCTTTTCTTAAAGCGGCAACTCCCATTAACATCCAATCAGGCTTTGCAGTGTCAGGTATTTGGCCCTTTAACGAAGATGTTTTTACAGAAGATGATTTTATGCCTTCAGAAATAACGAACAGGCCCATCAGCAAGGACAGTGAAAATGCCACTTTAGAAAGCAATGAACAGACAGGATCAGCATCTCCACATTGTGGTACCAGCACAGATCAAACTGCACAAGAATTTCATGAAAATCAGAAAGAGTGTAATGTTGAGAACCTTGTAGATGACTTGCAGGAAATATCACGGAGTCTTCAACATAAAGCTACTTCTTCCTTTACTTCGCCTCATGTTTTCAGAGGACTACCAAAAGCTGGTCCGCGAAAAAATTCAAATAATATGAGGAAAAGAGGAAAAACTATGCTGGCTACTTCTACGCCAGAAATGGATCGAATTAGGGAAAGAGCGGTGATGAAAGAAAAGGCAGCAAAAGTTCCACCCAAAAAGGCAAAGAGACAGCTGCTGAAAGAACTTGATGTTGATTCAGATCCAGAAACTGACATTTCGTTTTGTGATGACACAGATTCTGATGTTTCATTTGGTGAAAATTAGGAGTGTACGGTTAGCTTGACTGGTGTGCGTGAGGTTTTTGAAGGCTAGTGTGTGCTATGTGAATATGGAACAAAGAAGACTTGTGTTTACTATGTAGGAATTGTAAGGGGAGACATTGATGATGATGGTGATGTTGAGGTAGAGTTCTTGCGCAAGAGTGAGAAGGTTGCTGGTAAATTTGTTAAGCCTAACGTAGAAGATGTCGCCAGTGTCTCAATTACATGTATTAAAGCACAGCTTACTAGATCTACAATAACTGGAACCACTTCTAGGACCAAAGATGGCTATGTCTTCAAAGAAAGTCTTGCAGGCATAAATGTTCGATAAAACTTTATATTAGATTAATATATCATATTAAACTTTTTTACTGTCGCTTAAAATAATAAAAAAAAAAACAGCAAATATCCTTTTAATGATTATTTATTTCTTATAGCAATATGGATGAGTTGTTGCTGCTTCTTTTTAAAAAAGGTCCATTTCTCCCCACTATGGTCATTTGCTCCCCACGTGCTGGTCCATTTCACCCCAATGGTGGTCCATTACTCCCCATGTTCATATACATTTTTGAAATGCATTTTGTAAAGAAACATATAGAAATAGATTGCTAAATGTTTTCCCCTTTTAAAATAAATGAATGTACAACATTTTAGTCATGGTTTTGTTATGTTTCGATAAGATCTGTTCCGGTGATGAGCAAAAATTGAAAACTACAAAATTGCTGGTCCATTTCTCCCCAGTCTCCCCTACTAGTAATCGTGATGACGCGGTAAACCCGACGAGGTTACCAATGAAATTCTATGTGTCAGACTAAGAAGAAAGTGAGACTAGAAACTTGGAATGTGAGAAGTCTGTATGAGGACAATCTTAAGATAGTATATGATGAGATTAAAAGGTTAATTATTAACATTTTAGGAAATAGTGAACATCGCTGGAGAGGCAAGGGACATTTTACATCTGAATATGGAAATCTTTTCATATATTCTGGTAGAGATGTCGGAGGCCAGAGCGGAGTGGCATTTTGTTTAGATAAAATAAGTGCAAAAGCTTTAATTGGATATAACCCGGTTAGGGATAGAATCCTCACTGTGAGACTTAAAGGCAATCCAAAAAACACACATTTCTCATACAGATATAAGCACCTACTTCAACAGCATAGGAAGGCGAAATTGAAGATTTTCACAGCACGCTGCAAGACACATTACACAAGATTGGACATAATGACATAACAATAATGATGGGAGATTTTAATGCAAAAGTGGATACAGGACGAGCTGAACATGGGAGAAGCGTTTTAGGAAAATTTGGATTGGGAAATAGAAATGATGCAGGTGACAAATTAATTGCACTTTGCACAGACAATGAGTTAACGATAGTCAACACACTTTTTAAACAACCCCAAGAAAACTCTACACATGGAAGTTCCCGGACAGTATTATCAAAAAACCAGATAGACTATACTTTAATACAAAGAAGATGGATATCAAACATAACGGCAAATACCTTACGAAGTGTAGACTGTGATATAAATCATCAGCTATTAGAAGCAGACGTGAAAGTAAAACTCAAAAAGCTACCTATGGACCATCGCCACTTCGTTTTGATTTTACAAAACTACCAGATGCATGCAACATAGAATTTAAGAATCGTTCTGGGGTCTTGATGTCTATACATGAGGAAATGAACCTGATGAATTGGCAGTACAAGTTAGAGATATCTTGATAACAGCAGCCAAAGATCTCATTCCGACCAAGAAAAAGCAACATAAGCCATGGATTACATCAGACATGTTAGAATTAATAAAACAATGAAGAGAACTGACACAGAAAAGAGGGGAAACCGATACCAGCAGGGTGAAGTATAAATCTTTAACTCGAGAGATGAGAAATAAAAACAACAACACAAGAAATGACAAACACCAATATATACAAGATTGCTGTACCAGAATAGCGCAATATTATAAGACTGGCAGCGATTACGAAATGTTCAAAGAAAGGAAGTTATTAACAAGACAGGAACCTCAATTAAATGTTATGTGAGACATGTTGGGAAATATCTTAACAGAATCTAGACAAATTCTAGAACGATTGCAGGAATACTGCAGTGGAATGTATGATATTACTGACAATGAGGATATGAATGAGATACATGAACCAATAACAGCAGAGACAGAACGGGAACCCTCATTGGATGAAATTGCATGGGCAATAAAGAAACTGCAGAATGATAAATCACATGGATGTGATGAGATACCAGCTGAACTAATTAAAGCGGGAGGATAAGAAAGCATACAAATCTATCACGCATTATGTAAAAAGATATGGCATATGGCAACAAGATTGGAAGAGAACTATCTACATTCCGATACCAAAAGAGGGCTATCTGAAATTGTCCACCAACTATAGAACTGTTGCCCTGATAAGTCAAGCAAGTAAAATTCTACTAAAAAAATCATAATAGGAAGATTTCGTTTAAAAAAAAAAATGGAAAAAGAAATTAACGTGGTTCAGGCTGGATTTAGACGAGGCAGAGGAACAAGGGATCACATACTCAACATGCGTTTTATAATATAGAAGTGCAGAGAATTTAATGTAAACCTATTCTCATGTTATGTAGATTACTCAAAGCCATTTGACTGTGTACAACATCAGAAACTTTGGGAAATCATGAGGAATATGGGCTTTCCATCACATGTAATACAGCTCATAAAATGCTCTATCTAGACCAACAAACAGTGGTTAGAATAAATGGCAAGACATCAAACTGATTTGACATCAAGCAAGGAGTCCGTCAGGGATGTGTGCTGAGCCCCTATTTGTTTAACCTCTACTCCGAAAATGTAATGTAAATTGTCAGAGATGATATAACTAAGGAGCAATGTGATGCCCTAAATATGAAATTCCAGAAATTCGATATAGTGATGATACAGTATTACTATCCACATCACAGAATGGTGTAGAAAAACTAATAACCTCAACCCAAAAGAATAGTGAAAATCACTCTTATATCTTAACGTGACAAAAACAAAGATAAAACACGATGATGCTCTTAGTGCCATAGAGGCCTTGACAACTCTTGACCACGTGGACACACTTCCCACTATAACAGAAGTTAAGAGTGCTATTAATGAACTTGAATCTGGTAAGGCTCTGATAAGGATGGGATTGAAATAGATGTTACCTGGAGTGGGCAAGGAACACTCACTCTACAGATCCGTCAGCT
Organism: Cepaea hortensis; assembly: GCA_963921405.1. Lineage (NCBI taxonomy): Eukaryota > Metazoa > Mollusca > Gastropoda > Stylommatophora > Helicidae > Cepaea > Cepaea hortensis. The sequence goes on along the minus strand of OY992880.1, from coordinate 94,333,604 downwards.
AATAGAGCTAAGCTGGCGAGAAGGACAAGACCGACAGGAATTCAAAGTTTCAAACATAATAACATTGTACAAGAACAAGGTGCAGTGACTGTGACCTAGTCATCGGGACGCCCATCTATTTTTGCCTATAGTAAATATTCAAAACAATGTTTTCCCGCAGTGAATTTCAATAATGAAGACACAAACAATAGATTGCACGATTTACTGCCTGGCATATTTAGCTGCATCTCGTCAGGTACATACTGCAGAAATCACACAACGTAAAGTAAATTAACTAGATAAATCCTTCAAGTTGAAATATACAAATATTCGCACAGTAATGTCAATCGTCTAACACGGTAATTTTAATCTGACTAACATGTCTTTCTGTTTGCACAATTCTGGCTTGCGTTGATTGATCATAATTGCTACTGCAAACTTTAACAAGCGAGTATTTTGTGTGTTAAACAACACGCGAAAGGCAGTGTCTCTGTCCACCACATGGCCGCTTTCGATAATGTGACTACCAATTGAAGATGCGTGGAGCTTCCGGTGTGTCGGCCTCACTAGGCTAGCATCTCCTGTGTGTCGTACCTTGTTGAACCATTGAGGTATGTGTTCTGACACTCGTTTGTTAAGCTGTCTCTCTGTTCTACCAATGTAGAAGGCCTGGCATCTACATGTGAATTAGTAAATACAATTGTTTGTGGCGTACAGAGGAACAGGCTCTTTGACTGCTGGTATGAGAATCGGTATAGTTTGATATCTAATGAATGGAGTTGCAGCACAGAATGTTCGGCCTACTGCTGTAGTAAGCCGGTCTTGTAGACGTTGCATTACGTCATCCCCTCGAAAGGTTAGCTGGATGAATACCTTGAGTTTAGGGACTGTAGTTACGTCTGGTTTTGGTTTGGGCTGTTGGCAGTGGCGCTTTATAAATCCTGTGGAGTACCCATTCAGGTTTAAGACATTCTTCAGAGTTTCAAATGCCTCTGTCAGTGTGTCCTGGGTGTATATCTTTCTAGCACGGTCAAACAGGGTCCGTACTAAGCCCCGTTTGTACTGGACAGGTGTGAAGCTCTGAAAATTTAGGTATTGGCCAGTCCATGTTCCTTTCTTTGAATTGTGCCGTCTGCTCTATGTCTCATTAGAATATCTAGGAACGGCAACGCTTCGTTGTGTTCGTGTTCCATAGATAGAGAGATGTTTTTATGCGTCATGTTCATTATGGCCTGGAACGATGTTGCTTGTAGCTCGTCTGTGGTGATAATTATTATATCGTCCACATAACGACGGTAAAAGACCAAGTTGTTGATGTCTGAGGATCTCTTTTCTTCTAAATGTGCCCTGAAGATGCCCGCTAGAATAGGACCAAGAGGACTTCCCATGGCCACTCCGTCAATTTGGCGGTATGGCTTAGTTAGAAAATTGAATTGTATGTTGGCGGTACATAGTAGTAGTAGTCTCTCCAGAATAGGTGATGGTATGCCTAATCTTAGTTGTTTGTCTTTAATACGTTCCCTTATTATTTTCACTGTCTCCTCTAATGGAACGTTGGTGAATAGGGAGGCTATATCCATGGATGCCATGTGTTTGTTATTTATGTCCGTAGTATCCAATAATTCCACCAGTTGGAATGTATCTCTGAGTATTTTTTGATCGAAGGACTGTCGTACTGGCTTTAAAATTTCGGCTAGCCATCTCGCCATTCGATGTTGTGCAGAGTTAACCATGGACAGGATAGGTTTTAGCGGGATGCCGGGGTTGTGAAGTTTGGGTAGACCGTAGATCTGAGGAGTGTGCGAGCCACGTGGTGTGAGCGTTTTTGCAGTGGCCTCACTGATGAGTCCCGCATTCACAAGAGATTGGATCTCTTTCCTCATTATTGCATCCAGGTCCTCCGACTTGTTTACTTTTTGATCTATCCTGAATTTAGATTCATCTGATAATATTTTATCCATTTTTCTCTGGTAGTCTGACAAGTCCATCAGCACTGCACCGCTCCCTTTGTCAGGTTTCAGTATGACGAGGGTTTTGTTAGCCTTTAACGCTTTTAACGCAGTAAGGTGTTCTTTGGTCAGCGGACATGTCTGTTTGGAGTGTGTTGAGCGATACTGGTGTTCTAAATCTACCAGTTTGGCCTTCAGCCACCCGACCGACTCAGCAGAAGTAGGTGATAACTTTGAGACTTGATCAAACAACATTTCAAACTGTGCTTGCGACTCAACACTGTTAATGTGTTTAGGCTTTATGCAGAATTTTAATCCGTATGCAAGGGCCTCCGTTTCAATGTTGTTGAGTACGTACGACGATAAGTTCCTCACGTACTTCTCTGGATTGTCTAGTACTGACGTTGTTACCTTTTCAGTGCTCAGTGATTTGTTGAGGCGAGCATTCTCTGCGATTTTCACCTTGTACACTGTTTCTGTGCAGAATTTAGTGAACTTCAAGTAGCCATACAAGCTCAATTCTTTGGTGACGTAGTAGGCAGAACTATGTGTGCGCTTCAATTTGGCCAGCTTGGACTGGGTTTCTTCTAACTGGTTTTTTGTCAGTCGTCTCAAGTTTTTTCTTGTCGGACATATTCTGTCGGCCCTCGGAGATCTGAAATACCGGTTAGGAAATATCCCCGTCCTTGGGCATTCCTCGAGAAATCTCAATCGACAATCCTGTAACGATATTTTACATTCAGCTTGAGTAATCCATCTAATCGCTTCACAGTTGGCAATGGGAGGCGACGTTTCAGAAATATACCTCAATGGGTCAACAAGGTACGACACACAGGAGATGCTAGCCTAGTGGGACCGACACACCGGAAGCTCCCCGCGTCTTCAGTTGGTAGGCACATTATCGAAAGCCGCCATGTGGTGGACAGAGACACTGCCTTTCGCGTGTTGTTTAACACACAAAATACTCGCTTGTTAAAGTTTGCAGAAGCAATTATGATCAATTAACACAAGCCAGCATAGTAAATATATTCATGTTACAATGTATATCGTTATCGTAGTACAGTTAAGTCTACCGCCAAACCATGTGGATTGGTTGGATTTGGTCCAGTTCAGCCTATCGAGCCTATTGGTAACATCGAGCCAGCCATTTTTTCCCGGCTCGGCGCTAAAAGCCCCTAGTCTCGTGAATGATGTATGAATGATATAATGTATGAAAGAGGGTGTTAGAAGGGCAGAATGCGTGCCCAATTCTTAACCCTTTAGAAATAAAGTTTGTTTGTTAGTTCGTTCGTTCATTATCCTACCCAACGCTGGAGAGAATATTTTCCCGATCAAGCTAGTCTATTTTTCACTTTTTACGTGAAAAAGAAGAAATTACTACTCGTCTACACTTAGCCTACTATTTGAGAAAAAGAAATGTAGTAATACTAGTGGCACCGATCTCACAGCCGAAGAGTGTATTCTCGAGACAGGCAGGGTATGTGACCAATTTACGTTAAACAGTATTGTAGTAAATAAATGTGTTAACTAACATAGGTTTGAAATAAAATATATCTATTTATGTATAAAGTACACGAAGATAGTAAGTCCGTAACTAAGTACAGAATATAATAATGCGAAAGGCAAAGGCCTAGCAGAATATTTAAAAGATCGGCACTTTTATCGAAAATGGGAAGCGATTTGAACATAAAAGAAAATAATGAATCGGCATAACCCAGGACGTGTGGAATTAGTAAATTCCATTAGGTAATACTAAATAATAATAATAATAATGTATTTATAGTTTAAAAGGATTTATAATATGAGAGTAGTGTTCTGCAGGAACGGAAAGTTATTAATAAATAATATAAATAAAACCCAGAATTTAACATGTCGTAATTTCCACAGCATCTATATTTTCGACACGTTGAGTTAGAAGACATACCCAAGCCACGTGACAATCTTGACTATCCCTGTGTGTTTATTTTAATCTTGAATTAGGTCGTATAACTAGTCTAATATAGTAACCATTCCTGTAGGAAGGCTGTCATGACATTCGTAATAATTTCTGTGTATCTAAGAGGGGAGACTGTTCACAAACCAGACTATACTTTCGCTAACAAATTCCTATGAATCTATGTGAGGTTTTCGTCCTGGGAATCGGAAACTATGTATAACGTGTGTGTGTTAGCAAGGCGACTCGAATGAGGTGACCGTCTTTCTAAATATATGTATGTATCACATGTTGGGTGGATTACATTTGAGTGATGAGGCTCTATCAAATAGAAAAGATTGGCCGAAAAGTCTACGATAGAGCACTCGCCAGATGTTGCTATTTACTTTAACTTCAGATGATTGTAACCCAAATCGTTGATAGATACTACATCTGGCTGCAACAACTACAACTAAGTAACAAACTTGTGTATCTTCGTGGCTTACTTGCCACATCTCACTTGTGTAAACATAAATGAACAATAAATGTCACACCTTAATAACAGAAGTTAAATACAGACATTGTTCGGCAAATCTATAAACAATCATAGGGCGTTATTTATAAAATCAAATAAAAACGAGGCCTGGATCCAGACATCCAGCCCGCATATTCGTGCACTTCAACGTCCCCAGAGGAGAAGAAGCAGAGACTAAATCTTGAAGTACACGACTGCCAGCTGCGAGGACAGGAAGCCGAAGTGTCTCCCACACCTAAATCACATACTATCATTGAAATAGGGTCAATGTGCAAAAGTCAAGGATTTAAGCAATAACATGAATATTAGCCTAAGAATAAGATTGACAACAAGACGATTGAATATAGCAATTTAGGAAATCTGAGGTATATTCAATCCCCTTATCTGTGTCGGTGTTGTCTCCCGTGGAGGGCACTCAATTTTTTCTAAATACATTTTTGTTGTAGATTGAAATTTTAAAACCAAAGATTTTGTTGTAATCTTAGCTAAGCTTAGAATAGTGATTTAATGTGATGGAGCGAGAGTTTGTAATTTTATTATTTGTCTTCCTAACTCATTGGTATGAGAAAGGGTAAGACTGAGGGATCTTTTACTTCCCATGCACATTGTAGCAGGGTAGTTAGGTCTGCGATATTTCTATAAAGTACTGCTGTTCGCATTACTTCCTTTAGCCTCATAACTGTTAGAATACTAGATAAATTCTTGGGCCTGTTCTTTCGTACAGCCTACATCTACGAGCCAATTCGACTCTTGTCTTCGGCAGTGAATAGTCTTTCTCTCTGAAAGTCTACTTGTCGCTACTTTGGTGTGAGAAATCTATCAAATAGTCAGCGCTACGCTACAGTGACTGTAACAACTATAGGGGTATCTCATTTCTGTGTATTGTTGTGAAAGTATTTGCCAGAATTTCCTGCTCAGACTTCAAGCCCTGGGTGAAAAATTCTACCCATAACTACAGCGTGGCTTTCAACGGAACAGGGCTACCATTGATATGCTATTCTCATTGCGACAAATGCAGGGAAAATGCCGTAAACAGAATCAAACACTGTTTATTGCCTTCATCGACAACACAAAGGCATTTTATTTGGTTATTCGTGAGGGTCTGTTTAAGGTAGTAGAGGCCACCCACCAACTCTTCTGTCCATTGTGGAATCGTTCCACACAAGCATGAAGAGTATAATCAAATTTGATAGTGCAACTTCAGAAGAGTTTGAAATCAAGAGTGGAGTTAAGCAAGGTTTTGTACTAGATCACACCATCTTTGGAATATACTTTTCACTTCTACTGAAATAAGTCTTTCGTAATCAGGATGGTGGTATATACATTCACTCACGCTCAGATGGCGGCCTCTACAATTGAAGGCCAAGACCAAAATTAGGAGGGTACTCATCAAAGAGTTGCTGTTTACAGATGATGCTGCAATTACGATCTGCTGTGAGAAAGAATTACAACGTCTACTATCTGCATTCTCCAATGCTTGTTGTGAATTTGATTTATTAATTTGTAAAAAGAAGACACAGATTATGTCACAAGGTGCACATGGGGTCCATCAATCTTTATTGACGAAAAGATAGTAGACCATTTTACATATCTAGGACCAGAGGTAAATAACAAATTATCCCTAGATCAGGAAAACAACATCAGGATTGGTAAGGCAGCAACAACAATGAACAGGTTAACAAAAAGAGTCTAGGAGAACAGGAAGCTTACTGCCAAAACAAAAGTTTTTGTCTATCAAGCCTGTGTCCTTAGTACTCTTCTTTATGGCAGTGAAACCTGGACATCTTACTCACACCAACAGAAACGTTTAAACAGCTTTCATATGTGGTGACCGCGAAAAATACTTGGTATTAACTGGCAAGACAAAATCACAAGTACTGAAGTATTGGAAAGATCAGGTTGTGTAACGGTATATTCCAGGGTCAGTGTTCATAGACTTAGATGGATATGACACGTTAGGAGGATGGATGATGGTAGAATACCAAAGGGCATCTTTTGGTGAATTTCAGATGGGTAAGAGGTCTCGGGGTCTGCCTCTACTAGATGCCTCAATACAAAGATGTGTGTAAGCGGGACATGATTGATACATGCATTGATAATGCACATTGGGAGCAAGTCGCCGCTGAACATGTTACAAGGAGGGCAAATATCAGAAATGGAATAAAGACAAAGGAGAAAATGATTGCAGATAGGTCACACACTGAAAGCTTGAGACGTAAGATGGTGCGTGATGGTGGAAATGACCATGTGCTCACATGCATCCATTGTGGACGAACATTTACAGCACGAATGTGGTCTAATTAGTCACATTCGCTACCGCCATGGGTTGTAGTTATTATGCCTGTTTGAAGTCTAATGTAACAAACTATCGTTTGTCAAGACGGCGAGAAGCCAATGCATCATATTGTAGCCTATTGCCCTGTGTTCTTTATATCCAATAACATATGTAAGCGTACTGTCCACTTCTCCAAATCTTCAAGAAATTATATAAGTGTGTTATGCACTGCTCCATATTTTCACCACCATATATATGTGAACAAGTCAATGCCTCATACATTCAACAACATAATGTGTGTCGTCTACTACCTCATGTCTTTAATACCATATGTATGTGTGCTGTCCATTGCTTCATAACTTCAGAAATATGTGTGAATGGTTTGTTCACTTCCTCACATTTTCAACAACATACATGTGTATGTGCTGTTCACTGCCTCACATCTCCAACAACATACGTGTGTTATGTTCACTGCCTCACATCTTTAACAGCATATGTGTAAGTGTTATGTTCACTGCCTCACATCTTCAACAGCATATGTGTAAGTGTTATGTTCACTGCCTCACATCTTCAACAACATATGTGTAAGTGTTATGTTCACTGCCTCACATCTTCAACAACATATGTGTAAGTGTTATGTTAACAGTCTCACATCTTCAACAACATATGTGTAAGTGTTACGTTCACTGACTCACATTTTCAACAACATATGGGTAAGTGTTATGTTCACTGCCTCACATCTTCAACAGCATATGTGTAAGTGTTATGTTCACTGACTCACATCTTCAACAGCATATGTGTAAGTGTTATGTTCACTGACTCACATCTTCAACAGCATATGTGTAAGTGTTATGTTCACTGCCTCACATCTTCAACAGCATATGTGTAAGTGTTATGTTCACTGCCTCACATCTTCAACAACATATGTGTAAGTGTTATGTTAACAGTCTCACATCTTCAACAACATATGTGTAAGTGTTACGTTCACTGACTCACATTTTCAACAACATATGGGTAAGTGTTATGTTCACTGCCTCACATCTTCAACAGCATATGTGTAAGTGTTATGTTCACTGACTCACATCTTCAACAGCATATGTGTAAGTGTTATGTTCACTGCCTCACATCTTCAACAGCATATGTGTAAGGGTTATGTTCACTGCCTCACATCTTCAACAACATATGTGTAAGTGTTATGTTCACTGCCTCACATCTTCAACAACATATGTGTAAGTGTTATGTTCACTGCCTCACATCTTCAACAACATATGTGTAAGTGTTACGTTCACTGCCTCACATCTTCAACAACATATGTGTAAGTGTTATGTTAACAGTCTCACATCTTCAACAACATATGTGTAAGTGTTATGTTCACTGCCTCACATCTTCAACAACATATGTGTAAGTGTTATGTTCACTGCCTCACATCTTCAACAGCATATGTGTAAGTGGTATGTTCACTGCCTCACATCTTCAACAACATATGTGTAAGTGTTATGTTCACTGACTCACATCTTCAACAGCATATGTGTAAGTGTTATGTTAACAGTCTCACATCTTCAACAACATATGTGTAAGTTATGTTAACAGTCTCACATCTTCAACAACATATGTGTAAGTGTTATGTTAACAGTCTCACATCTTCAACAACATATGTGTAAGTGTTACGTTCACTGCCTCACATCTTCAACAGCATATGTGTAAGTGTTATGTTAACAGTCTCACATCTTCAACAGCATATGGGTAAGTGTTATGTTAACAGTCTCACATCTTCAACAACATATGTGTAAGTGTTACGTTCACTGCCTCACATCTTCAACAGCATATGTGTAAGTGTTATGTTAACAGTCTCACATCTTCAACAGCATATTGGTAAGTGTTATGTTAACAGTCTCACATCTTCAACAACATATGTGTAAGTGTTACGTTCACTGACTCATATCTTCAACAACATATGTGTAAGTGTTATGTTCACTGCCTCACATCTTCAACAACATATGTGTAAGTGTTATGTTCACTGCCTCACATCTTCAACATACGTGTGTGTGTGTGCTGTTCACTGCCTCATGACTTCAGCAACATATGTGTGAGTGTTCTGTTCACTACCTCATACCTTCATAAATATATGTATGCGTGCTGTCCTCTACTCCATATCTTCAGCAACATGTATAAGTGTGTTGTCGAAAATCACAGAATAGCAACTCATTCAACAGATTACAGAACAGACATAACTTTAGGACCCAGGGAATGAGATAGTCTAGGAGAATTAACTAGTTGATGTGAATGGTTCAGATCAGCAGGCATACAAACTTTGCTTGTAGGTGGATGAAACATCCAGCAAGAACTGGGTGAGCCCAGATATTAAAGTGGGACCACGCAGAAGCTATAAACAGACTTACAAAAGAAAAAGATGTTCTTGTGTACTTACATTTGCATTTTGAGAATGTGCAAGTCCGAGACTCGGAGTTTATACCAGCACACGAGCCACCAAACGAAGGCAGTGGATTATCACAGGGACGATATCGATTGGATTCACCAGTGTCACAAGTGACAGTGCACGGACTCCAGCTCAACCAGGAACCCCAGCCGCCGGGAACTGTCAACACAGGCAACTGTCATTTACCGAATACAGAAAAACAAAGTTCCCAGTTGATTAATTATATTTTTCATCTTTTATTTTCAGCTTTACTGCAGAAAATATTCATGAATTAGAGATGAACTCGGCTACTCTAACTCCCTGTAATTATAACATGTAGCAAGATTATGACTTTCCTTTATATAGTTATTCACCAATGTTGTTTCAGACTTCTTTCATTCACATAATAGCTGCATTAAGTCTTTTTGTCCACTTTCCATTTCATATTTACAGTCCGCAAGAAATTATTTTTGGATGAAAATCAGTCTTCCTCTAAAAGTACTGGAGAGTTTTGGTCAGAGACCATAACTTTATGAAGGGAAAATCCCAACTGCACCTCCCCGTGGTAGAGGATGGAAACACACTACGGTGTGGCTAACACAGCTCTGGGGACCGAGTATCCACCGGAATAAGTGGACAACTCTGCACCTGAGCAGGGCAGGGCACTCACTTGTCCTTACAGTCGGAAATGGCTGTCAAAGGCAGAGTTAAAAGACCACCGTGTGAATGTGGAAGGCAAGGGGAAACCACCAGATTATCTTCCCAAGACTTCATGGCAAAACATAAATCAAAGTTAGTGAAGGACGTTAATGGCTGTCTTAGGGCATTCTCGTCCGGTAGGGACAGTCATGAGCCACAGGTGACACCAGACCGTCATCCAGCTACTGATGGCAAAATCATAACTAAAATAAATAAATTTAGAGTAGGAACATGGAATGTTAGGACATTAAATGAGCTAGGAAAGTTGACCAATGTTCTAAGAGAGATGGATAGCATGAAAATGAATATACTAGGCGTTAGTGAGATGAGATGGAAGGGATCGGGCAAAATTATAGCTGACAATCACACAATAATTTATTCTGGAGGGAAAACACATGAAAAAGGTGTAGGAATAATATTAGACGAAAAAACAGCCAAGTCAATTAATGGATACTGGTGTATTTCAGATAGAGTTATTATGGTAAAAATCAAAGGCAAACCAATAGACATAAATATTATACAAGTATATGCACCAACAGCAAGCAGTAGTGATGAAGAAATACAACACTTTTACGACGAAATAGAAATGGCGATGGCTCAAATTGGATCACAAGAAATAAAAATAATACTTGGTGATTTTAATGCAAAAGTAGGAAAGGGAAAAATGGAGGATGTAGTGGGGAATTATGGTTTAGGTACAAGAAATGAAAGAGGGGAAATGCTAATAGAATGGGCAAATATCAATGAGATGATAATTGGAAACACATGGTTTAAACACCATAAAAGACGACTGTACACATGGATAAGCCCTGATAAGAAAATACGCAACCAAATTGACTACATACTAATTAATAAAAGATTTAGAAATGCTTTAATTAATGTAAAGACAATGCCTGGTGCTGACTGTAATAGTGATCATGTACCACTATGTGGACAAATAAAAGTAAGATTAAAGAGAGGGAAAAAAATGGTTAAGAACATGAGACTTAATAAAGAGGTTCTGAAAATAGATAAAGAAATGCAAGAACAATACAGAGTGACTGTGAAAAATAGGTACAATGCAATAACTAAAATACAGAGTATAGATGAACAATGGGAAATGTTAAGGGACTCCATTCATCAAACTAGCAAAGAAGTATTACCGGAGAGAGGCAAAATAGCTAAGAAAAAATGGATGAATGAAGATATCTTAAAACTGATGGACAAAAGAAAACAGAGTAAAAATGACAAACAAGAATACGCTAAGATAAATAAAGAAATAAAAGATAAATGTGGGAAGGCTAAAGAAAGTTGGTTAAACGAGCAATGCAAAAAAATTGAATTAAATTCCATTAAAGATACAAAAAATATGCACAGAAAAATCAGTGAGCTTACAGGAAGAAAAATAAGAATAAATACAGGGTGTTTGAAATCAAAAACAGGAAAGATAATATTAGAGGAAGATGCTATAATGAAGAGGTGGAATGAGTATATAAGAGAATTATATGAAGGAGAAAGGGGAGAATTAACAGAAGATAGTAACTTAGAAGGTCCACCTATTCTGAAAGAAGAAGTCGCTGACGCTATGAAACGTATGAAGAAAGGAAAAACAGCTGGGCCAGATGAAATCACAATAGAAGAATTAGAAGTATTGGGAGAATTTGGAGTAGATATATTAACCAAAATGTTGAATGATATTTACAGCAGTGGATATTTACCCAGTGATATGCTGAAATCTTTATTTATAGCTATACCAAAAAGACCAGGAGCAATTGATTGTGAAGATTTTCGTACAATTAACCTTATAAACCATATCACTAAGCTTCTACTCAGAATCATAATGAGAAGAATCAAAAAGAAAATAAAAATGGAAATTAGTGAAGAACAGTATGGATTTGTGGAAGGAAAGGGCACAAACAATGCAATTTATACATTACGGACACTAATAGAAAGGTCAATAGAGAAACAGAGAGACATATATTTGTGCTTCATAGATTATACTAAGGCATTTGATAAAGTAAAACATGATGAACTGATTAAAATGTTGGAAGATATCAACATTGATGGAAAAGATTTAAGAATAATAAAGAATGTTTACTGGAACCAAGTAGCAGCAATTAAAATGGGAAATAAAGAGGGTAGTTACGAACGGATAAAGCTAGGAGTACGACAAGGGTGTGTCTTGTCACCAGATCTTTTCTCCCTGTATAGCGAAGTAATAATGAGAGAGATCAAAGAGATGCCAGGAATACTAGTTGGAGGTTATAATATAAATAATATACGCTATGCAGATGACACAGTATTGGTGGCGGATAATTCAACAGACCTACAACAATTATTAGACGTTGTAGTAACAGAGAGTGCAAGGAAAGGACTCTCCTTGAATATCAAGAAAACAGTAACAATGGTAATATCAAAGAAAATGGTGACACCAAAATGTGACATAGAAATAGAAGGGAAAATCCTTAACCAAGTTGATAATTTTAGATACCTAGGGGCATTTATAACATCAGATGGAAGATGTACAACAGAGATTAGGAGTAGAATAGGGCAGGCAAAAGCCGCTTTTCAGAAAATGAAGAGTATCTTATGCAATAAGTCACTATCACTGAATGTAAGAAAGAGAGTGCTGAAATGCTATGTAGAACCAGTTTTGCTGTATGGCAGTGAATCTTGGAACGTAAATGAACAAATTAAGAAGAAATTAGAAGCAACAGAGATGTGGTTCCTGAGACTAATGTTGCGAATTCCTTGGACTGCCAGAGTAACTAACGACGACTGCCTGAAACAGGCTAATGAAACTAGAACATTATATACAACAATAAGACAGAGACAAACATCTTTCTTCGGTCACGTGATGAGAAGAGAGGCATTGGAGAACATCGTAACAACTGGAAAGATCGAGGGGAAGAGAGGCAGAGGTAGACCAAGAGAAGTGATGCTGGATGGATTGAGACGGTGGCATGGAGGAATATCAGCACCAGAGTTGATCCAGAAAACCAAAGACCGAGATCTATGGAGAGCCATGAAGGCCTACGCCAGCCGGCACGGCACTTGATGATGATGATGATGATGAAAATCAGTCAGTAAAATTTTTAAATGTATCTAATTATCTATACATGTTTACCATATAATACATGGGAATTGTTACTATAATGTAAAATAACACATTTAATTTAGTGCTGTAGCCTACAACAAAAATGCTTCATAAAAAGACCGGCTTTTAATTCAAAATTATAAAATTATAACACTAAATTATGCCAGCTCCCTGGCCTAGGGGTTAGCAGCTTGCTCCGTTAATCCCGAATACTCTCGTGGTTGACGTGAGCGCACGAGAATTAGAAGTGGTTCGAGTCGTGCCAGTGACTTATGAGAGTATGGAGCTGGTCGCTCAGAAAGTCGTGGCGTGCTGATGAGCGTAATCTAGCCTAGGAATCAACATACAGCTGAAAGATGCTGGTGTTGACCGCAATATCCTGAAACAGGATGGAAACGCGGGGAAAAAAAACACTAAATTATAGATGCGATTCGTAAGCCTGTTTACCTGCTTTCGAAATACAGCGGCGACCGATTTGGCAGAATTGGTATGGGAGCCGTTCGTTCAGAAAGCAATGGCAAAGTACTGAACGCAAACTTGCCAAGACATCAATAACAGCAGTAAACTGCTGGTATTGACAGCGATGTCCTGTAAAAAAAGATGTGAAAAAAAAACTATAGATACCTGGACAAGGATCTGCATTACAAAACTGCACAGCCATTATCTCTCCTCTACAGACAGCTTTTGTATTCTTACAACCACGTTTTCTTTGCCTCCTCCCACCTCCACAGCTTTGAGTACACTGTGTCCATTCTGACCACTGGGTGTAAAGCGACTCAAGGTCAGGGTTCAAGGGTAGGTTGAATGGGTCATCTTCATCAATTTTAGGCTGCTGAGAACATAATTATTTAAACTTAACTTTTATGTCACAAAATTAACCATTAATGATGAGAAAACTATTATAGGCAACTAGGTTCTTGTATTGGTGTAAAGACAAAATATTTTACAATGATTAAACGGAAAGGAATTACCTGAGGGGGTTGTGAAAGTTTCATAATCATCATCATCATCATCATCATCATCATCATCATCTTCCACTTCTGCCGTCAAGCGTCGTGAGGAGGATTAATTTGCGTTCCAGCGCCCAGTGGGCGGCGCTGGATAGTGTCATTCCGTGTGATTGTACAATGTCTTTGATGTCGTCAATCCATTTTCTTCTTGGACGTCCTCTTGGTCTCGTCGCAGATGATCTTTGATGTAAGGCCAGTGGTGGTAGTTATTGGTGTTACATTCTAACGACATAGCCAAACCACTTGATCTTCTGCCTTTCAATAAATGTGGCACAAGGTGGTGATCCTACTGTCTGTCTAATAACGGCATTTCTTACTCGGTCTTGGATTGTTAGATTGGCAGCTCTCATCAGGCATCTCATCTCGCAGGTGTTGATTTTTAGAAAGTGTGATTTGGATAAAGTCCAGGTTTGAGATTGATAGCATAGGGTTGATGTGAATATGGTGCTTATTATCTGTCGTTTTGCGGACATGGGTATATTTGGATGTTTCAGTAAGGGTGATAGTTGATATGTAAGTGCACTAGCTTTCTGACATCTGATTTCGATTTCTCTGTCCAATCTGCCATCTTCTGTGATCATAATTCCAAGATATTTGAATTCTTTAACTTGTTTCAGAGTTGTGCAATTTATCTGTATACTTAATGGGCCCGGCGATCTGCTAACTTGCTTTACTTCGGTTTTGGCTGTGTTTATACTCATATTGTATCTGCTGCAGGTTGAACTCAGATTATTAACATGAAGTTGTAGTCTGCCCTCATCGCTGTAAAACATGCACTGATCGTCTGCAAATAGAAGTTCATTTATTTCCTGTGGAAATATTTCCTGGAGTAAAGAGTTCTAAATTTTCTGAATATGTTCTGTCAAGACTTGCTTCTTTGGATATTCTGTCCATGTAGACATGAAATAGCAGAGGAGAGAGCACACATCCCTGTCTCACTCCTGTATTGACTGTGAACATATCTGATATTCCTTCCTGTGTTCTTACTGCACTTCGGCTTGAGTGGTACATGGCTATGATGTTTTTAAGCAATTGCCCTTGTATCCCATAGTCTTCAAGGATGGTCCATAATGTGTATCTGTCTACTCCATCATAACTAAATAAATTAACTTAAACCCAAACTTCACACTAATCTCTACATTTAAGAAAGAATAGACCCATAGAAATTAAAACCAAAACATATATCTAATTTCTATTCATAATTCGCTTTACCAAATATTTATTTCATAGAATAGTATACAATTAGTGAAGAATGTCTATCCTACACAGAGGTTCTGTACTATATACATAACGCTGAGTTTGCGAAGATGACAACTCTTAGTAAATAGCTTAGTCATTCTATCATCTGTCTCGGGCATTAGGTCCTCTGTCACCACTAGACGGCGTCTATCCCCTTTCCATTTGTCCATATCCGGTAGGCCTTCGTTTAACTGGATACCCTTCACAGTCTCATACACGGATTGCCATTCTCCCTAGCACCATATAACTTCCTCTCGTATCAGGACGATTGTGTTTAGGAGACGGGCCAGGAACTCCTGCACAAAGAGAGATTTTCCGCTCCCCGCTGGTCCCGCAATCAACGCCGTAAAAGGATGTTTCCACCTAGGATCCATGACTAATAATAACCACCTACTTACTAACGTCGCGTATTTTAATGGGTGCCCCACCCCGCGCACGCCCCGCACACACACACACACACACACACACACACACACACACACACACGCACACGCACACACACACACACAGCTGTTAAAGGTTATATAACATCCCGGTAGAATTAAATGAGTTAAAAAGACGGACCTTGACATAGGCATGGACTCGCGATATAATCAACCTGAATTATATAGTTTTATATAGCAGTGTTTAATAATGAGAACAGTAATTGAAAGTTATATAGAAGCAAGATCTACACCTTTGCTTTATTGACTACACAAAGGCTTTCGATAAAGTAAGTCATGTCAACATGATAGAGATGCTTGCAGATCTACAAATTGATGAGAAAGATATGTTACAAACATATATTGGAAACTAGCTGCCATAAGAATTGCTAATGAAGTAGGTCAATATCATCAGCCTGTTAAGAGAGGTTAAGGTGTAATGTCACCAGATCTTTTTTCCCCTGTACAGTTAAAATATTTTCAAAACTGTAGAAGATATGAAAGGAATCATCATTGGGGGACTATAACATAAACAACATTAAATATGCAGATGATACAGTCTTGATTGCAAACAATGAACAGGACCTGCAAAATTTAGTAGATGCGGTTGTTACACACAGTGAACAACTAGGGTTAGAATTGAATTGTAAGAAGACACAGATTCTGGTCGTCATTGGGAAGAAGGAAACACCACAATGTAATATACAAGTAAATAGGAATATTCTTAACAAGTGAATCGGTACAGTTATTTCGGAACAGTCATAAGATCTGATGGGAGATGCCTTGAAGAAATTAGAACAAGAATTGCGAAAGTAGCCTTTTACAAGATGAAAAACATACTGCCCAATAATAAGATATGAACTGAAACGAGAAAAACAGTCTTGAAGTGCTACATTGAACCTGTACTTTTGCATGGATGTGAAGCGTGGACAATGAGCAGACAAGCTGAAAAACATCTGATGGCTGTAGAAATGTGGTTTCTGAGGAAAATGCAAAGAATACCGTGGACAGACAGAAAAACTAATGAGCAAGTCCTTCATAAAACAAATGAAGATCGTAAACTGATTAGGGACATTAGACGTAGACAGTCAAAATATTTTGGACATGTTATGAGAATAAATGAAATGGAGAACTTGGTGATAACTGGTAAGATCGAAGGGAAGAGACCAAAGGGAAGACCGTGAAGTAAATACCTGGATGGCTTGGTCATGTGGCATGGTCGAGACAGAAACATGGAGCTGATCCACGACTCTGGTGATCGAGTGAGATGGCAAGACATGACCGCCCACGCTTATCGGCATGGCACATGATGGTTGGATGGATATTGCAGTGTAAGCTGTAACCTCTGATGTGGGCAACCTTAAAATATAATGCCGAAAACGATTACTACGTACATAGTTCCATAGCAGTTACCTTTGTTAGAGTGTGAATGGTTCGGCCTTTATATATTCAAGAGCATGGTATAATGAGGATGGACTGCACTCACCTTCCCTGCCACCTCTCTTTTCCAGATAATTCTAAGAAAATTATGGAATCACACAGTACCATTTTATTACCAGCCAGGTAGTCATGCTATTAGAGTTCGCAACGATGCAGATTTTCATAAATTGACCTAGACTCCCAAAATGTATACCAGGAAATGTCTTTAATAAGTCAAGGCTACTAAAGTTATATTGACCATATGACCCCTCGTGTGATGATTGGTCTATAAAAATATGAGATTAAGACCATACGGCCAATAAGCCCCAGAGCATGTACAAAGAGTCCTTGGCTACTACATTTTCATATTTTATGCGATTGGGTCGATCTCAGGGCTGTGTTTTTTTTTTCTTTTCTAAACCAGGTTTTCTCTTCACATTCAACTTCGGTGTCCATCGCGAAATGTCTCCCGCCAAGGTGAGTTTTCTGTTTATGCTGACAAATGTTTGTCCCGTAAAGCGGTGCTTAGCTGAATAGAAAAAGTTACAAGGGCGACTCAATAAGTAAGTCACACAGTTCTGTGGGATGGCAGGTAAATGAAATGAAAACAAAGCACGCAGTTCTATGCAGCCGGTTTGGGGGGACTGATAAAACGATGGGATAAGTGCGTCAATGTTGGTGGAAATTATTTTGAGAAACAAAGAGACAATGTATGTATAAAAATAAACTGGTTTCAAGTTGTTATCATAGTTAGTTATTTTTCCACAGCCATTTGTGACTTATTTATTAATTTACCCTCGTAATAACCATATGAAATCTTGAAAGGTCCTTAGTCCAGACGGCATTAAAACCGAGAAGATCAAAGTCCTAAAGACTCTGATCCCGAGATAATGTTTTTATTTTTCATTCCGAGCGTGGTTTCTGTTTACACCGCGGGACCACTTTTATAGGCTAACAATGGGGTATTGCACTTTATGCTAATCATAGGAGGCTTAAAATGGTTTCCAATCACAGTGTTTCTTTTAATTTAGTGAAGCTAAAGTGTTATATGCCGGTATCCCTGTCGTAGGTATTAACGTTTTTCTCCGTAATCCCGTGTACTGTCGTGAGTAACGCAGCTGCGCGAAATTCGGTAGCGGATCGTGCCGCGTTGATTACTTACGGGGGTATATGAACCGGTCGCTCAGACAGCAATGGCAAACTACTGAGCGTAATATTGCCTAGTACATCTACGGCAGCTGAAAAATGCTGGTGTTGATTGCAACGTTCTGTAAGGGATATGCAACATAAAAAAGTGCTATATAGAACCTGTATTGCTGTTGGAATGTAAATGAAAAAATTAGGAAGAACTTAGAAGCAACCGAGATGTGATTCCTAAGACGAATGTTGCGAATTCCTTGGACTGCCAACGTAACTAACAACGACTGTCTGAAACAGGCTAATGAAACTAGAACATTATATACAACAATAAGAAAGAGATAAACAGCTTTCTTTGGTCATGTGATGCGAAAAGAGGCATTGAAGAACATCGTGACAACTGGAAAGATCGAAAGGAAGAGAGAGAGAGGCAGACCAAGAAAAACGATGCTGGATGGATTGAGGCTGTGGCATGGAAGAATATCATCAGCAGAGTTGATCCAGAAAACCAAAGACCGAGATCTGTGGAAAGTCATGAACGCCTACGCCAGCCGGCGTAGCACTTGATGATGATGATAATGATGATGATGATGATGAAAAGTAAAAGACCAATTTTCTTCGCCATGAGACGTGTTGGGTTTTTGGTGCTGGTCTGATATTCTAGACGAATTGACATTGTACGGGTCATGTGCCAGCCTTCCTTACTTCCCATGAAAATTCAATTTCAGGCTGGGTTGACCTGGACGCATAGGTCAATCTTTGTAAAAATCCACCGTGACGGTATTCGAATACATAATTACCGTACCGATAGGCAAGGATGCTAGCCACTGCACAATCTTGGCTCCTTCGAACTATGATTGTTCATGCTTAACGGCTTGACATTTAATATGATGATGAACCATTTCCACTATATTGGCACAGCCATAACACCTCAAAGAATGTGCCTTGTGGAGAACGGAAAAAAGAATCATCATTGTAACAATAGCCTTTTACTAGATGAAACACATTTTCACAAATAAACGAAGTCAATTGCAGTCAGAAAGGTGGTTTTGGTGTAATAAGGAATGTGTACTACCTTACAGCCGGTCTCTCTGGCTGTGGGGTTATAACACTTTCTCTCTGTAATCCCGTTTATCACGCAGAGTCTCGCAGCGGAGCGAGAACTGAGGTGGTTCGACCCCCGCTCGTGACTTGCGGATACTGAGCCGGCCGCTCAGAAAGCAATGGCAAACTACTGAGCGTAATCTTGCCAAGAGATCAACAGACAGCTGAAAGATGCTGCTGTTGACAGCTAAGTCCTGTAAAAGGATACGCAAAACATTTTACTACCTTACATGTACAAACACATATGAGGCTGGGTTACATTCAGAAACTCCAAGAAGCGGCGAAGGCGTTGTTCCTAAGGAAATGACAGAAACGAAGTGGACTGATGAATACATAAATGCCGCAATCCTTAGCTGCCCGTGGATTGGATGGTGATAGTTAAGGTTTCTTAGACACTTTAAAATGTGGTGTCTTTGGCAAACTTGATGGCGGGAAATAGTAAAAGAAATACAAAATGATATCTACTTGGTTGTTCGAAGTGAATTGCTACAACTGTCTTGGTGCAGTCATTAACATCTGATGGGATGTGCCTTGAAGAAATTAGAACAGATTCGCTATGGCGAAAGTAAGTCTTTTGCAAAATAGAATACATACTGACCAATAAAAAGATGTTAATTGCAATGAGAAAAGGAGTGTTGAAGTGCTACATAGAACTTGTACTTTTCTATGGATCTGAAACGTGAACAATGAGCAGAAAAGCTGAAATACATCTAATGACAGTGGGCATGTGGTTTATAAAGAAAATGCAAAGAATACCATGGACAGACAGGGAAAAAAGACCAATGAGCAAGTCCTACAGGAAGCAAAAGAAACCCGTAAACTGAATAGAGATATTAGACGTAGACAGTCAAAGAATTTTGGGCACGTTATGATAAGAAATAAATTATAGAACTTGGTGACAACTGGCAAGATTGAGGAGAAAAGAACAAGGGGAAGGTAGAGACAGAACTGATCCACGACTCTGGTGATCGTGTGAGATGGCGAAACATGATCGCCCTCGCTTATCAGCAAGGCACATGATGATAATGATGTTTGGCCAAATGACCAAATAGGAGAAAAAATTACGGGCTGATGTAAGACACTGCTGTAAGTTTCCATACCATGATTGCGCATGTTTACGGTAAACAATGTTTACCAGCATGGAATTTTTTATCTAATCATCTTAATTAGAAAAATTAGACAAAGGTGCTGTTAAATAATGTAATTCTACCCTTACCTGCGCTCTCCTCTGTCTCTTCAGTTCCCATCTCAAATTCGCTGTCCCCGGCACATTGTTGTATTTCATAGTTGCTGGCGTCAGTGAGAGCGCGGCTCCTAAATTTAAATTTAATATTGCAACAGAAGTACAATTTTGAGCACTTCTATTGTGTTGTGATTTATGTATTGTTTGTGCTACTTCCTGATTATGTCCAGCTAATTGATTTGTGGATGAAACGTTCTGCATTTGATTTCCTCCCCAGGTAGACACTACCTCTGAATTAGAATATGTGGGCGGAGTCATTATGTGAGACCTTCTCTTCCTGGAGCTGGCAGCTATATCTTGTGAGGACATAAAAAAAAATGCATTACCCTATTTGGACAACAATCTTCAAATTAATATCCATCTTATATATATATATATATATATATATATATATATATATATATATATATATATATATATATATATATATATATATATCTTGTGAGGCAGACATCAGTGAATATGAGGATATGATTCTGTAGGGTAAGTCACATCATTTTTTTTTAAATGTTGCATATCCCTTACAGGATGTTGCAGTCAAAATCAGCATTTTTCAGCTGCTATTGATGTACTAGGCAGGATTACGCTCAGTAGTTTGCCACTGCTTTCTTACATTCCTCGGCTCATATACCCCCGTAAGTTACCAGCGCGGCTCGAACCGCTGCTAGTTCTGGCGCAGCTGCGTTACTCACGAGAATATACGGGGTTACGGCGAAAGCCGTAAATACCTTAGCCAGGGAGACCGGCAGTCACATCAATACATATGTGATTTCTTACTTTCTCAATCTGGATATTTTTCCTAGATACTTTCCAACGAAATCTAGATATTTATGGATGTTGTTTGGGCCGTTTCTAGATTTTTTTTGGTCAAAAAAAATTGTCAACCCTGATTCACGAGACTAGTTAAGCCTCGCCTTCCTGCTGAAGCCATTTTAGTGTGCACAAGTTCTTAATATGACAAGGGTCATCTTCTGACCAGTCTTCAAGCTAAATAGTGTAGTTGAAGTCATCTATTCAAAGTGCTTTCTCCACCAATTCTATTGCTGGACTGTGTTCCAAAATGAACGTATTTATAAATACTTATTTATGTCTCACAAGATGCACTTAGCGTGGATGATGAAGTTGAAGCTTCAGATTCTAAATGACTCTGGTATGCTTTAGCTGTTCCAATTTCTTTTAATACACGATCAGGGAGCTAATAAGTTGAACAGCATTTTCCTGCTCTCATCAAATTAGAAATTAATGATTGATTGATTGATTGATTTAGGAACCGACATCACAGCATTTGGGGCATTCCCATAAGCGCTCCGTCCCCATCCTCAGCAGCCAGCGAAGAGTTCCAACACCAATAGTACCAGTAGAAATCTGATTATAGATTTCCTTTCCTCTGAGCGTCGAGCGTCGGACAGATCTCCTCGTCACTCCTCGCTGTCTCATTCTTGCCAGACCATGGTGATCCATTTGCTCCTCCGAGGTGTACACGTGCTCCCACAAAGCCGCAACCACGTCTGCATTGTCATGCATCAATACTGCACCAAGTTTTGTAGAGCCAGCCAATCTGTCCGCCTGTTCATTCCCCAGCACACCGTCATGCCCCGGAGAAAAGATCCAGGCGATGCTTGCCACCAGTGACCTCCGAAGCGAAGCAAACCACTCTGCCCGAAGCTGGCCTATCCTCACCTTCCTCAGCATGCTTTCTTAGTCAGTTACAAGTACGATGTGTGTATGTGTGTGTCGTGTTCTCCATCCAGCGGAAAGCTGCACTGACCGCCTCCACCTCCATTCTTAAGCTAGATGTTGTGGTATATTAAGCCAGGCTCTCCTGCACCAAACTTCGACCATTAGCTTTTGCTAAGAACCGCCAGGCACTTCTCCTACCTCTCAACACCAACCCATCTGTGTAGATGATCACATCACCCGAGCGAGCATTATCCTGAATTAAAGTCTGTTTAAATGTTTCTGCCCCAATATAAAATTCCAAATCTCAGTAACCAACTGAGGGAAAATGATGAGATTTAGCATATGACCTTATCATTATGTCCACCCAACAACAACAAAAAAAATGTTGTTCTCGAGTCTGTACAGCAGATTTCAGTGTTTGTTTATATGCGGTATATAATTTACGGCTCAGAGATTAAGTCCATAATTTTAAAAGTATTACAGCTTCACCAAGACACATCCGCGCTTTTTAAAAAATTGTCTCGTGGTTTCCGTTTTGCCACAAACTGCGCGCAGTTAAATGGGATTGTTCAGAGGTGTCTTCAGTGTGGGTTCTTTCATGAAATGTGATTATATAAATAAATATATAAATAAATCTTACCATTAATATAATAGTAATAGCTAATATTTGAATGTGTGAATATTGTTCAATGGATTGAATGTGAAACTGTGTACACTTCAAAGCATCGCTATAAATTTGTACACATATTTTTGTCAAGAAGCTGATCGCAGGAAACTGTTTCATACTGTTACAAATCCCGAAAAAAGAACAGTGCATGAATTGGGTTTGAGTAAACGGTCATTTCGTCGATGGGTGCAAGAATCTGGAATGAAACCAACACGCGATAAGCAAACGGAAGGTAGAAAGGTAATTGTAGGAAGCTTTGACAAGGACGTCATCAGGCGAGTTATTATAAAAATGATGGATGCCAAAGAAACAGTGACTGTAAGAAAACTGAGGATTTGGTTGAGAAAGAACAATAACATAGAGCTATCCAAAACAACTTTGTGGAAAATTATAAGGACATTAGGCTTCACTTTTAGAAAGTACAAGGGAGGTAGAAACATCCTTTGCGAGCAACCGCATTTAGGAGCCATGAGAAGCAGATACCTACGTGAAATAAGGGAAATGCGCAAAGAAAATTATGACATAGTTTATTTGGATGAGATGTGGATCAATGCGCACCACACAAGTGAAATGGAATGGCAATCAGTGGATGAAAATATAAAGCGTTATGTGCCCAGTAGTAAAGGACAGCGTTTGGTCATAGCCTATGCTGGTAGTACTCATAATGACTTACTACAGAATGCTGGGCTCTTGTTCGTATCAAAGCATACAGACAATAGGGATTATCATAATGAGATGAATGGTAATGTATTTAGAGATTGCCTCGAGAATACAGTACTTCCATCCCTTGATAGACCGTCTTGTCTAATCATGGACAATGCATCATATCACAATGTTGTTGCCCAAGAAGACAAAATACCTACGGCATCGAGCACAAAGGAAGCAATAAAGATATGGCTCCGAAGGGAAAATATACCATTTCCAGAAACATATTTCAAGCTACAGTTGTTGTCCCTTGTAAAACAGGCGCAAAAAAGCAAGAAATATCAAATCGACAAGTTGATAGAAGAGCATGGCCATAGGTGCTTGAGACCTCCGCCGTATCATTCTCATTTAAACCCTATAGAACTTGTGTGGGCTAAAATTAAAGGACAGGTGACAGCTGCCAATACTACATTCAAATTGTCTGACGTCAAGATACTAATCCAGTCCGCGCTATTAAATATTTATAAAAGTTACTGGAAAAAAATGTGAGGACCATGTGTTGAAAGAGGAAGAGGACTATTGGATAAAGGAATGATTGAATTTTATGGAACCGAGAGCAATCATCAACCTATTGGAATCGTCCGACACAGATTAAAGTCTGAGCAGATCACAGACCTTAATCTACGTGCACACTTACTGGGATATTTTGCTCCAACTATTCAGACGAATTGCAGGCCCTAAACATTACAGCATCAGCATAATGTCAATGGCAACAGTTTGTATTCCACAGTGATAAATTTTCAATTCCGCAAGCCCTCAGCGGTGACAAACAACTGTATTGAAAATAAAAACACACACACTAAATGCATTGAATACCAACAGAAGAGTAATATTGCTGTGGAAACTGACATATTGTGGCATAACAAGAAACGTGAGAGCAAACACGTTGTCAAATTAGGGGACAACACACGTGCATACGAATCAATCTATAAACTTCAATGAAAAGAGGACCAACATCTTGGTCGTTAAGAAGAAAGCCCACTACAGAGACACTGACAACTATTTTCATAGTGCAAAACAGGTAATCATGATCCGTCTCTGAACGGTAAACAGCAGAGTAGACAATCTTTCACGAAGACTCAAAGCGGGTCTGTCACCCATGTGTACGTGTGAACAAACTACACAGACAGCTGAACAGATCCTTAAAAATGGAAACATGATGACTAAATTGCGGTATCATTTCTGGTCATTCCATACGCACATTAACGCACAGCTATTTGGAAGCTTTCACGAACTCAATATAAAAAGCTAACATGAATACTTGTGTACACATTATTAACCAGCAGCTGAAGAAACAAGAAGGAAATGAAAAATAAGGTAAGAAATATATTCCTTCTACTTTCCTGTCAATTTATACATTATTTACCCCATGCTTCCGTAAATTCTGTCTTTACTAATATTACACATTGCACCCCTCTCGGGATTCTCCGTGGTGAAGTGGTCAAGTCGTCTGATTCGGGCTCCGAAGGTTGTATGTTCGATTCCTTCATTTCACGAGTGCATTTTTTCGGAAACTCCCGAGGGTCGTCGCTAGAGCTACGGAGTTCGTGCTTTGTGCGACGCTTTCCGCGCTGCGGAAAGATACTGAGCCATATGGGATAAAAACCCGGTTCATTGCAGTCGACCCTGTCGACTTTTAAGCTACTTTTTTTATTGCACCCACTCCCGTACGAATCTGGCTACGCCTTGTACTTGTGTCCATACCCGAAATGACGTTGCTTTACTGTAAGACTAGATTTTGTTAGCGTGAATTCACTACACTTTCCCCAATACATCAAAGGAATGTCGCCGCTTTCGATGATTTAAGTTGCTTTTGAACCTATCAAAAACATATTCCTTGGGTGGGGGTAAATATAAGACGGCAGGAACAATTTCATAACGATGCAACAGACAGTTTTCAAAATAATTGATCGTGAATGACGGCATTCATTTCTGGACATACTATAGTTGCTGGATTTCCACTTCCGTGGCCCCTGCTGGCCACTCCCTGCACTCCCGGCTCAATGTGATTATAACTCTGCACAAGTCTGACTGTTCCGCTGGCACTCTGACTCACTCCTCTCCTCGCCTAATGTCTGATCGTATCCTCCGCCTGAGCCATCCATGATTTCCCTCTTATCAGTCGCTGACCCATAACTGCGTCCAGCGCCTCATACAACGGGTGATCTGTGTCTGCAGCTACTTTGAGGTGTGCCTTCGCCTGCATCACCTTGAGCCTACCAGCAACAGTCGGCAGACCAAGGATGTAACGCATACACACTACTGGGGTGTCTCTGGTGCATCCCAGAATGACCCGCATAGCTTCGTTCTGTATGCGCTCTAACTTACCAGATGACTCTCTGAGACAGTGAGCAGGGGGGAGGGGGGTCTTGAGCCTGAGGAATTAAGGCCGCCTGGCTAGTGCAGTCGCTGCGAACTGTGCAGGTTAGGATTTTCTTTTTGCCCCTGACAGAAAAGAATCCACGCCTTACCCGGGATTTGAACCCGGTTCTCCCGAAGGAGAACCAGCCGTTCTTAGCCACTCGGCCAGACTAAACTAAAACAGTTCTCACGAGCAATGAAATGCGACATAATTCACCTTCAGGTAACTGGACACAGAAGCTGCCATCACACGACTCCACGCTAATACCGGGACCTGCACACTGACCACCACCGCTTGGCGGCGGTTCACTACACAGTCTCATCCGCACTTTTCGTCCAGTCCCACATTTGGCTGAACATACAGTCCATGGTCCCCATGAACTCCATCCGCCGGATCCTGGAGCAGTCATGACAAGAAGATATTACATTTTAAACTGGTATATTTCGCTTCTCCTAAACAAAAATAATTTTAATAGAAAACCAGCTTATAGACTTGTTGAACATAGAGATGCAAAATAACAGAGAACAAACAATGTAACAGAACAAACAATTGGATTCTCATAAATAATTTTAAAAAAAAAAGATATTCCAAATGTGATATATGAGATGATGGCATTTAATTATAAATTTTCACTGGACAGCAATATATTGTTAGAAATAAAAATACAGAAACACAAATACACTCAAGACAAGGTTATCGGTAAGAATACATCCAATATCATAGAAAAGAAGCAACTGCCACTTAGCATAATCGCTTTCAATAACAATATACTCAACCTTTTTCAGTAATTAAAAGATTCAGATTCTTGTTAATTTCCACGAACACTTTGTTCATATATATTTTTTTTAATGTTGCATATCCCTTGCAGGACGTTGCAGTAAACACCAGCATTTTCCAGCTGCTGTTGATATACTAGGCAAATTTTACGTTCATTAGTTTGCCATTGCTTTCTGAACGCACACAACGCATATAATTTATATTTCGCTTAATTTCACATACTTCAAAACATTCTAACACCCAGGAGTGATCAGATCAGCAGAAAAACATGGAGTGGTAGCTAAGCAAACCGAATGAATGTCTCAACCAGCTTTTGTTGGTGTTCTTACTTCGCAGGTCATTAAATCTGTATTTTAGGTAACAGGGTTTGACCTGCATATTTTATAGGAAGTAAAGGCTTGAAAATCATTGTTCTTGTTTCAACTTATATCTCACCTGAGCCAGCGATACTTGAAGTGATGTGTTTACATTATCTGTAATAGCTTCTGCTGGGATACTATCTGGATCAGCAGCTGCCCATTCTTTGGGAGTATTATCTAATATCGTGTATGCCGGTCTTCATGGCTAAGGGCTTACGGACGCGATTCGTGAGCCCGCTTACCCTAGTATGAAACACAGCTGCGACCGATTTGGCAGAAGACCGCTTAGCGCTGAGTTTTAACTTGTTGGGATGTGAGCCGGTCGCTCATAAAGCAATGCAAACTGCTGAACATAAAACTTGCCAAGATAACAACAACAACAATAAAATGCTGATGTTGACAGCAATGTCCTATAAACAGGATATACAAAATAAAAAAATAAAAAAAATATGTCTTATATAGATGGTTTTTTTACCATTAATATTCAGCTCCACTTCTGAATGCTGAATATTTGGGAGATCTTTGGGACTGCCGAGGGGTAGCATACGGCGTTCGAAATCAGATGGAAACAGACAGCCTTGTGTTGATTTTTAACAATGGTATGAGCGTTGGTCGTTTAATAAGCAATTGCAGACTAATGAACGTAACCTTTCCTTGTAAATCACATACAGCCAAATAATGATAATGATGGAGTTGATTTCAGCATCCTGTAAAGGACATGCAACTAACATTCACTTTTGGAACTGATCGATTTAGAAGTTTCCCAAACTATTCGGCCAACATATTCATTTGACCTTTGATGTTTTGTCCCCGAGAAGTTCATTCAATTGGTTATAATTTCATGCTATTTACGTTGTGTTGTTATGAAGGGTCCTGGCGTTTACTTTCGCTGCTGCTACTTCAGTCTTTGATGCAAGGCCTTCCAACCATTGTTTTTAATCCATCCTTATTTGCTTTATAACTGCTTTATTAGCTTCTGTGTATTTTTCATGGGCTCTGACTTTTGTAGTTCTGATACTGCTATTGTTGAAATCATCATGTTCCACATCTAGAGATTTTCCAGGTGAAAGTGGTTAAGTCGGCAATCCAGACTTCTTACGTCTTTCTCCCCATCGCAGAATACTTCTTCTTAAAGAAGAGCCTAGGTTCGTTTAGATTGGCAGGTTGTTTACCTGCTCTTTATTTATTGATTTCTCTCTGCAGCTAACGTTCTCTACATGATGAGGTAGCCGGCTTCACGCCAACCCAACTTAGTTGCCTTTTACGACATGAATGGTGGATTACAGAGTTACTTTTCTCTGCTTCCCTTACACACGGGCGAGTCTAATATACGTACATGTAAAATCTGTGTTTGTACAACTGGGTCACTCACTTGGGCATTCGCCTCCGTAACAGGGAATACTTCTGACATATTCTGACGCAACTTTCCCGTCAACATAGCATAATCTGCCGAGTTTCAAGCACATCATAGTAGACGTCTTTAGTCCATATTTGCCACAGGATTCTGAACACGTGGTCCAATCTGACCAGGTAGTATATATTTTGGCAAAACTTACTGTCGGGACAAATCAAAAGTGCATGTATATACTACGAATTTGACCATATCAATAGTAATATATACACTTGGCATATACATTTTTGTACTACTTCAAAGCAACAAAAACTTTTGTATATTGCCTATGGTATCTTTCGGTGTGGGGGTTGGGGGTCTTGCTGTGTGAGGAATTAAGACCGCCTGGCTAATGCAGTCGCCGCGAACTGTGCGGGTTACGGGTTTCTTTTTGCCTCTGAGAGAAAAAAATGCACACCTTACTGAGGATTCGAACCTGGGTCTCTCGAAGGAGAACCCGGTATTCAAGCCACTCGGCCACCCGCTCCGAACTAGATTCCGAAAAATCACCAAACGTTAACTCACATAATAAATGGGTCTCACACGATCACCAGAGTCATCCATTTGACGAAACATTATTTTCTAGGCATCTGTAAAGAAGGTAGTTTGCCATTGCTTTCCTCTTTATCAGTGTTCATACAGGTCGATGACCGTAGCCGTTGTCTCCAAAGTGAGAACCTCTGCCTACCGTCGTGACATTGGAGACCATAACCAACAACTATCTGTCGGCTGCTCTGCAACTTTATCCATTACTTCCACCAAAAGCTTCACGTTACCCTGATCAGGAGGGAGGGGTGGGAGTGGCCGCTAAACGGGTAATCCACCTTGCCCAAAGGTGTCCCTTAGGCCAGCGGAGAGAATGAGGCACCTTACTTCTTTGATAATGGATACCCCTATCCCGCCTGTCGTATGCTGTCTCACAAGCCGTTACTAGCTGTCAAGATCTCCTCAAATCCAACCCCATTGTACAAGAACATAAACTGTAATCACCATCGGTACGATTTCAACTTGGTGGGGGGGGGGGGGGAGAGTCAATCGACACCGTCCAGATTGAAAACCACACAGGTCACGAATCGGACTGAATAGGTGAAAAAACGGACTGGATCAAAGAATCTAAAAGATGGCGCACAAATAAACATCTTCCTGTTTTACACAAAGCCAAGACGCGAGGTAGAAGGCATTGACGGGCGGCCGGCAACATCTACAAACGAACAACGATAAAAATCCATTCGTGAAAGACAACAAAATTAGAAGCCTACAGCGAAGTTGAACAACGCTGAGTCCTAAAGTCTGAAACCAGTGTCAGTGTTTACAGCCATTCAAGAAAATGCAAGTAAACAATGCTATATTTTATATTAGTTTAGTTTAGTCTGTGAGCCTTTTTCCCAGGAGAAGAGTTGGTAAGTCAGTGTGTTTTAAACCACGTGCTTAGTCTTTAAGAAATTAATATTATATTAAGTTATCATAGTCATAAATAAACTGTACATTAGGACTACCCAGTGAGTTTCCCTTTCTTCTAGTAAACAACTTATTTAATGTGAAGCATTAGATCTAGTCGTACATTGTATTCTTAAGTAGTTAAACACAATCAGCAGAAATTTAGAAGTTGGTGAGTAACTTAAGATTTAGAAAGCTAAGAATACTTAGTTCGCTAAAAAGAAACTAGTTTACATGTGTCAACACTGGTAAGAGAATTTAGTGTAATGTGTAAGAAAAGGACATGAGCACCTGAGATGTAAATAGATTTCTATAGGATCATAATTGTGGGTGTTGGGTTAAAGCACACATGTGGTGAGGCAATGTATTTTAATTGTTGTTAAACATGTGGCATTAATATTTGTGCCACATAATAATGCTTAATCAACAGCCATGCAAGAGTGGTTATGATTCATACTGGATGATTGTGGACTGAGTATATCACATAAATCTATGTATTTGATGAGAACATGTGGTGATGCATGTGTAAGTTCATTATAGCTAACCATGATGAATCATCATTTGTGACTCTCATAATTTTGCCTAAATATCACATAATTTCACGCAATTGATGGGAGCATGCCTGTGGTGAGTCATGTGTGATTTCATTTTTGTTAAACAGATGTGAATGTATCATTTGTAAAAACACATCAGTAGACTTAATTATCATCCAGGAAATATTATAATTTCTGATGAAGGATGATAATGATTAAGACTCCATTGTAATGTCATTGTGGTTGAATCTGTGAATGTATTATGTGGAAAGCACATACATATGCTTGATTGTCATCCATACAGATATGATTGTGTCTGATGACTGAGTGAAATGATCATCCATGCATATATGAATATTATGTCTGATGAATGAGTATGAGTGAGATGA
This sequence comes from Cepaea hortensis, assembly GCA_963921405.1. NCBI lineage: Eukaryota > Metazoa > Mollusca > Gastropoda > Stylommatophora > Helicidae > Cepaea > Cepaea hortensis. The sequence continues at coordinate 94,302,890 of OY992880.1, read as the reverse complement.
AGAGACATGCTGAGAAGGGTATAAGCTAGTAATCAATCATATGATAGAAGGCAACATTGCTTATAATGCCCTGTCTATCACAAGAGAATATCTTCGGCATAACCCAAACACTAATTAATCATTTAGTGCACTCCGACGATGACACCACTTTGTATAATATTGCATTCAGGTACCATCATCTCGGTTTGTGTCCTAAGCACGACACAACCCATATTACACATGCATACTACAAGCATCTGGTTTGGTGCCTTAAGCAAAACCCAATTTTTTTTTATTATAGATCACTCATGTTACAACATATGGGCTAGTGTCCTGATGAATGTAATGATAATGAGATGCTGATTGTAATAACAATAATGATGATGATGTTTGTAATAAAGATGATGATTGAGTACTTTTCTGTTAATTCACCCCAAACAAACGTCACCAGCTATATTTAGGGTCATCAGCTATATTTAGCACTGACGGTGATCTCCTCTGTGTTCGGGTACAGTGCGTGTCAGTACGTTTCAATGCCCCCCACCCCCACAGTGTTTCTTTGGCTTTGGCAACCGTTTCTGTGTGACTGCGTGTGTGTGTCTATCTCATCATCATGAGTTTTCTTGAACTGGCAGCAGAAGCAGCTGTCCACGACAAGCAGAGTAGTGTTGCTTTTCTGCATCATCATGGCATCTTACATTCTGCTAGACGCTGTTCTCATAATCATGGCATGGTGCTATCGCTGACTGAGCGTCAGGATAGATGGAGATGCCGATGACATTCACCATGTCGGCAGGACATCTCGCTGAGACAAGGCACATGGCTGCAAGGCTCGCGTCTCCCCTACAAACAGATCATTCTTTTTATATACTGCTGGTCTCAAGAGTTGACAAGCATTTCATTTTGCCAGTTACAGTTGGGGGATGTCGCCGACAGCAACTGTTGACTGGAGTAATAACCTACAAGAGGTCTGTGCCAACAAACTGTTAGTCAATCCCGTAGTAATTGGAGGACCAAATACCACTGTCGAGTTAGATGAGAGCCTATTTACAAGGCGCAAACATCATGTGGGACGAGTGTTGCCACAACAGTGGGTATTTGGTGGCATCTGTCGTGAAACGGCCGACTGCTTCATGTTCTGTGTTCCATGACACACATTCAGCCTGGCACAACTGTAGTCTCCGACCTCTGGCGTTCGTACGACGGAAATGGAAGTATCCCCGAATTGACGCATCTCGCAGTCAACCACTCCCACAACTTTGTGGACCCTACCACCGGTGCACATACTCAATGCATCGATCGCATGTGTAGAACGGCCAAGGAGAGAAACAAGAGGCAGAATGGAACACACATAGGCCATCTACTAGAGTCCTACAAGTGCGAATTCATGTGGCGCGTCGACAGACTAAATGCGCTGGTCTCGATGTGTTTAACACCATTCTTGCGGACATTGTTCGATTCTGGCCACCGCAAGAATAGCGCACCACCGCCGCATAGAACATTGCACACCGATAGAATTGCGCACCGAGCTACGGCGCAAGACAGGAAACCCTGGATGTGACGTCACACACTGGGATTCCGTTACCGATGATTGTAATGATAATGATGATGATGATAATGATATAATGATGATGATTATTTTAATGAAGATGATGACTGTAATAACAATGATAATGATGAGAATGATGATGATGATGATTGTAATAACAATGATGATGATGATAATGAGAATGATGATGATGATAATGAGAATGGTGATGATGATAAATAAGGTAAAAGCATATTATAGACATGGTGAACAGGAGGGAAGATACTCGCCTTGAACCTTTTGATTAGAAAAGAATTCACCTGAATACTATACAAGAATTGATACCATGATGTACTTATACTGGTTATAAGCAACTACTCATTACAATGGGGAATGATTTTTAAAACCCTTAATGTATGAGACCCTTTTTCTTTAATGGAAGAAGATGGCGAGACGATAACTAGGTACAGAAGAAGTTGGTCAACCTAATTGTCAAATTCCACATCAATCAAGGTATTACTTGACCTGGAAACCTGAGGACAGGCATAGGTGAAGATGAAACCGCACATCTGCTAGTTTAAACCTGAAACACCTGATAGTGGAAGATTGGATGGAGAGCAAATAATTATGTTGGTGATAACTAATTGAGAACACCAAGACTATCTTTCTCCAATCTTTATTTTTCTCTAAGAACAAGATTCATTTTATTGATTTCACTTGTTGTGTTCTTAGGAGTTTACAGCATTACATTTCGATTGTCATATTGATAGTATGATTAGATTATGTTGATTGCTGAAATTTCAGATATTGGCTAAGTACCGCTTGATCCAGACCTGACTAGGTTGAATGCAGCACTTGTTGAATGCAGCACTTTGTGAATGTAACAGCTTGGATGAATGTAGCACCTCGCTGAGTGATCACCTTGTTGAGTGATGCCCTTGATAGAATAGTGCAGACAGCTATTCACCTGCAAGATTTTCCTCTGCAAAGGACAGGTATCCAAATTTACTTAGTCTATTTAGCAAAAGGAGAAATATAGCCAATATTCTGCTCAGACCTGGAACAGATCAACACGAAGAGGAAAACAACATACGTCCATCGACTGTAGCCAGAGGGATCCACAAACATGGAAGTGGAGAACCCATAGTACATATTTTTTTTATTTCAGTTACCCTCATGCCAGTTGAAGATGAGCAGTACATGTAACTGACAGACAGACATATTGTTAACCAATATGTGTAGCACATAAATAATGTATTGTTATCATTAAATGGATATGTCCTTGTTGAATGAATAAGATTGTAATTTTTTGAATGCAATGCTTACAACCCAAGTTTATGATTATTAAATCATAAAAATGAGGTCATGTCATTTATTGAGTGTTTTTACTTGTCATAGTCAATTGTTTTTAACAACCCTAGATAAAATTAGGTTAACTGGGAGAGGAGAGGCAAGGAACCACCAAAAGGGGATTCTGGGTATAAAGAGGAAATACTTGTAATTGTTTTCCTAGAAGTATTCCTTGGTTCTCTGAAGCTCTATTTATGGACTCAAACAACTGAGCCATTAAATGTTAACATAATTAAACGAGCAAGATTACATTGGGAAAGAGGAACTTAGTATCATTTCTCAATCCGACACCGCCACCGGGAAATGTCTTGGGTTGTGAAGGGTTAACTAAGGATACGACGGCTTGGAGTGTGTTAGCTGTTGGTCTATGACCTTATGAGGATACAGGGCGAAAGAAAAAGAAGAAAAAAGTGAAGGAGGTCGACCGTGTGACCCCTCGAGCGCTCATTTAAAAAAAAAAAATTGTAGTAGTCACTTGATTATATTCTCATCCCTACAATACGAATTCAGAGAATTAGTAGTGACTTTATTATATTCTCATGCCTACAATACGAATTCAGAGAATTCAAAAGTCACATCTTTGCCAGTCAGTTTCTTGTACACAGATGTGATTGTCTCCAACATGTGCTCAACATTGTTTGTTGGCTTTTGTCCAAATGAACTTTAATGACCTTGGAACCATCCAACTTGACTCGGATGCGTTTGCCAACAATCTCAGCAGGGAAACACAAGTCCTCCAAAATAGCATCATGTACTGCTGTCAGAGTATGTCTTCTTGGTCTCTTCTGCTTATTGTTCCTCTTGCTATTCCTTGTAGGCTTGGGCAACATTATTGCATAAATACAACAGGTTTGCCATTGAACTTCTTTTCAAGTTAACGGACCAGACGGGTTTGGATTTTCTGGTAAGCCCTAAGCTGAGGGACGGGAACGAAGATGATGATGGTCTTCTTGCCTTGCACATCGATCTCCTTGGCTCCTGTGATGAACAACTCATAAAGAGGTGCCTTCAGGTCAGAGTTCATCTCAAGCTCCAGGAGAGCCTGGCTGCCGATTTGGTCTATACAAATATGGGTCAAGCACTAGATGCCCATCAGGCCTTGAGGCGTGTGAAAAGTCTTATACTTGTTACATACTTCTGGTTGCTGATAGTTTCACTTTCGTTTTTCTAAGTAAAAACTACTCTTTCCTAACATTTTGCCTTCGTCGTTTGAATAAATAAAAAGTTAGAGAATTATATACACCGTGATAAACAAATACTACAGCAATTCTCCTGACTGTAACTTAAAATATTGCTGACTGCTGAAGACGTCTTCTACATTCGCGTTGATGTGGAAGGCAATGGGAAACTACCACATTATTTGTCCCAAGACACTGAGCATTTTTTATAAGTTGCATATCCTTTACAGGACGTCGCAGTCAACACCAGCATGTTTTGCTGTTGTGATCTCTTGGCAGGTTTACATTCAGTAGTTTGCCATTGCTTTCTGAACAACCGGCACCCATACCATTTCATAAACAAACAACAACAAAAAACAAACAACAACAACAACAACAACGCAAGACGGTTTGCTGCCAAATCGTCTGCAGCTGTGTTTCGAGCCAGGGTACGCGGAATTATAAACTGCGTCCGTAACGCCATCACGACGGAGGCGGCACATTGAACATTGGCGGAAAAGATTCGCAAAGGTCTGATGGTGAGGCTTCCAGGCCAGGCAGATCATTGATGCAGCATGGCAGAATAAATAAGAGCGCTCGTTCTGAAACATCCGGTGTTCTGATGCTGAGGTAGCGGGTTCGACCCCTACACCGGTCAGTTGGACTAAAATGTTGAATTCTAGTCCTTAACGTGGAGGTGTAAATTACAAGTACCTCTGAAGTCGGAGTGGGTTCGCCTGATGCTAGGGTTTTTCTATTAATAGAAAAAGCCAGCCCACGTGCAAACACCACTCCAGTGCAGTAGAAGTAGTGGCACTTGTATGGACTGAGCTTGGATTCAAAGGGGGCAACCCCCCCCCCCCTTCCCCCGGCCCCCTCCCCATCAAAGGTCATTCATGTAAAATAGAGAAAAGCGTTATTACAGAGCATGTTATACCCAACCGCCCTGTCGTTTTGTTATCTTTCAGCGCTCCCTCCACTCTCCCGTCTTTACCACAGCATTCATCTGTCTATATTTATCGGTCTCCGTTTATTACCATGTCTTTCTAGTAATACTGTTGCCTGGTTTTTTTCCCTAACCCAGCTCCAGCGTCTTTTCCCCTCAACTCTTGTTTCACTGGTAATTGTTTAGTTCTCACCATGAGCTCCACAATTTTTATTATGTCACGGCGTCTTAGTTCTTCTATTCTGTGTACCTTGGAATTAATACACTTCTGAAATTTATTAATAACTGTGTCAGTCGTTCTTCATGTTTCTCGCTTTTACATTACTAGTGATTTTCAAGTATGGATTAAACATTCTAAGTTTGGTGCAAGGTGTAATTTTCTTTGATTTCCACAAATTCCCCAGTGTTATGAAAGCTTCTCTTCTCTTTTGTAGTCTTAATTTGATATCTTCATACGTTCCCCAATCTGTGTACATTGCTACCTACATAGTTGTATGGTTCCGCTTCTTGAAAAAGGTTTCATCAAGAAAGATCGAATTATTATTTATCTGCTTCATTCTCATTATCTTTGTTTTTTCCTAGAGGATTTTAAACCTAATTGTTAGTTAGTTAGTTAGTCGAGATTCCAACTTCACGGCAACGGGTCGTCCCCATTATGCCCCTTTCCTGTGCCAGTGAATATCACACAAAATGCTCCCCACTGTCCAATGTGAAAAGTGGAATAGACAGGAAGTCTCGGTAAACCTAATTGTTGTGACCACCTATCTAACGTGTTTAGTTTATTTGTCATCCCATTTCGTGTGTGAGAAATGTCATTAGCCAAGTTCAGATCATCCAGCTGCTTTGTCAGAGGAGTCCATTGAATTCTATTTCTGGTAGTGCCTACCGTTGTCTTCATAATATAGTCTATGGTCAGTGAGAATAATAGATGTGACAAAATACATGTATTTCTCATTCCTAAGGTCTTTTCAATGCTCAGAAATGCAGACTAAAGTAGCCATTCGATACTTTGTAATATAAGTAAAGTAAAAAATAGTCAACCTGAGCTTGCTGACATCCCCATAGATTTTGTTCTCAAGTAGAGGAGTGTAGGCGTAAATAAGTTTCTCTTATCCTCTCTACTTTCATATTAAATGCATGTTTTACTCTCTCTGTCTCTGTCTGTCTGTCTCTCTTTCTCTGTCTGCCTCTCTCTCTCTCTCTCTCACTCTCTCTCTCTCTATCTCTCTCTCTCTCTCTCTCTCTCTCTCTCTCTCTCTCTCTCTCTCTCTCTCTGGTATGTTTCAACCTCTGTTTTCATAACTCACTTATTTGTTATCCTCTCTATTCTCATACCACATTTCCATCCTCCGCCCAAACCCACAATTGTGGAGTATGGGCAAAATTCAAAGGTCTCAGAAACGTATATCCAGTAAGCATGGACGAAGTGCAAGTACATATCACAAACATATAGGACAACCGAGTTTAAAACATTGTACGACCATTTCAGGAAGTTACACGACGAAGGATATATAAAACACTAGTAGCTTATCTATGTTATAAAATATTCATAACCAATCGGTGGAAATGTTCATACATTTAGTGCAAATATAGACATTTTCTAGTTTTAAAAGAGCTTACGGCACCGTCTGTCCTTGCATCCCTTTGTTTCGTACCATGGTCCAATGCAGAATATACCTCCATTTTTTGTAGTAGGACTATCGCAGTTTCGTTTTCGATACATCTCGCCAAAACCACATTTTACTGAGCACTGTGACCATCTTTCCCAGGAGCCCCAACCACCATTTACTGGACACGGGCCGTTGTATTTCACACATATGATGCTTGACCAGTATTTGTCCTGTTCAGATATAAATTATTGTTTTGAGGCAACAGGACACAGATTTTACGGGCTGGAAGATATAGGGCAGACTTCACATGTTCTAATATTTAAATAACAGCACAGATTGTAATGGTTAAATGGAAACTGTACACGGCTTTCAAAGGTTAGACAACACAATGACGCGTCTTTCCAGGTCATACATCAGGATAAGGATTTCAATGGTCAGAATACAATGAGGAATATATTGCACTGGTCAGAATACAATGGGACATATAATAGTCAGAATACGACAGGGCATATTATTTCAATGGTTAGAGTACAAAGGGACATATATGTCAATGGTCAGAACACATCAGGACATATATTTCAATGGTCAAAATACAGCGGGACATATATTTCAATGTCAAAATACAACGGGACATATATTTCAATGGTCAAAATGCAACGAGACATATATTTCAATGGAATAGAGAGAAAAAGCAGCGGCTGCAGCAGGATATAACAATATGAAATGGAAACAAATAGGTATTTTAAACTCCTGCGAGAAAAAACGAACTAAACATCAACAAACGTTGCACATACCTTACAAGGAGATCCACGTGTCGCGAAATACAGGTGAAAAATCCGAAATCAGAAGCACTCAATAAATATAAAAATGAATAATAAAATAAGATAAAATACACACGAACGCATACAATACGACACACAGACGTTTCGATTCTCAGAATCTTTGTCAATGACAACACAGCTAACAACGAGATACAGCAAACGAAAGACCACAATACACTAACACACGATCTATAGCTTAGCCATGTGAGGCCGAAAAGGTGACTTGGCCAGATGAATTAAAAATGGGTTGCCAAAAAGGATTTGAGTGGCCAAAAATATGTGAACAGTCTGCTATGAAAATATAGGAAAGTGAGGACAATTAAGTCTAGATAAGGGGGGAGGGCAGCATAGTGATAGATAGTGTGAACAATTGGGGAAGATGCCACAGTTATACTGTAGCGTCCACAACCGTATTAATTCCGGCTGGGTGGATGCATCCTAGTTTGTTGATTAGCTGGCATTCAATCTTAAGTCTGACACAGCTGTTGGAGAAGCAGGGTTTTAATGCGGTGACACATGCATCGTCGGTTCCATTATGTTTGGAGGAATTGAAATGGTTGGGGACAGGTTTGTCAGCGCCCTGATTGATGTCCCTGAGGTGTTCCCTGAAACGATCCGCAAGACGTCTGCCCGTTTGGCCAATGTATTTCATGTCACATCGTTTGCAGATGATAACATAAATCAGATTGCGGGATGTGCATGTGAAAGAATCTTTCAAGGTGAAGGTACCTCGGGGAAATGCAATCTCTGGTGTCTGAACAACGTATGGGCATGTCAGACAGTTCCTACGATGGCATTCGAATGTGCCCACGGATGAAGTAACCGTAGGGAGGCGACTATGCACAAGGTGGTCTCTGAGGCTCTGGTTACGGCGGAAAATTACCCTGGGGCCATTGGAGAATACCTCACGAGTGGTAGGATCGGATTCCAAGATGGACCAGTGTCTCAGGAAAATGTGCTTGATGGCATAGGCATGTGGGTGGAAGGTGATGATAAACTCGCGGGAAATGTCCCTCGCCAAGCATACGCGACCTCCGAACAATGAACCCAAGCTTATCATCACCTTCCCCCCACATGCCTATGCCATCAAGCACATTTTCCTGAGACACTGGTCCATCTTGGAATCCGATCCTACCACTCGTGAGGTATTCTCCAATGGCCCCAGGGTAATTTTCCGCCGTAACCAGAGCCTCAGAGACCACCTTGTGCATAGTCGCCTCCCCACGGTTACTTCATCCGTGGGCACATTCGAATGCCATCGTAGGAACTGTCTGACATGCCCATACGTTGTTCAGACACCAGAGATTGCATTTCCCCGAGGTACCTTCACCTTGAAAGATTCTTTCACATGCACATCCCGCAATCTGATTTATGTTATCATCTGCAAACGATGTGACATGAAATACATTGGCCAAACGGGCAGACGTCTTGCGGATCGTTTCAGGGAACACCTCAGGGACATCAATCAGGGCGCTGACAAACCTGTCCCCAACCATTTCAATTCCTCCAACCATAATGGAACCGACGATGCATGTGTCACCGCATTAAAACCCTGCTTCTCCAACAGCTGTGTCAGACTTAAGATTGAATGCCAGCTAATCAACAATCTAGGATGCATCCACCCAGCCGGAATTAATACGGTTGTGGACGCTACAGTATAACTGTGGCATCTTCCCCAATTGTTCACACTATCTATCACTATGCTGCCCTCCCCCCTTATCTAGACTTAATTGTCCTCACTTTCCTATATTTTCATAGCAGACTGTTCACATATTTTTGGCTACTCAAATCCTTTTTGGCAACCCATTTTTAATTCATCTGGCCAAGTCACCTTTTCGGCCTCACATGGCTAAACTATAGATCGTGTGTTAGTGTATTGTGGTCTTTCGTTTGCTGTATCTCGTTGTTAGCTGTGTTGTCATTGACAAAGATTCTGAGAATCGAAACGTCTGTGTGTCGTATTGTATGCGTTCGTGTGTATTTTATCTTATTTTATTATTCATTTTTATATTTATTGAGTGCTTCTGATTTCGGATTTTTCACCTGTATTTCGCGACACGTGGATCTCCTTGTAAGGTATGTGCAACGTTTGTTGATGTTTAGTTCGTTTTTTCTCGCAGGAGTTTAAAATACCTATTTGTTTCCATTTCATATATTTCAATGGTCACAATGCAACGGGACATATATGTCATTGGTCAGAATACAACAGTGCACATATTTCAATGGCCATGATGGCTGCAGAAATGTGGTTTCTGAGGAAAATGCAAAGAATACCATGGACAGCCAGAAAGACCGATGAACAAGTCCTTCAAGAAACAAATGAAGATCGTAAACTGATTAGAGACATTAGACGTAGACAGTCACAATTTTTTGGGCATGTTATGAGAAGAAATGAATTAGAGAACTTGGTGACATCTGGTAAGATCGAAGGGAACAGACCAAGAGGAAGACCGAGAAGTAAATACCTGGATGGCTTGGCCATGTGTCATGGTCGAGACAGAAACACGGAGCTGATCTACGACTCTGGTGATCGAGAGTGAGATGGCAAAACATGACCGCCCACGCTTACCGGCATGGCACATGATGGATGGATGGATACACCGAGACATATATTCAAATGGTCAGAATACAATAGGACATAGTTTTCAATGTTCAGAATACAAAAGGACATACAAGTAAATTTCAAAAGTTAAATGAAAACAAAAGACAGCTTCTAAAGGTTAGATGAAGCCACGGACACATCTCTCAAAGAGTAAGAATACAACAAGGCATAGATTTCAATGGCCAGAATACAAAAAGGTATCGATTTTTAAAGTTATAATATAACCGAAGGCATATTTACATTTTACAGGTTCAAATACAACAAGATACACATTTCAAAGATTAGAATACAATAGAACACCGAGTTCAAAGGTTACAGTATAACAAGACACAGCTTTCAAAGGAAACAATACAACAAGGCACAGCTTTCAGCGGTAAGAATGCAATAGGAAATATCTTTCAAAGATTACAATACAACAAGACAAAGCTTTCACAACTTATTACAATACAACAAAACACAACTCTGAAATGTTACAATACAACAAGACACAGCTTTCAAGGGAAACAATACAACAAGACACAGCTTACAGAGGTAAGAATGCAATAGAAAACGTCTTTCAAAGATTACAATACAACAAGACAAAGGTTTCAAAACTTACAATACAACGAAAACAACTCTAAAAGGTTACAATCCAACAAGGCAAAGCTCTCATAGATTAGAATGCAGTAGGAAACATCTTTCAAAGGTTAGAATACAACGGGACACCGCTTTCAAAGGAAAAATATAACATGATCCAACTTTCAAAAGTTAGAATGCAAACGGAAACAGCTTTCACAGGTTAGATGAAATGAGGACTCATTTTCAAATATTAGTTGACAAACGGGAATTCCTTGATAGAATATAACAAGACCAGTTTTAAAACATGTTATTATAATTTCAGGTGGGTCTCATTAACCCGTATAGTCCTCAGCAAGACGTTTGTCTTATTGGAGGAAAAAGTGTTACTGACACAGAAGCTCGACTAGTGAGGAAAACACACAAAATATGACACAGAAGATATACTGGTGGGGAAAAAAACACACAAAATATGACACAAAAGCTATTTTTTTAAATTGTGTTGCGTATCCCTTACGGGACGTTGCAGTCAACACCAGCATTTTCAGCTGCTGTTGATGTACTAGGCAAGTGTTACGTTCAGTAGTTTGCCATTGCTTTCTGAACGACCGGCCTCTATACCTTTTTCGAAAAAACCAGCACCGCCGTGTTTCGAACCCGGGTATACGGGCTCACAAACCGCGTTCGCAAGCCCTTCAGCCACAGAGACCGGCCAAAGCTAACACAGAAGCTCGATTGGCGGAGAAGCACACAAGATATGACACAGAAGCTAGAATGGTGGGAAAAACACACAAACTATGACATTTTCTCTAGACTTGTGGGGAAAACACACAAACTATGACATTTTCTCTAGACTTGTGGGGAAAACACACAAACTATGACATTTTCTCTGGACTGGTGAGGAAATAACACATACTATGACGCATTGTCTAGACTGGTGGGGACAACACAAAATATGACACATTCTCTAGACTGGTGGGGAAAACACACAGAATATGACGCATTCTCTATACTGGTGGGGAAGCACACAGGATACGACACAGAAGCTCGACTGGTTGAAAAAACACACAAAATATGACACATTCTCTAGACTGGTGGGAAAAACACACAGAATATGACATTTTCTCTAGACTTGTGGGGAAAACACACAAACTATGACATTTTCTCTGGACTGGTGAGGAAATAACACATACTATGACGCATTGTCTAGACTGGTGGGGACAACACAAAATATGACACATTCTCTAGACTGGTGGGGAAAACACAGAATATGACGCATTCTCTATACTGGTGGGGAAGCACACAGGATACGACACAGAAGCTCGACTGGTTGGAAAAACACACAAAATATGACACATTCTCTAGACTTGTGGGGAAAACACACAAACTATGACACATTCTCTAGACTGGTGGGAAAAACACACAGAATATGACACATTCTCTAGACTTGTAAGAAAAACACACAAACTATGACACATTCTCTAAACTGGTGAGGAAAACACAAAAATATGGTGCATTCTCTAGATTGGTGGGGAAAACTTAAAATATGACACATTCTCTAGACTGGTGGCAAAAGCACACAAAATATGACAAATTCTCTAGACTGGTTACGAAAACACACAAAATATGACACATTCTCTAGACTGGTGGCAGTAAAACACAAAATATGATACACAAGCTCGACGTGGGGAAAACACACAAAATATGACACATTCTCTAGACTGGTGAGAAAAACACACAAAATATGACACATTTTCTAGACTGGTGGAAAAAACGCACAGAATATGACCCATTCTCTAGATTGGTGGGAAAAACACACAAAATATGACACTTTCTCTAGACTGGTGGAAAAAAACACAAAACATGACACATTCTCTAGACTTGTGGGGTAAACTAACAAAATATAATACAGAAGCTATACTGATGGGAAAAACAAAGTATGACACAGAAGTTCGGCTGGTGGTAAAAACACACAAAATATGACACATTCTCTAGACTTATGTATGGGAATGAAACACAAAATATGACACATTCCCTAAACTGGTCGGAAAAACACATACCATGTGACGCATTCTCTAGACTGGTGGGAAAAAGACACACAAAATATGACACATTCTCTAGACTGGTGGGAAAAACACACAAAATATGACACATTCTCTAGACTGGGGGGGGGGGGGGGGCACACAACATATGACACATTCTCTAGACTGGTGGGAAAATACACAAATTATCACACAGAAGCTCGATTGGTGGGGAAAACACACATATATACAGACGACCGTGTCGACCGAACTTCCGTAACAAAGATGAAAACAATAAAATAAATATACCCCAAAATTGGTAACCACAAAGGAATACTTAATAACTTAAGCTCAGTCCAAACATTGGCCTTTATATGTGTGCGTGTTTTTAATTCCGTCGAGCTTATCTGTCATGTGTGTGTGTGTGTATGTGTGATTTTTTTTTTGGGGGGTGGGGGGGTGGGGGGGGGGAGAACTCCCGTATGTCTAATTGGCTCATTGACGCATTCTTGTGAATCTAACCTAACATTTTGCGTTATTCTCTTTGTCAAGGTGTTGGATGATAGCAGGACCGACTAGTGACAGAAGAGGGGCAAGGACTAATAGGACATAGAGACAGGACCTCTATAAAGGTATAGACAGCACCGAAGCTAGGACATAAGAACAGTAATAAGACTAGACTCGGGTGGGGACACTAATGTGTTATAGTTAGGACAACAGAGGGACCGACCCGAGAACAGGGGCGGGTTACAATAGGTCACGGGGAATACCGTGACGACATAAAGTAGAATAGAACTTAGAGGGTAACTAGTGCTAAGACGACAGTGCTACGTGCAAAGAGAACGGCACGCAGAGTTGCGAACCCCACGAGGGAGTTTTGACCACGTAGGCAAGCAACAACCTGAGCTGCCTCAGACAGGGGACTGGACGGCCTTCCGACTTGACGTAGTGTTGTTCGGAAGCCATTATGTACAGTTGTGAATGCATGTGATGTTAACGAGAGAGTGACCGTGTTTGGTAATGTAGATATATAGATATATTATGTGTCGAGTGGCGAATATAATGATGTATCAGGCAGTTAACGCCTTGTGTTGATTATCAGGCTTGCCTGAAAATAAACTCCGTATAAAAATATCAGTACGAGCTGAAGTTATTTGAGGTACGGATGATGTTGCCTGATTGTGAGTAAACACAAGACTGTGACAGGCAACATTCTAATGGTGTCAGAATTGCTTGAATCCACACCTCAGATGAATTGTATACAGTAACAGAAGATGTGCGCAGGCGAATGTAATGTATCTGACACCGTTCTAATGGGGTCAGAAGTTTCCCGAATGCACGCCTGAAGTGAATTGTGTAGAGTAAAGTAGTGTAACAAAATTTGTATGAGAGCCACAGAGTGAACGCGTACCCAAACGCACGCCTGAAAATATTATCAAATTACGGCTAAAGATTAAATTAAGATGGTGACTGGAGTGAAACGCAATTGCGAGAACGAAAGATTGTGAAGTACGCGGAATGACCTTTGAATGAACTGGTTACCGTCGCAAGTGTATTAGCGTGTGTTTATTGATTGAAGTAAGTTAGAGCTAAGTGAAATGAATTGTATTGTTGTGATGCTACCATGTGTTGTTAGACGTTTCAGCTGAAGGTCAAGCCCGAAGACATACGACAGACAGTGACATTACGACATTTACAAATAAGCTAATTTAAAATTAATAAACCACATTTCAGTGTTTCTGTACAGGCAATGTGTCCAGCCAACTTGTGATACATTTTGTGTATTTCTATATAATTTATTTATATCAAATATTAATTGTTTGCGCTCTACACACCAGGATGTACATGAAATTCGGTGTAACATCCAGCCGAAATTAGCTGTAGAAGCAGAGCAGATTTTTCTCCAACCGAAGGAAAGACTCTGATCATCGTCAACGATCAGATAAGTATATATAATTTGTACTTTCATGCTAGAGTGGCATCTTTATTTTTCATTTTACCCACTGTAAAGTGATTATTATACAGGTGATCATCATTGTATTTATAAAAGTGTGTGAAAGATAGTTAATAACCATGTCTACACTTAAAGCATGTATAGAAGCAGGGACAGCACTAGGTTATAGTGGAGATAAACTGGAAAAATGGGCAAAAGCGGAATTTAAAGAGTACACTGATAGAAAAGCTGCCATAGATAAAGAGGAAAAAGACAAAGAGAGAGACAAAAGGGCAAATGAACGGTTGCACCAAAAGGAACTTGCAGAACTAGCTGAAAGTACAAAAGTAAAGCAAGCAGAAATTGAATCCCAAAGACAAATAAAGATGAAAGAGCTCGAAATTGAGTCTCATGTTCATATAGCTGCAACTAAACTCAAAAGTAAAGAGGAAGATAACAAGTTTGCCAGATATAAAGGGATTGGGAAGCCATTTTGCCAAGGCGATTCCATCTCAGCCTGGTCAGAGAATGTAGAATACCAACTAAAAGTCCAGAAAATACCAAAAGACCACTGGGCGATGATCTACATGAAGAATCTCTCCGGGGAGCCTTTAAAGGTAATAGAGTCAATTCCCCAATACCTTAGAAATAACTATGAATATATTCACCAAAGAGTAATGCAGTATTTCCTTTTAGACGCCCCAGGGTACCAAATTCAATTCTCCAAGCTAAAGCCTAAGAGCAGTCAAACATTCATTGACTACGTCTCAACAGTACAAGACTTTTATAACAAATGGCTTAAGGCGGCTAAAATTAACGATAATTACGAGAAACTTAGAGATCTCATGATTATGGACAAAGTTATTTCAACTATCCCCAGTCCATTCGCTAAGTTTTTGCAACAGTCAGACATAGACTGTATAGAACAACTTGAAAAACGAGGGTCTGCATATTTCTCATCGAACAGAGATGTTTTCAAATCTGTCATAGAAGAAAGTGAAATTGTAGCAGCTGCTATGGGCAAACCACATGAACCTTACAAATTTAGAGAAAAGCAAAGGGACAACCTACCACAATGCCCATATTGTAAATTTCAACATCCAGAATATTCTATGTGTGACAAAAATCCGAAATATCCAGAACACTTAGAAATGATCATAAAGAAACAGCAAACTAAGAGAGAAACCTTTAGACGTGCTGTAAAATGTTTATTTTGCCATTGTTTTGGGCATTATTCCTCTGCATGTACTGGGAGGAAGAGATTGAAAGCAGTGAATGCAGCGCTAGTTGAATCATCATCTGAGAGTGATATGGAAGAGATGTGTGAAAATAATGAAAATATAGTGGCAGCGATTGATGTTTTAGATTTTAGTAATTGCACAACATGCCACCAATTCCATAATAAAGGAATACTGAAGTGTGGGCACACAGTGCGGGCGTCGCTTGAAAACGCTAATGCAGCAGTAGCCTCCACAGGCAGTTTAAAATTCCACCAGGGAATAGTTAATAACATACCATGTAAACTCCTTCTTGATAGTGGCAGTGCGTTAATCGGTGTGAGAAGAGAACTGGCCAAGCCAGAAGATTATACGGGAGAAATCGTTAACTGCCGCACTTTTTCAGGCAGCATAGAAACATACCCGTTGGCCAGAGTTAACATAAACACCCCATTCTTGTCTGGCACATTTACTTGCGCGGTTTTAGAGAACCCATGTGCAGACTTGATAATTGGCTGTTTGCCACAAGTGAGGAAATGTACCGCTGATGAGATAGCAGCCTGGAGAGAAACCTTTTTTAAATCAGGCTAATGCAATTACTAGGTCGAAAACTAGTAAAGAACAAGACGACCTACAAACAGAAAGGTTACATCAACTTTCACCCAGTGGTACAGTGGACAACAACAAACTCAAAATATGTCATACCAACATGTTACAGCCGTATTACAGAAGACAACATCAGGAGACAGAAGATCAACACAACTCCACGACACCTGTCAACCAGACTCCAGACAAACAAACGACAAACACACTAGTCAGTTATGTAGAAGACGAACATATTACAGCAACACTTATTAACCAGACAGAAGAAGATGACTTTGAATTGCCAGTACCGACAGTAGAAAGCACCACAACAATTAGCAACATACACTTAGGACCAAAGATGACAAACAAACAGAAACAGCAGACAATAGCATTGTTAACTGAGTACGAGCAAATTGTTCCAAACACACCAGTTAGGACAGACTGGACAGCACATCTACAAACGTTAAGACTCGTCTTCGAGAGAATAAAATTGTTTGGACTAACAATCAAACCAACGAAAGTTGAGTTCGTTGGAGGAGATAGATTTCCTTGGCCATACGATATCCAAGGGCCAGTTAAAAACTGACAACAAAATTATAACCAAAATTCTAAATCTCACTATCCCAGCAACAAAGAAACAAGTAAGATGCTTGCTTGGACTAGTAAATTACTATAGCAAATTTATCATCAATTTGGCACAAATAACATGTGTATTTTCGGATTTGTTAAAGTCGTCTGCAAAGACAAATGTGCAAGATGCTACTTTAGTCAATGCTTTGTCAGAATTAAAGTTACTTTTCAGTAAAGTTCCCATCCTACGTTTACCTAACCCTAAGTTACAATGTATCCTTAGATGTGACGCCAGTGCAACTACAATCTCTGGTGTACTGCTTCAAGAGCATGAGAAGATCCTACACCCAATCTTGTATGTCAGTCGAAAACTTACCACAGCTGAATAACATTATGATGTCTCTTAACTGGAAGCTCTCGCTATCGTATATTGTATTACGAAACTTGATAGATATTTAGCTGGAACTCACTTTGTCGTCGAGACCGACAACTCTCCGCTGTTGGTTATGGAAAAAGGCCTACCTAAAAATAACAGAATCTATCGCTGGGCCTTGATTCTTCAAAATTACTCCTTCTCCCTGAGACATATTAAAGGGAGTAACAATATCCTTGCAGATCTGCTCAAGAGACCATCAAGCATTGAAAAGACGCAAAAAGCAGATAAAACACTGCCACAGTTACCGGCAGTTACGACCAATTAGTGCAGTTAAAAACTGTGCTAGTATGGTAAGATAGAAGACACTGTGTAAGACAGTGGTTCTCAACCTTTTTTGGCTCGTTCCCCCTTCACCATATTTTCAGAACGTCATCCCCCCCCCCTTCCAACTTTCCAAAATTGTCAGTCTCAAAAGGTGCATTAAAAATAGCATGCCTATAATAATGAAAATATTTATTTTTTTCCATAGTTGTACATAACCTTCACATGTAAAGATACATTTTATAGTGTAGCTTTCTACGGTTAATAGCAAATGAATATGCTGATGGATATTAAAACTTAAATAGAAGCATTTTTACATTAGGAATATTTTATTAAAACACCACATTAATCATACTGCAATAAACAAACAGTTAAAACGTCAAAGAATTGTAGCTTAATATACGACACCAGGATGCCAGAAAATTGTGCTTCATCAAACAAAACGCTCATTACAAAACCTGGATATTGTAGATTCGTAATTTAAATGAAAATTGTAATCAATGAGAACACTGTGATTGTTTTTCCCGCAGCAATTCTGAAATGCGCGGAGGAGTGCTTGAAAGGGCACAACGGAGATCGTTTTCAACATCTAATCTGTTGCGTCGTTTCGTTTTAATTTCTAGCAGAGCTGAAAAACCTGACTCACAAAGATATGTTGACGCAAATGGAAGCAATGCACGGATTGCTTTTTCTGCCACTTTTGGGTATGAACCGCACATTAAAGGCCAAAATTCCGTGATTGGTTTCTCACTGAACACATCCCTTGCCCCCGAATCATTTTTCAGCTCCAGAAATCATCTTGACAATCATCAGAAACTTTTTCAACTGATAATTTGAATGGGTTTCGCACCAAATCCAGCTCATCATCACTAAGTTCAGGAAAATATCGCTCAAATTCATTTTCTAGCGCTGTCAAATGCTGCACAATTTCATTTTTTGCAAATTGTGGAAGTACTTGGTCTTTACCATCAACAAAGAGAACGGATGACAGCTTCTCAAACATTGCAACATTTGTCATATTGACCTTTCTTTTCCAGTTTTCCAGCTTGCTCGTAAAAGCTCTCAAGGCATCCACAAATTGTATGATATTTGTATTCTTTCCTTGCATCTGAAGATTGAGTTTATTCAACTGCTCAAAAATATCAACTAAATAGGCAAGGCGCATGATCCATTCCTCATCATCCAGCCAGGCGAAAAAGTCCATCTTACCCTGAACTTCAAAAAATAATTTGAGCTCGTCTCTCAGCTCATATACTCGCGCAGTTACATTTCCTCTTGACAGCCATCGAACATGTGGGTGGAAAAGAAGCAAATGGTGGCCTGCATCCA
The DNA here is from genome assembly GCA_963921405.1 of Cepaea hortensis. Taxonomy (NCBI): domain Eukaryota; kingdom Metazoa; phylum Mollusca; class Gastropoda; order Stylommatophora; family Helicidae; genus Cepaea; species Cepaea hortensis. Next base: position 94,283,990 of record OY992880.1, on the reverse strand, counting down.
TGTCAACGCATAACTGCTTAAAGAGCCGTGAGTTGAGAGCTTCTCCTTTGATAAAATTCACTATCTGAACGGTTTGATCCAAAACCTTCCCCAAAGGAGCTGGAAGTGTTTTGGAGGCCAGTGCTTGACGATGGATCATGCAATGAATGCCTTTCACTTTTGGGGCACGTTTCTTCACACTAACTTGAAATCCTGATTTGGTCCCCAACATAGCTGGTGCTCCATCTGTACAGCATCCACATATATTATCCCATAAAAGATTTTCTGATTCAAGGAAATATGAAACCTTTTCTAAAATATCAGAGGCCATGGTAGTTGTTTCAAGAGGAGAACAAAAAAGAAGTTCTTCTTTAAATGATCCTGAATGCACATACCTTGCAAACACTATCAACTGAGAACGAGATGCCACATCAGTCGATTCATCAATTTGAATTGAATACAGCCCAAATGCTGCAGACTTGATCTCTTGCACAACTTGATCCTTGGTGTCATCTGCCATATCGCTGATCCTCCTTTGAACAGTGTCGTTTGATAGTGAAACCGCTGCAAGTTTTTTCTCTGATTCATTTCCCAACACAATTTCTACCATCTTGAGACAACAAGGTTTGATCAAAGATTCCCCGATTGTATGTGGTTTTTTCTGCTTCGCTATCTCCAGTGCTACGACATAGGAAGCTTCAGTAACCTTTTGGTTTGTTTCTTGGAATACCCCTGTTAAATCCAGTCTCATCCTTTTGACAGCATTCCCAAGACGTTCAAAATAGGTTTTGTCCTTATCCTTGTATTGAGGATGAACATTCAACAAATGATTCCTCAACTGTGTCGGTTTCATAGAATCATTCGACAAACGTTTACTACAAATAACACACTGAGGTCGTTCTTCTCCGTTGATGACGATATTTGTGAATCCATAATTCAAATAAGACAGGTCATACTTTCGTTTCTTGACACTCATCATGGGCTTCAGATTCTATAAATATAAAACGATAAAGTCAAGATCAACACACATAAACACCCACAGACGTGTATACACACCCACACGCACATATATACGTACACACACACACACACACACACACACACAAAATATTATATTGCATATCCTATTTACAGTACATCGCTGTCAACACCAGCATTTTACTGCTGTTGTTGCTGTCTGGGCAAGTTTTACGTTCAGTAGTTTGTCATTGATTTCTGAACGACTGGCTCCAATACCACCACGCTAAAACCCCAGCACGATGTGGTCTGCTGTTAAATCGGTCACCGCTGGCAAGCCTTTAGGCCACGGAGACGGTGGTATATATATATATATATATATATATATATATATATATATATATATATATATATATATATATATATATATATGCCAGTCTCCCTGATGAAGTAGTTAAGGACGCTGTTCGTAATCCCGTATACCCAGGTACGAAACACAGCTGCGCGAGATTCGCCAGCAGATCGCGTTGCATCAGTTTCTTATGGAAAAGTATGTGAGCCGGACGTTCAGAAAGCAATAGCAAACCACTGAACATAAAACTTGCCAAGAAATCAATAGCAGCTGTAAAATGCTGGTGTTGACTGCAATGCCCTGTAAATAAGATATGCAATATATATATATATATATATATATATATATATATATATATATATATATATATATATATATATATATATCCACGAGTCAACTTACTTCTTAAAAAGACAAGTCTCCTTTCCTCCGCAAGAATAATAATTTGAAAAGCTGAGACGTGTAGATTCGTAAACAATGGAGGGATCTCGGTAATCGGTTTCTGATTTAATGCGATCTTGAAATAATCGGGAAATTTAACATGATGAGTACTCTAAGCCTCATTAAAACGGAGAAGCAATAACAAAAAATACGTAAGTTACCGCAAATAAAATCTCTGGTAAAATACGGAATCTAAATTATAGAGGCTAGGTGGAAGGAAAAGAACCGTACATTATGGAGGGAAAACAATATCAAGTAATCGGTTCTGGTATTAACGCGATCTTGAAATAATCGGGGGATTTAACGTCACGAGTACGCTTAATATCCCGATCATGTTTTGTGTGGTCCTGAAGCCAATTTGACAATGTCTTCATTCCCCCCCCCCCCCCTGGAAACCCTCAAATTCCCCCCTGGGGGGGGGGGGGAATTCCCCACCTGTTGAGAACCACTGATGTAAGATATATATCATTACGTGAACTTACCAGAAACTCTATTAGTACGTGAACGCATGAACAATGCAGTGATATAGTCATCTAGTGCGTATAAACTGTGATACTATTGTGAACAGATTGTGACACGTTACATCGTCACATAGATTGCAGTGAAATTTGTATATAGACTATCGTAAGGAAGAACCCAGAGAAACGACACGTCGTGATCACCATCGCCTGGACCTACGATTAATTAGATAGTTAGATTATTATGTAACATGTCTATGTATGAAACATGTATGTATTAATGTATGTTATTGTTGTATAATATATTTTAATGAAGTTGCTCGAAAGCAACCTAGTGGTTCATCATAGTAGAAAGGGTAGTAATAGAAGAACCACTAAAACTCCAACTGATAGTTTATTTCAAACAGTTGTAGCAATAACCATCATTTAATTAGATTAGAAACTGATAGATTTAGAAATGTAGATACCATTTAGATTTAGACTAGTAAAATATAGTAAACAGTTCTCTAGCGAGAATACTATCGATGAAGCCAATTAAAGCGGCGAGGTAATATTCTTAAAGTTAATTAGAAATGTAATAGATTAATTGTTAGAATAATTTAGACTTTTAGCAATTTGTAACTTTAGTACATTTAAGGGAACTAACACATGTCTCCTACAGATTGTTTAGTTTAGTTAATTACCTTCCCTTAGAAACATCCATAAATTGATAGTTAGTTAATTATATACCGATATTTAACAACAGTTATTATTTAGGTTATTTATTTTAAATTACCTTATTTATTACATCCATCATTTAGTTAATTAGATTAAGAACATTATTTACTTTAGTAACATCCTTTATTTATTAAATAATCTTTTTTTTTTAACTTAATATCATAAATTAACAATTTAGGTAACTGATTTCCCTTTAGTAGTTATTCTCTTTAGTTTAGATTATATACCTTAGTTAGTATTAGTAAACATCATCCCGTAAATGATAGTGATGCTAGTAATCATCGGTCTAGTGACTGATCAAACCGATTATCCATTAGTTTAACTAGAGTGTCACAAAATAAAACCGTGTGTTTAACAGGTTGATTATTATAGAGGATTTTCGGATTAAGCGGACGATCTGCCAGCGACAACTATTTTTACTAACAGAGTAAACACAGCTGCACAGGTTACATCGGGGCAGCACATATACACATTTGGTGGTGATGGAGACAGATCCCGGCAGCGCCGTGGCAGTTTGTCAACATTTGAATACAAATGGAAGCAGTGGGGTCAGCCCATATACACATTTGGTGGTGAGTGAGGAGGAAGTGAGTGCGCTGAATCATACATCGTTTTGACAAGTCGGATGGAAAACGGAAGTACTCAGCAAGGAAGTAAACAGTCCATATGTCATATAGTTTCCGGACATCACTCAGAGGGGCAGATTGCTACTGACAGCTTGTTGAGGAAAACTCTTTGTTGAAACTCGACAGCAACTCGCTGGCTTGTTTTGAGAATCTAAACCTGTGATGAAAAATCTAACATGGAGGGAGCCAGAGGGAGGATGGATCCCTGACAGGGGATGATCTGCACCTGTGTGGGGGCATAAAGGATAACGTCACGTGGCCAACTTTGGTAGTTTGCCATATAAACCCGAGTTCGGACCAACTAGGGGGACTTGAAAAATGCTTTAGTCGGAGTGCCAGGGCACTGCAGTGCTTAGTGGAAATAATATCTACCGTGTGTTAATTAGTGACTTAATTTTACACGGGCCTATAATGGCAGATGTAGATATGATTGATAGGACTGCAGTAGGGCCATTTAAGGTTCCCTACCAGATCCAAGGAAACTCAACAAGTTTTTGGGAAAGAATCCAATCCCATTAGGAAGAACACCAGTTCCACAATCAATAAAGTTGCATACAGAACGTTGCATACAGAAGGAAGTTGATTCACCAAAGAGAGTGATGCGTACTGATGCACCACACGGCATCAGACAGAAGTAACTAAATGAGAACAGTCTAATAGTTACCTAGTGTTATATAATCTCGTGTAATAGAACACAAGACTTGCTACTTGAGGCTAGATAGACACGAGGGAGGATCCAGTACAGTAACAATTAACATTAGTAACTGTGTACACACTACAAAGGACTTGTGCATTTTTTTAGGAACGATAGGAACGGACATTGTGTAGGGTGCAACCAGTCCATGATTAACTGTTTATACCACCGGTGTCTATTTCGGATGTTCATGAAATGGGATTACCAGAGGTCTACAGAGGCAAATCAGTATCCAGCAGGATGGTTTCGGCGCTGGGTGAGAAGTACATGTTCTGACGTAACGTGCTGTGGTCTATCCTTGCTGGGATCAGCTGACTGGGTTAGTTAGTTAGTTAGTTAGAGAGTCCGATTCTACACACTTTATAGAACACGTCACACATTTTCTTCACATACACGTCTCATATACGTTACACTTTTCTTTTAATAAATTAATCTTTATTAATTTTTAGAAGCAAGAGTTGTTGTGTATGTTGCGTTGGGGAAGTATGAGAAGGGGGCATAGTACGACAGTGAGAGAGTGATAGGAAAAGGTGTCCATAGGCTGGTGGAGTGTGTTGGACGGAAGCTGGTGGATTCTCCAGAATATTAAGAGAAAAAAAAAATATTATAATGTGGGTGTCGAATCTCCTCACTCCAGGGACGACACTTTAAAGGAGGACATGACATAGAGATAGGTAGATTTAGTTAGTTTCTGTTGTATTGCCGTAAGCAATACATTTAAACTTGTAAATAACAAAGTGATATATAAAACTACTTTATTTCGGCTCAGTATTGTTTAACACGAGCCTAATTTTATGTCAATGATAAAACGTTTTTAAAATTGACAATGTATGAATGAGTGAGTATGAGATGAATATACGGACGAACGAAAGAATTAAATTATGAGTGTAAACAGTGGTGCAATTTTTTTCGCACACACGTGTTTTTATGACTTGTCCGTGTCTTCTGTGTAAACCATGTGAAGTGTGTATTTTTATGTGTGTTATAGCCACTATTGCATTACAGGAATGGTTGTTTTCTAGAATCCCAGATCGGCGAAGTACGTCATAAATTAAGCAAAAGCATGACTTTGTGACAAACATTAACCTACCTGTGATACTCGGATACCTAAATACATCAATTATAGACATATAGTTATGTTTCTAATTGCAACACATATAAAGAAAATAGTTACACGCAGACAAACAGGAAAACAAACAGTTAAATAGACAAACACCAGTTGTTTTCAAAGAGACATAATGCTGTATCAGGGGACACTACAGACTTAGAATAAGTGGAAGGGCAAGTTGAATATTTATTCATACGCGGGAGCGAGATAGGCTAATATCAGCATACGCACAACTAAGAAGAGAAGTGAAAGTGCATTTCACGGGAGCCATGAATTTTAGATTCATGTATTGCATCCATAATAGGAGCAATTTGTCTTGGGATATTCGGTTAATCGATATTTTGAGGGGCTTAGTTTGTTAACGCGCCCTGGTTCAACACAGCTCCCAAGAGTGTAATGTAATGACTCTTGCTTAGAGTGGAGATGTGTTAAGCTGATCTAAAACCAGTGGGTAGATACAGCAACTCGTGACCAGACTTATGTGGGACAGAAGTGTACCTTATAATACAGCAGTGAACCCCTTGACTAAATTAGACCTGACTAATTTTATATGCTACGATGACATTGCGTCACACCTACTACTTTAATCTGGTGACGCAATACGAGGGACGAGGAGAGAATGTCAAGGTGTTGGATGATAGCAGGACCGACTAGTGACAGAAGAGGGGCAAGGACTAATAGGACATAGAGACAGGACCTCTATAAAGTTATAGACAGCACCGAAGCTAGGACATAAGAACAGTAATAAGACTAGACTCGGGTGGGGACACTAATGTGTTATAGTTAGGACAACAGAGGGACCGACCCGAGAACAGGGGCGGTTGACAATAGGTCAGGGGGAATACCGTGACGACATAAAGTAGAATAGAACTTAGAGGGTAACTAGTGCTAAGACGACAGTGCTGCGTGCAAAGAGAACGGCCCGCAGAGTTACGAACCCCACGAGGGAGTTTTGACCACGTAGGCAAGCAACAACCTGAGCTGCCTCAGACAGGGGACTGGACGGCCTTCCGACTTGACGTAGTGTTGTTCGGAAGCCATTATGTATAGTTGTGAATGCATGTGATGTTAACGAGAGAGTGACCGTGTTTGGTAATGTAGATATATAGATATATTGTGTGTCGAGTGGCGAATATAATGATGTATCAGGCAGTTAACGCCTTGTGTTGATTATCAGGCTTGCCTGAAAATAAACTCCGTATAAAAATATATATACGAGCTGAAGTTATTTGAGGTACGGATGATGTTGCCTGATAGTGAGTAAACACAAGACTGTGACACTCTTACTTTTTATATTTTTTCCCCCGAAAGTACTAAAGATATTTGGCTACCCTAATGGCCACTTCCATTGTGTGTTTAGCTTTTTTTTTTAAAGTGAGACACTCATAATGCTTCACGGTGGTTTTTTTCCATTCTTGCATTGAATGAATTAACAAAATACGAGAAGTAGAATAGATGAATTTTTCTAAACTATGATTACAAGTGCCGGTCTCTCTGGCCGAGGGGTTACAACACTTTCTCCGTAATCCCGTTTATCACGCAGAGTCCCGTAGCAGGCCAGAGCTGGGAGCGGTTTGACCCCTGCTGGTGACTTGCGGGATAACTGAGCCGGCCGCTCAGAAAGCAATGGCAAACTACTGAGCGTAATCTTGCCAAGAAATCAACATACAGCTGAAAGATGCTGATGTTGACAGCGATGTCCTGTAAAGGATATGCAAAAAAAACATGATTACAAGTGACAAAATGAACGTAACAGTTCCAGATTTCGTCAGCGCACAAAGAACATACGCTGATACAGATACAAGAACATATTTTCACGATATATATATATATATATATATATATATATATATATATATATATATATATATATATATAAGAAACAGACGACACTCAACTGTTAACTAGAGATAGAAGGGAAAATTCTTCAACAAACAAAATGCACAACAGAGATTAAAGCAGAATAGGGCAAGCAAAGGCTGCATTTCAGAAAACGAAGAATATCTTATGCAATAAGTCACTATCATTGAATGTAAGACAGAGAGTACTGAAGTGCTATATAGAACCTGTTTTGCTGTATGGCTGTGAATCTTGGAATGTAAATGAACAAATTAGGAATATTTTGGAAGTAACAGAGATGTGGTTCCTTAGACGAATGTTCTGAATTCCTTGGACTGCCAAAGTAACTAACGACGAATGCCTGAAAAAGGCTAATGAAACTAGAATATTATATACAACAATAAGAAAGAGACAAACATATTTTTTTTTTGGTCATGTGATGAGAAGGGAGGCTTTGGAGAACATCGTGACAACTGGAAAGATCGAGGGAAAGAGAAGCAGAGGCAGACCACGAGAAATGATGCTGAATGAATTGCGGCGGTGGCATGGAGAAATATTAACGGCAGTGTTGACCCAGAAAACCAAAGGCCGAGGTCTGTGGAGAGTCATGAACGCCTACGCCAGTCGGCATGGCACTTGATGATGTTTCAATCATTCCCAGTAGCGAATTCTTCACTGCAAATCCCACACCATGGTGCCTTTTTTCTGCTGTAAAAAAAGGTGTAATTGTTTTCCCTGGGTGACCCTGCCTCGGCGAGGCCAGTCTCCTGCAGGCCAGCAATATCAATGTTAAGAAGATTGAGTTCGGCATTAATCACAGCCGTTTTTCTCACATGATCAATATTCGTCAAGTCAGTGGAAAATCCTGGACACATTGTTGTACGTTCCAGGTTGCAAGCCGTAGCTTGAGGTCTCTATTTTTTTCTTTTTAGTAGTACCTGGTGTATTGGTTTTACAGCCTGCGATTCAGATTTTGTCCTAGCCTCAAGCACCCAAAAGAAGCAGGCAGGCTGTGGCTGATCAGCAATAAATTGGCCGGGGGTTACCCAGATTGAGGCGAGTGGTAGCTGATCAGTGACACCTGTAGGTGTTTCCCACCGTCAGAGGCAACCCGTATTGCGCCATGTCTACGCCAATTGACAAGGACTTATAACCCGTAACTGTTACCTTTCGCTTTGATTCCGAGACCTGTTAAGACCAGGTATGGAGTTATACCTCTTCATAGCACAAAGCCTGGGCTAAAATATAGAGACCATGTGTTGCCCATGCAGCATGATCCCTCTCTCGGGATCACCTATACATCTGGAACAAGACAAGCTGCAGAAGCTGCCGGATCAGCAAAGCAATGCTCTAACTGTCCGCCTGTCGGAGCTTCGATTCTATACCAGCTGCCACCCAATGCTTAGGACCTGGTCTTCCTTGCCATGACATTTTGTCTTTAGGTTGCATTCCCTCGCACCAATATAAGGCTTGTATCCTCACAATTGCGCTTTTCTGCCCGAAACCGTTGGCACAATGTGGGATGTCAGGTTTGGTAAGCGCAGCCCAACATTCAGCGCTGGCAGAAAGCAGGTAGCCGTCTGTCATACGGTAGCTCAGTCATATCTGACTAAGACCTGACTCAAATAATGACTAAGGAAAGCAATATAATTAATAAATTAAAACACGCCATACATGTCCAATGTTTCGGTTATAACACCTTTCGTATGATTGAAACTAATATCGAAAAGGGGAGTCTACTGCTGTTGAGAAGATTTTGGAGTCAAAACAAACACATAATAAGGAGCTCAATCTAAGGAAAAACACACACATAAAGGCGAACGTTTAGATCATCTTCCTCATCAGTTTACAAGACACATAAACGAGAGAGGTGGGGGGGGGGGGGAGGGGAGAAACAACAAGAATGCTCAAAACACCAATAATATTTAACTGGGGATCCGAAGCAAGTAAAAAGATTAATCTGATAGGTAAGCATATCACTTCCCCGCGTCCCAATTCGTCTTAAGTTATTGTATGTCCTTTACAGGACGTTGTAGTCAACCCCAGCATTTTTGGCTGGACGTTGTGAAGATGAATGAAACTGAAATAAACTGATAAAGATAAATAAATCTATATAATATTTCATAAAACCCAACAAGGGGAAGCTTATGTTAAAAGTGTTATATTCCACAGGGGATGTCGAGGACAAATTATAATAAGGATTTTATTTCAGATAATAAATCAAAAAAGTATCTCCACAACCGCATAAGCATTATCGTTTACACGAAATTTTTACCAGAAGGACTTACAACTTTACTCTTGTCTTTAATCGTCTTTTGCACAACTTCGAAATAGCAATGCTTCTCTATACATATGTTCTCCAGCTCTGGAAATACGGAATGTGTCTGCGTTATGTACTCTTTTGCTTCATCCAGACCATTGGCACCTGTAAGCCACAAATGTGCATTGGTTATTTAATTTCTGAACATTGAAGACAACTGGTCCATAAAAAGCATCATGTCTCTGAAATTGAAATACATGGAGTATTTTGAATGACTTTACAGTGTTTGAAAATATTGCCGGTCCAAGTTTTTTATTTACCTATTATGTTGCATGAACTTTACAGAGGGTGAATACAAAGCATGATGTCACAGAATGCCGCGTTAACATCCCAGAATACTTTCTCGGTCTACACATTTGATGGGCCAATTAGAAGAATAAAGATTTAATCTCGCTTCTCAACGTCTATCCAGCCATGACGTAAGGTTGTACACAAAGCCGGCAAGTAAATACAACCACCAGGGTCTGCTGACTACATGGGAACACTTTCTATTCGACGCCAGGACGTAAGATTACGCACGAAATAATCACAACAGCCCACGGTCACAGGTATAGACAGACGCGAGACGGACATTGCTAGATAATTAGTCTGCCCGATGGAAAACTGTGAAGTGTCCGGACCAAGACGGACGGCCGACAGCTCAAACTGCATGGAGGTATTTAGGTGTGGAGTGGCAAACAAATAATGAAATAACACCTCCGGGCATACGGACAGTCGAATGCGCTCACTTATTGCAGTGTTAAACGGATCGTGGCTGACAATGAAAACTGGGAATGGGGAACTGGAAATAAACGCAGATGGTGCCAAGGGGATAAGAGCTATCTGTTTGGACTTGGTATAAATACGCTTGCCTAGATCGGTTCAATTCACATTACTTAGGTGAATTGAACAGCTAGGAACGATCTCAGTCTCCCAAAAATAGCGCCATGGTATAGATCCCAAGAACTAGGGAAGACCAGCTAGCGTCAGGACTGGGCAGTCGTCCAGAAAACCGGAGGGCTTTTCCTACTGGAGTGTAGATGTGTACTGGACCTCAGCAGAACCCTACTTTTGCGTATATCACCCGTAACCAGGACACAGATCCAGACAGGATACAAGTACTTTAGAGTTACGTATATAATTTCCATCATTTCACATGTATCATTGTATATTGCATAGTTTTTCATCATCATCATCGTGAAAAGCATCATTTGTTCAATAATATTTATAGTAATTAAAGTGAGTGTAGTTTGTTTTAAACTCATAATTATATGTTATTTCCCAATTGTGTATACGTCTTTGTTGTGTATGTATATAGGTGGGGGATTACTTATACACCAGGGAGAGGAAACTTGTCGGTGGGGAAACATCTGTTCTGGCTAATAATCCATTCGTAGACGTACACCTAGTGATCTAACTTTCCCTTTCCCACTCCTTGGGGAATATCAAGACCATCTAATTTCATCTTAGTTTAACGAGCCACTTTCAGATGTATGCTTGGATATTCAAGGGCTTAATCCGTAGTTCAGCCATATAGATTTTTGTCCCGAGTCACTTTCTGGCAAATTGTGGTCTCGGTCAGAGATCAACAATGGTCACTTCTGAAAAACCGGAGTTGCTCGACAGTGAATAGTATATTTAACTTAGTGGAGTACCCCCACTTCTGACACTTGGATCGGCAATATTTAAAAATTTGAATAACAAAGACACAAACAATAGATTGCACCGTTTATTACTTGGCATATTTCGTTGCATCTCGTCAGGTGCATACTGCAGAATTCACACAACATAAAGTAAAATAACTAGAAAAATTCTTCAAGCTGGAATACACACGTTCGTACAGTATTGTCAAGTGTCTACCGCGGTAATTTTAAACTGACTAACATGTCTTTCTGTTTGCACAAAACTGTCCTATGTATATTAATCTTTATGGTTCTGCAAACTTTAATAAGCGACTATTTTGTGTGTTAAACAACACACGAAGGGCGATATTCTTCTTCTTCTTTCGTTCGCTTGAAATATGTCTATATCTGCAATGTCGTCTCTTGCATGAATTGAACTGTTTTTTTTTCAGTTCACACAGTGGTCCATAGAGTTTATCTTCCACTGTCGTCTCTCTAGGCCAGAAGGTTTGCCTAGATATGTTATATTTTGGGCAGTCTTGGAGTATGTGCTCTGCTGTCTGCGACGCCAATCCACATGTGCACATGGCTGTTTCACCAATCTTGAATTTTGTATACATGTGGTTGCGTAATCTATTGTGTCCTGTTCTGAGGCGCAGAATAATGACTTGTTCTGGTCTGTCCATAATGTGGTAGTCATCTTGAGCAGGTTTTGGTGGCTTTCTGACTGATTTGATCATTCTTTTCTTTTGGTGGTATGTAACGGGCACATCAGGCTGTTCCTCTTTGGCTCCTTCCTTAGCCAATTGATCAGCTCTGTCGTTTCCGGGTACTCCACACTGGGATGGTATCCACTGTATGGTGACTTTATGCTGACTGCTAAGTTCAGAAAGTAGTGTCCTTAGTACTGGCAATTTCCCAGAGAGGAGCGCCTCGAGTACTGATTTTGCATCTGTTAGTAGCACCACAGGTTGTGTACCATTGCTGTTATTTAGTAATTTCTCTGTTGCTATCTTGATTGCCTCAATTTCGGCATCATAGTTATGGCAGTACTTTCCTGTCGGTACTCTGGCTGTGTCCCTAGTATTATTTGGGTATTCTATGTACACTCCCGCTCCTCCATTTCGAACAGCATTTTGTGCTGACCCATCTGTGTAGACTCGGATCCAGAGGTCCTGTGGGTATTCTTCATCAAGGAAGCTGAGAGTGGCTGTTCTGCGCTGCACACTGTTCTGTTCTTCCTTGTCAAATATTCCTCTCACTTTTGTCTGGATTTGTAACGATAGTCTATGCTCATCTTTCCATGGAGTTCGCTCTGGAATAGTTGTTAGGGGGATACCAACTGTGGGCAGATCAGTGGTTTCTCTGCAGAGTCGTTTGGCCTGGTGGATAAAACTACTTCTTTTCAACCGCCCCATAGCTAGGTTTTCAAATCTGTTCTTCATAGGGTGGCCTGGCAAGCTGAGGAACTTTTCTGCTTGTATTAGCGTTTTCGTATCTCTGCGCTCACTCAGTGCTTGTGTCCTCCCCATCTTCTCCATTTCCACTATAGGGGTTGATCTCATCCCTCCTGTGGTGACTCTAAGTGCTTGATTTTGCACCTTGTCCAGCTCTTGTAGTGTGGTATTTGATGCTGAACACCACGCAGTTGACCCATATTCCAGGTGTGGTCGTATGCTCTGTTGGTAAACTTTGCTAAGTATTTTCGTACTGGCTCCCCATGTGGTTCCACTTAGCTTTCTCAGGATGGCTATTTTCCTTCTGGCTTTTGCTACTGCTTTGTTGATGTGCTTTCTCCATGTCAGCTTGCCATCAAATGTTACTCCAAGGTATGTTGGTTCTTTATCTTCTCTTAGGGGTGTTCCATTTATCTGGATGATCCCTGCCTTTTGTTTTGGAGAGAGGGTAAATAGGGTGGTGCTGCACTTGTCAGTGTTTATGCTGACACACCGTCTATTTGCCCATGCAGCAAATGTATCTACAGCTCTTTGTAGCAATCTGGTGGCCACTGATGCATATTCATTTGTGCTCCATAGAACCAGGTCATCGGCGTACATTGCCGCTTTAATTCCATGCGGTAGGTGAGCAACAAGATCATTGATGAAGATTAGAAAAAGTGTGGGGGACAAGACTCCGCCCTGGGGGACACCGTGACGCAGTAGTACTTTCTTGCTCTTGAGTCCGTCTATCTGTACTCGGGCTCTTCTGTTGTGCAAGTATGCTTTCACCCATTTGTACATTCTTCCATTGACTTTGCAGTTTCTCAGTTTCTTCATCAGACCTTCTTTCCAGACTTTGTCAAAGGCTTTCTTCAGATCTATCCATGCCGCAAGCACCAGCTTCTTCTCTTGGAATGCATCCTCAATTTCTTGAGAGAGGTAGGTTGTCTGATCTTCCGTAGAGTAGCACTGCCTAAAGCCAGCCTGCTGTGGCACAAGGATGTTTTTACTTTCAATGTACCACTGCAGTCTGTGATTGATGATGCGCTCCAGTGTTTTGCAGAGACAGCTGGTGAGGCTAATTGGTCTGTAGCTAGAGGCAATGGAACCATCTTTCCCTGATTTTAGGAGGGGTATCATGATTACTTCTCTCCAGGCTTGTGGAACACTGCCTAAGGTCCAGCTGTTATTGAAGATCTGCAACAGCTTTGTTTTGGCCTCTGTTCCTAGGTTCCTGAACATTTCATTGGAGATACCATCAGCTCCTGGTGACTTTCTCATTTTCAGTTTTGATATGGCTAGCTCCAGTTCGCTGATTGTGATGGGTGCCTCCAGAACCTCATGTACTATTTCCTTCTGTCCTGTATGTTGTCGTTTCTCTCGAATCTCTTGTTGTTTCTCTGGACTAATTTTGATATTGCTATCTTGTGCGAACGAGTCCGCAAAATGGTCAGCTGCTTGCTTTCTTGTTAAGATTTTTCCATCTTTATGTAGTGCAATTTTTGAGTTTCTCCCTGTGCCCTCGTCATTAAGCTGTTTTATTAGCTTCCACAATTTCCTTGTGTCTCTTTCAAAGTTCAGAGACTCCGTTTTCTCCTGCCAGCTTTTCCGTCTAGCCTGAAGCTTGGCCCTTTGAAATTTGGCTTTTGCCTGCTGGAATTTATTGTGTTGCTCTTGGCTGGGTGTGGCCTCTGCTTGCTTTCTACACACTTCAACATCATTATGCAACTGTTCCAGTTCACTACTCCAGTAGGGTTTATATTGTTTACGAGCTCCTCTTGGTACTGTTTCTCGCGCTGCCTGTAGTATGCATTTCCCAAACTCTTCAACTGCTTTATTTATGTCTTTCTCAGTGTTCAGGTTTCTAACCAGTATGCTGGTGCGATGCTTGTACATTGCCCAGTCTGCTTTCTTGTAGTTCCACCTCGAGAGGGTGCTGCTTTTACTTACAAGCTCATTTTCTACGGTTAGAAAGACTGGCCGATGGTCACTGCCACCAAGTTGTTTCCCAACAGTTCGTGTAATGTTCCACTCTAGGTCTGGTGAATGAAAAGCCAGGTCAGGTGTAGTTGTAGAGTGCCATGATCTCGAGTAGAAAGTATGTGGGTCGGACGGCTTGTTAATCAACATGAATCTATTCTCATCCTGCCAGTCTTCCAGTCTCTCTCCTCTCTGGTCCATGTGATCATAGCCCCAGCTCTGCGAGTGGCTGTTGAAATCGCCACACACAATCATTTTTTCTTTTAGTGGTAGAGTGTCCAGTGCCTGTGGGCGGTCACTTGGACAGTAGTAATTGATCAGATGTAGATCTGTATTACCTGTCTTAAGTTTAAGTGTCTGATACTCAGCCCCTTCCATGTAGACTTTGATTTGGGAAGCCATGATGTTATTTCTTACAAGGGTCAGTATCCCACCTTTTCGCCTGTTCTTTCGGTCAGATCGGTAACACTGGTAGCCTCTGATTTTGAAGGCTATATTTTCATTGAGGTGAGTTTCTTGCAAGCAACATATGCTTACTTTTTCTTGGTCCAAGATTTTTTCTAATTCTATTTTTTTGTTGCTGACTCCCTCCGCATTCCAGTGCATTATTTTAAGTCTTCGTTTAGTATGGCCAGTCGTCCTATTCTCATGTCCCCTGGCTCCACAGGACATCTGAGAAGGACCTCCAGTAGTTGGGGTTGGACCCTTTCGAGACATAGGGCCCGGCACTGCACCTGCCTGGGGGTCCAAAGCAGGGCGAGCACCATAACGATTAGCAGTAGTCGACATATTCCATTTTGCGTGATTGCGTGGCATCCTGATTTCTGTGGTGCGCCTCTTGGCTGGTTGCCTCCGTCTTCAGCACCTTTCTTTGCTAGAGCAGACTGTGGTCTCACTCGAGTGTAGATGTGTACGCGCGCACACACCTGTCTGCGCATGCATGTACGTGCATACACATCTAGAGCATACTGGTTATTTTCCGGCGCCAGAGACTCGCCGTCGCCCCTTCTCCTGTTAGTTTAAACAGGTCCGCCACGTGAAGGCCAGGAGTTGGACTTTTGCTGCATAGGTTATGTATTCACGAGCCATTGAGGTATTTGAGCAATGTTGGGCGCTCACCCCAACACCGCGCCTCGGCTACATACAGCAACATTTGGAACCCAAGGGCGCTATCTCTATCAACCACATGGCCGCTTTCCAAAATATACCTAGCAATTGATGAAGTGGGAAGTTTTCGGTGTGTCGGCCTCCCTAGGCTCCCATCGCCTGTGTGTAGTTTCATGTCAATCCATTGAGGTATATGTTCAGCAATTCTGTTGTTCAACTGCCGCTCTGTTCTGCCGATGTAGGTAGACTGGCACCTGGATGTGAATCGGTAAGTACAACTGGATTTGGCGTACAAAGGAACAGGTTCTTTTGCTGCTGGGATGAGAATAGGTGTGGTTCTGTACCTAATAACTGTAGTTGCAGCACAGAATGTTCGGTCGATTGATGCAATGAGCCGGCCCTGTAGACGCATTACGTCATCCCCTCGAAAGGTTGAATACCTTAAATTGAGGACCGAAGGATTTATCTAGTTATGTTACTTTATGTTCTGTGAATTCTGCAGTGTGTAATTGACGAGATGCAGCTAAATATGCCAGGCAATCAATTGTGCAATCTATTGCTTGTGTCTTGGTTATCGAAATATTTACAAACACTGCACAGTCATTAAACATACACCATATACTTGGCTAGTCAGGCGTCACAGTAGTTTGGGAAGAACAGCAATGAAAGGCAGGGAAGAAGAGGAAGGTGTCGACCGGCACCACGATGGACACCGGACATTGCAGA
>OY992880.1:94184905-94267446 GCA_963921405.1 Cepaea hortensis | reverse complement strand
GATAGAGAAGGACACCCGGTATCGTGAGCCGCTACACGCTGCGGGATTTACTGAGGAGAGGATCCTAGCACTTATGGACTGAATGGTTCGATGTGCAACGAGGCTGATCTATCGACTAACTAACTACCTGGTAATAAGAAAAGTTGACACTCACCCAGCGTACTCACTAGTATTAGCATCTACTAGTGGCAGCATGGACGTGGATTACGCTCGAGTTCAAAGTGAACTAACTCAAAATTAAATAAATAAATAATGTAAAGAAGAGAAGTAGAAGCTGGCATGAATAATATTCAAATACCATAGAGTGAGCTGCATGGGCTAGCTAAGATAGCAGGGTTTGGAGTGAGTGGGTTGAGGGGTCTATGATCTAGTGTTGATAAAGGGCGAAAGAAAAAGCGAATAGTATACACTGGCATTAAACATCAACAGAAATGATATGGTGCTTACTGCCTTGGCATGGTCCGATACATGATCTGTTGTTGCTGGTTATTCCATCACAAGGCTCTCCCCCCGAGCTAGGTTTTGGATTCTCGCAGAATCTTGATCGCATCTGCCACCCTTTGTCTTCGCAGTCTGCTTTGCAAATGCTCCACTGGGACCACTCTGTCCATCCACCATCAACTTAAAAAAAGAAACACACACACACACGCACACAAATAATTGCGTTTGAATATAAACTGCATAAATGTGCTGTATTTCAATACAAACTGCATACATGAACTATATATGAACACTCACAACATAAATGAATTATATTTCAACACGAACTATATAAATGATCTATATTTTTACTCAAACTTCATAAATGAAATATATTTGAACACAAACTACATAAATGAAATATATTTATACTCAAACTACATACATGATCTATATTTTTACACAAACTACATTAAATGAAACATATCTGAACACAAACTATATTAAATGAAATATATTTGAACACAAACTACATTAAATGAAACATATCTGAACACAAACTACAAAAATGAAATATATTTGAACACAAACTACGTTACAAGAGTAATTTTACATTTTTTATATTTTAAAATGGACACTCCCATTTTTAAGAAAGCATAAAGATTAGTGTCATGTTATGTCACATTCGTCTGTTCGAACACTGTGTGTTTTGAGAGTGTTACGCCACAATAAATCTGGCACTCCACAATAAATCTGGCTATGTCACTACTCACAGTTATTCCTGAGAATTTTAATGTGGTGGTTTTCCTTTGATACCACACAAAGATTTATTTTTAAATTTGGGGAAAATTATTCTCTCTCTCTCTCTCTCTCTCTCTCTCTCTCTCTCTCTCTCTCTCTCTCTCTCTCTGTGTGTCTGTGTGTGTGTGTGCGCGCGCGCGCGTGTGCGTGCATGTGTGATGTCCTGTCTTGCATTCGAGTAGTATTGTAAACTCACAAATTCAAATATTATGAAACAAAATAAGTAAAAATGTGTATGTTGAGTTGAAATGAGTTGAGCTAAGAACTGATATCACTGCAGTCAGGATATTCCCATACGCGTTCCATCCCCTCGTTCAACAGAGAACGAAGAGTCACACTACTAATCGTTCCCATCGCTATTTGATTGAAAGTTCTCTTGGTCTTCCCTCTCAGTTTTGAGATTCTACCAGAACCCCTGCCAATTCCCCGTAAGCTCATCCTTTCAACATACGGGTTCCTCCACCTTCTCCACCTGGTCCCATAAGCACACGACCAACTCTTCCTTGTCCATAGGTAATCGACCACCAAGAGGTGCATTCCCGCCAGCCTATCAGCCTGTTCATTCCCCGCACTCCCGGGTGGCCATGGCAAACAATCCAAACAATTCTCACAATCTGTGACCTCTGGGGTGAGGTGAGCCATTCCACACGAAACATTCCTTTCTCTACCTTACTAAACATACTCTCTGAGACCGTAATGGAGACAATGTGTGTTGTAGTGGGTCTCCTATAAACAACGGAATGCTGCTGTGACTGCTTCCACCACCATTCTCATGCCGGAGGTCGTAACCTCAAACATGGGTATATAAGTTGTCGTCTTACAGATGCGCATTTATTTGTCGTGTACAGAACAGATCGACACATTTTACTTCAATGTTCTTCACTTAGGAAAGCCGCGGTATTGCAGTGGCTAGCACGCTTGCCCGCCAACCCGGTATATGTTCGGATCCTTTTCGAGGCGGAGATTTGTGTTCTCTCAGCCTAAGAACTGGTATCAGAAAATTGTCTGCGAAGACAAGGCGGCCTGCATGGTATTGGCCATATAATTCTTCGAGAATAGATCGGTCTAAAAATATGGGGAAACCACCATATATATACCTCGTACGCCTCAATGTAAGAGCAGGCGGTCCTTTAATTTTCTTTACTTTTTTGCGTTCACAACAACACAGCCCATACATGTGCACTGGACTTAATTTTGCGTGTGAATTAGCTTTCCCTAATAACCAGTGTCCCTCGCCATCAGGCGAACCTACTCCAACTTCTAAGGTACTTGTAATTTACTTCAACAAATAAAGGAAGAGAATCAACGTTTTAGTCCAGCTAGCTGACCTTGTAGGGGTTGAACCCGCTACCCCAGCACCAGCACACCGGGTGTTTAAGAACAAACCCTCTTATCCATTCGGCTATGCTGATCCCCGCTCCTTCAATCGAACCCTTGTTATACTTCTTCCCTGATTTGTCTAACATTGCGAAATGTGTGGAATTTACCTGGACATTCTTGCATTTTCCGTTTGTAGACACACTTATAAGTCTCCCAGAAGCGGATCTGTTCTCCATATAATGAACAAGGAAAGTATAAAGCAAACGTAAGAATGTATGTCTATGTAAACAACAACAAAAATTCTATGGCAGCAGTGAGTCGCTATTGTATACTGGCTAACCGCTTCGGTGCCGACCCGATGGTCATAGGTTTGAATCGGGATGGATTTGTAAAAATTGACCCAGCCTCTCATATCGACCCAGTCTAGAATAGGTACCAAGAAATTCTTGAGAAGTCAAGGCGGCCGGAGTTACTGCCCACATCGCCCCCTAAGTGCCCATTATCTATAAACATGTGGTCCAGCACAGCATGTCCAGTACGCCTTCAGGTGTGTAGAAGGTTCCGTGACTGTTTCCGGCTGGTGAACCTGGATGAGCAGGTCAGTGTAAAACAACTGCCCATTTGGGTGAGGATTCGAACACATAACCACACAGTCTACAGTCAGGAGTGCTAACAAATACGATACCGCTGGATAATTCGCTACGATAGCGGCGGACAAGATGTTGAAGTGGTCAAAGGAAAAGAGCGCTCGCTATTAAACTTCCGGCACGCTGATGATGAGGTATGCGGTTCAACGCCTACATCGGCATTAAGTTTACTCCAGAAAGCAATGGCAAACTACTGAACGTACAATTGCCTAGAACATCGACTTGGGTTTTATCGCAATTTCCTTTAAAAGACATGGAACATGTTTAAACGGTGGACAATCTACACCCAGATCTTGCATTCCTCACAGGCAGGTGCATGGAACTACGTCATCAACAGTCCTCCATTTTTCAGCTCATACAAGAATAAACACAACTAAACATGGTTTGACAATAACATACGAAATGTAACATTAATACGCAATTATTGCAAATAAACAAAACATTATCAAACAAAATGGTGGCGGACTGAGCTTGAGACCAGCCGACAAGTAGTTATTTGTTATATTCTCAAGTTCGCGACCGTAGTCAGAAGATTTTTTTACAGATGCAATGGCTACTGTCATCAATCAGGATAGTTACTACCAACATGTAAAGCAATTACAACTATCTTCTTTACAGATGTCTAGAAAACTATGGCAGTCAAAGAAGTTGTGGAGAACGACTATAAAGGGAGCACAGCTCTGCATATGCAACACTGGGTGGCCGATGAGAAATATGAAACATTTGTTTAATAGGAGTTAGCGAGGGGCTAATAAGCTTGCGGTTAAACTTCCAGTGCATTGACCGCAGGGCAATGGGATCGTTTCCTGCACCAGCCAGGTCAGTTGGACTTAAATGTTGACTTCTCGTTCAGAAAGCGATGGTAAACTACTTAACGTCAAAATTGTCTAGAAATTCAACCCGGAGTCCCACAAAAGGGCATGCAATATTTAAAACGTTTTTAAATCTTTAAATATGTATACAAATGGAAGTGAGGACTACAAGTTACATTGATCATCATCATGTGCCTTGCCAGTTGGCGTTGCCATTCATGATCTTCCACAAATCTCCGTCATTGGTGTTCTGGATCAAGTCTGCTGATGATAGTCCTTCAGGCCACCGTCTCAGCCCACCCAACATCATTTCACGTGGCCTGCCTCTGCCTCTTTTTCCTGTTGAGCTTTACAAGTTGCATTACGCAGTCAACATTTGTAACTTACAATTCTGCAGCATTCAAATATCACGATGCGTGTAACTTCCTTTGAAAAATAAGTAAAATATCAACATTCACCTTCAAGAATTTCAAAATTTCCTTCTTGTTGTTCTTTCTTTTCTAACTAATCTTTCTTTTTTTTTCTTTATTGTAACATTCGGTTCTTACTTTTAAAGAACAAACGTATGTCAGTAGATACAAAAAAGCATTCTTATAGGACAAACTTCCTACCAACTTTATGCTATTAATGCCAAAACTAGACGATGATAGAAAAAGAGAAAAGAAAAATTACAACAACGGAAATGAGATTCATGAGAAGAATAATCAGCGTATCAAAAAGAGAGAAAATCAGAAATGATTAAAACAAGACTAATCTGGAGGTTATAGCAGCGCTAGATTTCATCAGAAAACAGCAAGTGTAATGGTTCGGCCACATAATTCGACTACCAACTGACGGTATACTACAACATATACAGACCAAATGGAATCAGAAGAAAAGGCCTACTATGTAAACGATGGTCAAAGAGAGTCCATGGGAATCTCGATATATGAAGACCACAAACGGGCATTCCCCTGCCGTTTATTCTTCATCTCGACACCGCACGGTGCAAGCAGGACAAGATGTGATAAACATTCTTGATATGATGATGTAAAAAGAATGTATACCTTGGATTTCTCGTCGGCTCCAATCCGGTAAGCGAACAGGGCATTGGGACCTGACAGCTGGTGTTCTGTACATTCTTCGCTTTTATATACACACAAATCAATGAACGAATTTCTGTCCTCGGGACGCAGAACTTGCAGCTGATTGGTCATCAGTGCCATCAACTGCACCATCTCTGAATAAAATGTGTTGTTTATAAAATCACCAGAAGAAAATAACTTCTCAAAGTCTCAAAGATACAGTTACACACACCATCATCATCATCATCATGTGCCACACCGGTAAGTGGTGGCGGTAATGTTTCGCCATCTTACACGATCACTAGTCTTGGATCAACTCGTCTTTTTGTCTCGATCGTGCCACGTGGTCACGTCATCCAAATATTTATCTCTCTGGCTTCCCCTTGCTCTTTTTCCCCCGATTTTGACAGTTGTCACTAAGTTTTCCAGCTTATTTCTTCTCATAAACTGTCCAGATTTTCAATCATCAATTTACGATTTTCATTTATTTCTTGCAGGACTTGGTCATTGCTTTTCTGTCCGTCGATTGTATTTTTTGCATTCTTCTCAGAAACCACATTTCCTCTGCCATTAAGTGTTTCTGAGCTTATCTGCTTATTGTCCACATTTCATATCCATGAAACAATATAGGTTTTATGTTCCACTGCACCGCTCTTTTCTCATTGCAATTATTTAACTGAATTAACAACTGTTTATTGGTCAGTATATTTCCATTCTCGCAAAAGGTCACATATAGCGATTTTGTTGTAATCTCTTCGGATTTGCCGTAGCGATTTTGTTGTAATCTCTTCGGGGCATCTCCTATCAAATGTTATGACAGTTCCGAGATAGTTGTACCGATTCACTTGTTTAAGAGTCTTCCCATATATCCGGACGTTGCATTGTAATATTTATTTCTTCTTAGAGACGACCAGAATCTATATTTTGTTACAATTTAATTCTTACCCTATATGATATGTGAAATGTTAGAAAGATAAATAAATACACTCAGTTTCATGATATGATGTTGCGACCAGCTCTCTTCAAATTTAATCAGATGTATCTTCAGCTGATAGCTGAGTCCTGGCTGTTATACTAACATGTCAGCGCTAAATTTGCAGTCATTGTATATAATATTACAGTGGTAATGTATAGTGTAATACTGGTAGTAAATAGTGTGATATTGGTAGTATATAGTGTGGTACAGGTAGTGTATAGTGTGATACTGTTAGTGTAAAGTGTGATACTGGTAGTGTTTAGGGGAATACTGGTAATCTATGCTGTTAAATTGGCAGTGGATAATGTGGTACTGGCAGTCTATAATGTGATACTCATAGTGTATATGCCGGTCTCTCTGGCCGAGGGGTTACAACACTTTCTCCGTAATCCCGTTTATCACGCAGAGTCTCGGAGCGGGCGAGAGCTGGGAGCGGTTCGACCCCCGCTGGTGACTTGCGGGATAACTGAGCCGGCCGCTCAGAAAGCAATGGCAAACTACTGAGCGTAATCTTGCCAAGAAATCAACATACAGCTGAAAGATGCTGATGTTGACAGCGATGTCCTGTAAAGGATATGCAAAGCAAAAAAAAACATAGTGTATATACGAAATATGGCTACGGGCGATTTGGAGGCAGACAACGTTAATCTGGTTTTTATACAATGGTATGAGTGCCGGTCGGTCAGAAAGCAATGACAAATTACTGAACGTAAACTTGCTAAAAAAAATATCACAAATAGTAAAAATAAAATGATACGGCTGACGGGACGTCCTGTAGAGAATACGCAACAAACTTTTTATTTTTTCTTTAAGTTTAATCATCAACGCCTACAATTTCCAACATTCTAATCATTTCTTCGCGTTTCACCTTATCATATGCCGTAATGTGGTCATAAAGCATAAATATATATCTCTGTTCATTTTGATTATTCTTTATGTTAATGTTTGCAAAAAGTATATGGCATCGTTTGTGTCTTTACCTTTCACAAATCCAAATTCCTCATCTCCATGTTCTGGTTTTATTGTATTTCTTATTCTTCTTATTAATATTTTAGTCCCACGACTCATTAAACTAATTGTCAGAATGTTGTCCACAGTCTATTGCACCAGATTTGTGGTAGATCTATGACAAAAGAATTCAATAGACCATCGGGTATGTATCCACTATATCCACATTGAAAGATGTCGACCAGTGGACATTCATCGAAGAATGCAGGCAGCGTACGGTAACAAGACAATGTGTGTCGAAGACAACAGTAACAGACTGGGCACGAATGTTTCGGAAAGGACGTCAGTTCGCGATAGATCATCGACGGCCGGGTCAAGCGCATATTGTTGCAACAGAAAAAAACCATCGCTAAAATTGATGCAGTAGTACAGATGAACCGTTGTCGAAGCGTACGTTCGCTAACCAAAGATTTTGATGTGTTAATTGGGACAATCCAAAAGATCGTTCGTAAGAAACTGCAATATCGGAAGGTATGTTCACAGTGGGTACCACGGATGTTGACCGACCACCAAAAAGAGGTACGCATGGGATGGTGTTTGAACCACTTGCTGTGTTACAGAGTGGAGGATGATGCATTTCTCTTCCGCATAGTGGCAGACGATGAATCATGGTGTCACCACTTTGAGCCGAGCAGCAAAAGAGAGAGCATGCAATGGAAGCATGCTGTATCACCAAAAGCCAAAAAATTCATGTTACAGGTTTCCGCTGGTAAGGGTATACTGAGCGCATTTTTTTTTACTATGAAGGCCTATTGTTAGCCGACTATAAAGAATCTGGTGTCAACATCAACTCTACCCACTACTTCCAAACACTAGACAAGCTGCAAAAAGCCATCAAGAATAAACGACCCTGTATGCTTTCTCGCGGTGTGATTTTGTTGCACGATAATGCGTGTCCGCATGTCGCAAAGATTGTCTCCGTGGCGAAGTGGTCAAACCGTTTGACTCGGGCTCCGAAGGTTGTAGTTCGATTCAGGGCCGCGTCCTTCGGTTCACGAGTGAAATTTTTTCGGAAACTCCTGAGGGTCGTCGCTAGAGCTACGGAGTTCGTGCTTTCTGCGACGCTTTCCCCGATGCGTAAAGAGACCGAGCCATATGGGATAAAAACCCGGTGCAATGACGTCGACCCTGTCGACTTTTAAGCGACTCTTTTTTAAGAAGTAGGAAATTCTGCAACATCCAGCCTATAATCCTGATTTGTCACCTTGTGATTTTCATTTGTTCGGACCTCTAAAAAAAAGTTCTCAAGGGGCAATGATTTCACACAGATGCAGACGTAATGAACGCGGTAAACACTTGGTTCAGTGAGCAACCACAATCCTTTTTTTGCGGACGGCATTCGCCGCCTACCTAAGCAATGGGATGCTTGCCTGAATGCCTACGACGACTTCTCCTGACCAACCCATGGTGCATAATTTATTCAATGTGAATGCTTTGTTTAATTCTACCACACCTGTTAATGTTTCTTTAATGCTTTTGTAATAAAGCCATCGGAACGGGTTTCAAATGAATGTCCCTAATATTTTAATTTTCTTTGTTTTATCGTCTTTAGTAGCCAATCTTCTTCAGTATTCAAATCCTGTCGTATGGATGCATTTGTTCTCTTCTCTATGTAAGATATTCTTAGTACCCGTCTATAACATGTATATTCAAAGGCATCTATGCCCTATTCAGCTTGTTTAGTCAGTGTCCAGGTCTCTTTTTAGTGTTGGTGGTCGTTTATATTTATAGTAATTGTTTCTGATGTACCATCATAGTCATCATATACTTCTTCCGAATATTCTGTCCATTTTCTCAAATTAAGATTAAGTTAGTGGTCAGAAAATATGTCCAAATGTCCATTATTTAAATTGGCCTGCGCTGCAGAGTAAATTAAACAGCATTCACTGCCAATCTACATTTAGTTTTTGTCTATTTACTAAATACTAAGTAAATACACACCTTCCTTGCGCACTTCAATGCAGTGAATGAAAACACTGAAAAATAAACATCCCAGTGTAAATAACAGTCTTAGTTTTCTTATGTTGTGTACGGTATCTACTGCGTTTGTCTCGTGCATGGCGGCAGTTGTAGACGTGTCTATCCTGAAGCTGGATCGGAGTTAATTCTTTCGTGCTACATAGTGTGCGTTCGGGTACACAGATGTGAAAATGTGCACATAGTTCGCTGTGGCGCACAACATTCATAGTTATACAAATAACTTTGACAATTTTTTTTAAGGGCTGGCGGTTCCCCCCCCCCTCCCCCCTCACAAGATAGTGCAACACCCTGGGGCCCCCGCATCACCCTGTTTTTATTGTGGGCCCTTTAGTCCCACCTTTTGCCCATAATGGTCTACCAAGCTATTGTGAGGAGCTGTGAAGTTTGGTTGATCATCTTAGCCCCTGGCCAGACCAAGTGCAGTACTGGGGGGGGGGGGGGGGATACTACACTTTGATCCTAGTCAAAAGGCCGAGAAGCGATAGACAATACCCCATGCAAGTTTCCCACCTGAGCCCTCGGCGTTTCAAATGAAAGGGCTGACCGAACAGATCGCTTATCCTAAAAAAGAATAGTGATATCACTTGTGATTCGTGTATACACTTGTCAGGGTCTTCATATGTGCCTCGCAGTCCGATCAATGTTCTTCGCATATTCTTGAACAGTGAATGAGTACAACTATCTCGAACTGTCATAACACCTCATTTGAGGTGCCTTGAAGATATTAATATTAGAACGAGAATCGCTTTGGCAAAATTAGTCTTTTGCAAGATGGACGACATACTGGCCAATAAAAAGATGTCAAATGCAACGAGGAAATGAATGTTGAAGTGCTCGTAGGACCTGTAATATTGTATGGACGTGAAACGTTGACAATGAGCAGACAAGCTGAAAAACATCTAGTGGCAGTGGGAATGTGGTTTCTGATCAAAATACAAACCAAAACAAAAACAACAAACAAAAAATACCATGGGCAGACAGATAAACCAATGAGCAAGTCCTACAAGAACAAGTGAAAACTCTAAACTTATTAGAGAAATTAGACGTAGATTTTTGGGTACGTTATGAGAAGATGCAAACGAGAAAACTTGGTGACAGTTGGCAAGATGGGGGGGGGGGGGGGGGACAATAACAAGAGGAAGGCAGCGAGATAAATATCTATATGGCTTTGTCGCATGGCATAATCGAGACAAGAACACAGAGCTGATCCACGACTCCGGTGATCGTGTGAGATGGCGAAACATGACCACTGATGCATATCGGAAAGGCACGTATTGATGATTTCTTGTGTGACCTATGGGAAGAGACAGGCGCAGATACTCGTTAGTTGCTTAAATTATACACAACTAAAATGAAACCTTCCTGTCTTTTCCTAAAACCAAAAATTGCATCGCTAAATGTTCCATGCCGCACTTTGTTCAATGCCTTACCCAGTGGTGCAGTAAAAGAAATAATAGTATCCGGACGCTTTACAAACAGAATCGCAAGTGCATAAATAAATGCAGTAAATACATTACGCTTCACGATATAGTGTTATAGTTGTTAACATGATGTTTATTATTATTATTATCGTCGTCGTCGTCGTTACTATCATCACACGATGGAGCTTCAAATGAAAACCTTAAATGTTTTGTGTTTTTATTTTGGGCGAATATATTCTGACAAATTTGAATTGAGTTGATTTGAGCTAAGAACCGACATCACTGCACTCATGACATTCCCATACGCGCTCCGTCCCCTCGTTCAACAGCCAGCAAAGAGTTATACTACTAATCGTTCCTACCGCTATCTGATTGAAAGTTCTCTTAGTTTTCCCTCTCAGTTTTGAGATTCTTCCAGAACCCTGCCAATCCCTACCTATATAATTTTTTTCCATATACGGGTTTTCAGTCTGTTTCCCGGCCTTCTCCACCTGGTCCCACGAGCGCTCGATCACCTCTCTCTTGCCCATAGGTAATCTACCACCAAGAGGTGCATTCCCTGCCAGCCTATTCATTTCCGCGCACTCCAGCATGCCCAAGGCAAACAAACCCATGCACTTCTCACAAAAACTTACAGAACAAATGCATCATTTTTCGATGTCGTCACCAATACATTCAATACAAATCCTCCAACGCAGATAAAAATCTTGGATTTTTGTGTAAATAATTTCTCTTGGTCGCGTGTATCATGCACAACCTGCAGTGCGTCTTCATCGGACCGAAACGTTTTTCCTCTCAATGACTCTTTGAGTTGTCCAAACAGCTTGAAATTACTTAGGGCTAGGTCTGGCGAATTCGGGGGATGTGGTACACACTGAAAGAGGAGGTCTTTGATGGTTTCAACCGTTGTACGGGCAGAATGGGGTCGATCATTGTCATGTTTCAAAAGGACACCTTAACTCAGAAGTCCACGTAGATTGAATTTGATTGCGGGTCGAAGATATTCCTGAACAACAAAAATATGTATACGTGTCACTGGTGACAGTTTTCCCTCTTGGCATGTAATGCTCTAAAATAACGCCTTGTTCATCCCAAAAGCGAATCAGCATAACCATTCCTGCAGATGGCTGCGTGGAAAACTTCTCTGGTTTCAGTGAGGAGGGGTCGCGCAACTTCTCGATCGTTCTCTTCGTTTCCGTCTCGTGGTCGTGAACCCAGGTTTCATTTCCAGTAACAAATCTTGATAGGAAATCATCACCTTCTGCTTAAAAGCACTGCAAAAGTTCTTGACAAGCATCAATGCGTCGTTATTTCAATTCTGGAATAAGCTGCCGTGGCACCCACATTGCAGACACTTTGCGATACTGTAGCACATCATGGATGATGTGGTGTGCTGATCTTTGACTGATGCCAAGATGTGCGGCTATGTCACTCACAGTCAATCAGCGGTTTTCTTTTAAGTGGTCTTCAACGGCAATCGACTCTGGGCTCACTGCTCGGTGAGACCAACACGGTCATGAACAATTTGTCACTGAAGTCACCCCATTTTGAAACTTCCTACTCCACTCAAACTGACTGCTGGACTGACAGGCATGCATCACTGTCATAATCTCCCCATTAGTTCTACCGCGTCGTCGTCAACGACGCCTGGCGAGTAAGGCCAGGGGTCCACCTGTGAGCGACACTAACCACACTGTGTCAGGAATAGCCAGTCGGTGAATGCGTGGATCATGCAGTCCACGCAGGGACGCAACCCCGACTAGCGAGACTCACAGTGGTTAGCGGCCAGACGACTTGGGAGCGTTGGACAAGACAGACGGAATGAATGGTGCTCGTATACTTGAGTGTATGAACGCGAATAGAGAGAACGCCTGTGGGAATAATAGAAGACTGTGCGCTTGTGAGTTGTGTATATTGTATTGATATATCTATTGAATGTATTATTGCATTGTCATTGTAATTGTACGATGCGTGTAATGGTTGTGATGAGTGAGATGTGTGAATAAAGTGTTTGAATTGTAGTTGTAGCGTGTCACGTTAAGTCATTCTGTGACCGTGTTTGTATCACACTTGATGGTGATTACGAGCCTGTGTTATTGCTGAGAGCAAGACTCTGACAATCACCATACTGGACCTTCATTTGTCGATGAATTTCTATAGGTTTCACCCCTCCCCTGATTTAAAAAAAAAAAAAAACAGATAACTGAACGCTATTCCTCTTTGGTACATATCAAAAGTAGAGCGCCATCTTTAAACTGTCCTTATGAAGTCACCATATTCGTCTGCAACTTGATATCACGTGCTTAACGCTCTTGACATCCTTGACAACAATATTGACAGGTTACATGAAAATGGCATGGTTATTGTAATAATATCTATCACACTTTTAAGGTTTTCATTTGAAGCCCTTTCGTATATATATCTACTTACACACTGTTAACTGCATATGCAGAAGTTAAGCCTGAGTATTTGGGAGTTCTTCTGAAGGTGAGGTAGTCATCTACACAGATGGGTATGTGGATCGACACGTGAAGAGCTCAGGGGCTTTTACGGCTTAGGCCGGAGGAGGAACAATGATGGAGAACAGCGATGCCTTCAACATGACAACAAGTAGCATAAATATGGATGACATGGCAGTAGCTAAAGCTATATCCTGGCTTGAGACACAGGCATTCACCCAGGCAATTTTTCTCAGTGACTCAATTAGTATTTTCGTGAAGAGCAGGATGGGCTGGGATCGAAGACAATGGATGGGGTCTGTGAGGAGGTAAGGCCTGGTGAAAATCAGGTTTATTTTTGTCAGGAAACAATGGTGTAAGAGGAAGTGAACAAACTGTTTGTGGGAAGCGGACGAGCAAAGGACTGGGGTGATATACTAAATGCGTTATACGTTATAGAGGCAGGGCGATTAAATGAATCTAAAAACAACTGCAAATCTGCAACCTTGTCCAGACTGCAATAGTATCAATTTAAACGGAGGGAAGCCAGATAAGAGTGCTATGCAGGGTGAATAGTCAACCAACACAGTACTGGTGTCATCGACCGCTACACGCTGAGATAGGCACTGAGGAGAAGATCCGAGCACTTGTGGACTGAATGATTTAACGTGTAGTGAGGATAGTCTGGCGTCTAACTAACATAGTTAACGTATAATACTAACTAACAGATGTCACAGTCATTGTAACCGAGTTGTAACAAGTTGCGTTTTGTTTAGAAAAACGTATACAAAATTAATATTAAATATAGGACGTTTCCAAACTTAATATTTGCTGTTATTTTGTGAGGCATAGCACCCTGGCTTAATTGTTTTTTAAGCACAGCGGCGGGCACCATGGTGCGCCCTGACACAGCTACATCACTGATCTTACTTGCAGATTGTTTCATTCCTCACTTTGTCCTGTGCCTTGCCAAAAATTATTTCGCAGAATGATCAAGCCGCACATTGTCCAAAGTTTTACCAATAATTACATTGCAGTATTCGTCATGCAATCTCGGATCCCACGTCGACCAGTCTAAAATGGGCACCAGGACATGTCCTGGAAAGGAAGGACAGCTGGCATGATTTTTACTTTGAAATTTCTGGACACTTAAAATAAGCAATATAAATGTTTTGAAAGAAGCTAAGGTGCCACAACTTATCACAAATAATAAATATCATCATGAGTGCAGTAAGAACACAAGAAGGTATATCAGATATGTTCACGGTCAATACAGGAGTGAGACAGAGATGTGTGCTCTCTCCTCTGCTAATTAATATCTACATGGACAGAATATTCAAAGAAGCAAGCCTTGACAGAACAGTTTCAGAAAATTTACAACTCTTTACTTCAGATGAAACAGCTGATCCACAGGAAATAAATGAACTTCTATTTGCAGACGATCTGTGCCTGTTTTAAAGCGACGAGGGCAGACTGCAAAATTATATTAATAATCTTGAGTTCAACATGCAGCAAGTAATGCAAGTTAGCAGATCGGCTTGTCCACTAAGTATACAAATAAATACCACATCTCTGAAACAAGTTAAAGAATTCAAATATCTTGAAAGTATGATCACAGAAGATGGCAGATTGGGCAGAGAAATCGAAATCAGATATAAAAAAGCTAGTGCACTTACATATCAACTATCACCCATACTGAAACATCCAAATATACATATGTCCGCAAAACGACAGATAATAAACAGCATATTCACACCAACCCTAAGCTACCAATCTCAAACTTGGACTTTATCCAAATTACACCTTCGCAAAATCAACACCTGCGAGATGAGATGCCAGAGGAGAGCTGCCAACTTAACAATCCGAGACCGAGTAAGAAATGCTGTTATCAGACAGACTGTGGGATCAACACCTTGTGTTACATTTATTGAAAGACAGAAGATCAAGTGGTTTGGCCATGTCGTTAGAATGCAACACCATCAACTACTATCACTGGCCCTACATCAAAGATCATCTGCGACGAGACCAAGAGGAAAATGGATTGACGACATCAAAGACATTGTACAACCACACGGAATGACACTGTCCAGTGCCACCCATCGGGAGCTGGAGCGCAAATTATCCCTCCCCACGACACTTGACGGCAGAAGTGGAAGATATGATGATGATGATGATGATGATGATGATGATGATGATGATGATGATGACGATGACGATGATGACGTTACCGCGGTCATTTTTTTTTTTTTTTTGCCCCATTGTGAGATGAAAAAACTGGAACATGTTGTGACAACTAGAAAGATTTATGCAAAGAGAGATAGAGGAAGACCACGAGAGAAGCTAGTCATGGTACGGAAAGATGTCAGCACACGAACTGATACATGCCTCGTGCCTATTCATGTTTCCAATATCTAATTAATTACAAATAATTAAAGTGCGAATGAGCAGCCATGTAATTTTTTACTGCTATAACTGTGCGAGACAAAGTTACTGTAAACATCCCCTAACAGTCCCCTTGTTATATTTGGTTCATTTGAATAAAACAAATACTTAATAGTATATCTTAATAACTAATTAAAAGTATTTCAATGTATTTATCTGAGTGGTTTGCCAATGTTATTATTTCTAGTGGTCGTTAATTACTCACCATAAAATATAATTAACATGATAAGACATGTTCTGATTAAGTGATTGTCGTTGTCGAGGAGACTGTTCGCGTCGTTTTGTCTTGCGTTCAGCTGAGACAGTTCATGAGTTCAGTCATCAGTGATTCAGTCCTTTCACTCCCGCTATAACTTATTTATAAGTTATTAAGTTGACTACGACTATGTCAAAAGTAGCTAACTAAAACTTAAGTAACAAAGTAACAGTACACAAACGGATAAGCTCACTAGTCATGAAGTCTATAACTATAAGTAGTGCAGCCATTTCAGCATTACGCATTTAATTACAAACTTTGCTGTCACTGTCACAGGTTACAGTAATTTTGTTAAAACTTGGTTGCAGATCCTTTACAGCACGTCACAGTCAACCCCAGTATTTTTGACTGTTTGTGATTTCTTGGCAAGTTTACGCTCAGTAGTTTGCTATTGCTTTCTGAACAACCAGCACCGTACCATTATCATTATGTCAGTTTCCAAATCGCCTGCAGCTGTGTTAGTATGCGGAATTAGCTCCTTCACCACTACAAATGATAAACACAGAAAGTTTCAAGCAACAATCGTGCTGGTAATTGACATTGCACTTTGTGATATAGCACATCCACACAAGGAAACCAACTGGTTAGGTTGAGTAGACAAATGATCTGAACTCTGAAACACGTTTCAGTAAATTATCCGTAAAAAAAAAACTAATGGATTCTGGTCAGCAAGAGCAGTTACTTGTTCAAGACTGGCTGTGGAGTCCCGAGGGAGCAGAAATTCTAAGAGCCATCTCTGTGAAGGATAAACGTCTGATACCATACGGTAAATTGTTGCTTCATATTTTTCTTTTGCTCTCACTCGCTTTGAACTCAAGCGTAGTCCATACACACTACTTCAAGTAGCGCTGGACTGAATTTTTGTGTGTGGATTAGCTTTCCCTATTATTATTGTCCCTGGCCATCAGGTGAACCCACTCCGACTTCAGAGGTGCTTGTAATTTACATTCCCTAGTCAAGGACGACAGGTCAACATTTTAGTCCAGCTGTCCAGTGTAGGGGCTGAACCTCTGACCTCGGCATCAGCACACTGGATGTTTAAG
Organism: Cepaea hortensis; assembly: GCA_963921405.1. Classification (NCBI taxonomy): domain Eukaryota; kingdom Metazoa; phylum Mollusca; class Gastropoda; order Stylommatophora; family Helicidae; genus Cepaea; species Cepaea hortensis. The sequence continues at coordinate 94,250,818 of OY992880.1, read as the reverse complement.
AACAAGTGCTCTTATCCATTCGGCCATGCTGATCTACATTGCTTCATAATGACCTCATTGTTTTGTTTACATGACATAGAGAATGAGGAGCGGCTGGCTGAATGACTAGAATGCCTGGTCTTCTTCAGGAGACCCGGGTTGAAATCATCGATGAAGTGTGGATTATTTTTTTTCTGTCGGGGGCCAACAGTTCACAATAACTGCACTAGCCTGGCGGCCTTAATTCCTCAGGCTCAAGACCTCCCTTTCCTTCACCACATGGATGACATGTAGGAGAATATGTCATACATAGGGCAAAGTAACAGACTCTTGTTTGCATACAGTGGTGCTTTTATTTTCTTGACCAGATGACACTTGATGGGTGGTGAATTCATGATTAATGTCAGTTGTCTTACCTCCCTCAGTACTTGTTTCACATTGGTATTATGAGACTTTGTCAACAAACAGATACCAATGGTTCAGGGAAACATGAGATATCATTGGATACCAATGGTTCAGGGAAACATGAGATATCATTGAATACCAATGGTTCAGGGAAATGGGAGATATCATTAGATACCAATGGTTCAGGGAAACATGAGATATCATTGGATACCAATGGTTCAGGGAAATGGGAGATATCATTAGATACCAATGGTTCAGGGAAACATGAGATATCATTGGATACCAATGGTTCAGGGAAACATGAGATATCATTGGATACCAATGGTTCAGAGAAATGGGAGATATCATTAGATACCAATGGTTCAGGGAAACATGAGATATCATTGGATACCAATGGTTCAGGGAAATGGGAGATATCATTAGATACCAATGGTTCAGGGAAACATGAGATATCATTAGATACCAATGGTTCAGGGAAATGTGAGATATCATTAGATACCAATGGTTCAGGGAAACATGAGATATCATTGGATACCAATGGTTCAGGGAAACATGAGATATCATTGGATACCAATGGTTCATGGAAATGGGAGATGTGAGATATCATTGGATACCAATGGCTCAGGGAGATGGGAGATATCATTGGATACCAATGGCTCAGGGAGATGGGAGATATCATTAGATACCAATGGTTCAGGGAGATGGGAGATATCATTAGATACCAATGGTTCAGGGAGATGTGAGATATCATTGGATACCAATGGCTCAGGGAGATGGGAGATATCATTAGATACCAATGGCTCAGGGAAATGGGAGATATCATTAGATACCAATGGTTCAGGGAAACATGAGATATCATTGGATACCAATGGTTCAGGGAAACATAAGATATCATTGGATACCAATGGTTCATGGAAATGGGAGATATCATTAGATACCAATGGTTCAGTGAAATGTGAGATATCATTAGATACCAATGGTTCAGGGAGATGTGAGATATCATTGGATACCAATGGCTCAGGGAGATGGGAGATATCATTAGATACCAATGGTTCATGGAAATGTGAGATATCATTAGATACCAATGGTTCAGGGAAACATGAGATATCATTGGATACCAATGGTTCAGGGAAATGGGAGATATCATTAGATACCAATGGTTCAGGGAAACATGAGATATCATTGGATACCAATGGTTCATGGAAATGTGAGATATCATTAGATACCAATGGTTCAGGGAGGCAGGAGATATCATTGGATACCAATGGTTCAGGGAAATGTGAGATATCATTAGATACCAATGGTTCAGGGAAATGTGAGATATCATTAGATACCAATGGTTCAGGGAGATGTGAGATATCATTGGATACCAATGGCTCAGGGAGATGGGAGATATCATTAGATACCAATGGTTCAGAGAGACATGAGATATCATTGGATACCAATGGTTCTTGGAGACAGGAGATATCATTGGATACCAATTATTCAGGGAGATGGGAGATATAATTAGATACCAATGGTTCAGGGAGACGGGAGATATCATTAAATACCAATGGTTCAGGGAGATGGGAGATATCATTAGATACCAATGGTTCATGAAGACAGGAGATATCATTGGATACCAATGGTTCAGGGAGATGTGAAATATCATTAGATACCAATGATTCTTGGAAAAATGCCCAGCACCTATGCAGGGATCAAACACGATACCTTCTAAGCAAGAAGCGGACACTGTAACTGAAGTTCCAGTACCAGTCTGGGACACCCCACTGCTTTCTGAGCTTGGAGAGGAAAGAGATACGGTCTCCGCGGAGATAATACTTGCTATTGTGTCAGAAGGAAAGTTCTACGTCAGCCTTAGTCCAACAGGTGTAAGCCCTTTTCACAGCTCATACAATCTGGACTCCAGTGCATCACACTTAAGAAATGAAAGTCATTCTTCCAGAGGATTCATGAACCAATCAACCAACCAAAACAGTTTAACCACATTGTTAGAACAGTTGTTGGTTGGTTGGCATTCAGGCAGTCTGAGCCCTGAAAGACTTACGTGTATCAGAACAAAATGGGTGTAGAGGGTCTTCTCTCATCTCGTTACTAAAATATCATCTAATTAAAGCGTTAAGTGGGTGGCAGTTGCCGCCAGGTGTCAGCAGGTGAGCACCCTTGCTCCACTGAGTGCACTAATCAGCCTTTGGGTGTAAGCTCACATCAATGGCTTATTATCTTTGTAACTGCATCTTAGCCAGCCATTTGTTCGCTTAAAGTGTTCAGTGTGTCGAATATGAGAACTTAAGAGTTCTTCTTTTTCTGTCTAAGCTCAGAAACTAGTGAAGTTGGCGAGACCGGTTCTGAAATTTAACATCTGTGGAGAGGCATATTAGGATGTAACCAGGTCATCACTCGGTACAGCAGATATGGACTGGACCAGGTCATCACTCGGTACAGCAAATATGGACTGGACCAGGTCATCACTCGGTACAGCAGATGTGCACTGGACCAGGTCATCACTCGGTACATCAGATATGGACTGGACCAGGTCATCACTCGGTACAGCAGATATGGACTGGACCAGGTCATCACTCAGTACAGCAGATATGGACTTGACCAGGTCATCACTTGGTACAGCAGATATGGACTGTACCAGGTCATCACTCAATACAGCCGATATGGACTGTACCAGGTCATCACTTGGTACAGCAGATATGGACTGTACCAGGTCATCACTCGGTACAGCAGATATGGACTGGACCAGGTCATCACTCGGTACAGCAGATATGGACTGGACAGGTCATCACTCGGTACAGCAGATATGGACTGGACCAGGTCATCACTCGGTACAGCAGATATGGACTGGACCAGGTCATCACTCGGTACAGCAGATATGGACTGGACCAGGTCATCACTCGGTACAGCAGATATGGACTGGACCAGGTCATCACTCGGTACAACAGATATGGACTGGCTGGGATTAGGCCATGGTTGGTCATGTTTCCTCAGTGGGTTCATACTTGTAAGCATTGATGGGAAATCTCTTTGGAAATTGATGAGGCACCACTGTGGGATCCCAGAGGCGATCGTTAACTTAATAAAGGCAACATATAAAGACTTGGAATGCAGAATTCTTAGTGACTGAAAACTAATAGATGCACTTGAAATAAGAACTGGATTATAGCAGGGATACCTTTGTCACCTTTATTATTTTTACTAACAAATACCAAGATTAAAAAGACAAACAATATCTCTCATCATAAATGGAATTAAATGGGCTCTGACAGGGTGGTTTGATGATCTGGAGTTTACATCACACAAAATGTTATGTTATCTCCCTTGGTGAAACCTGACAGGTGAAATTATACACATATTTAGGTAGTAATGTAGACACAAATAGGGAAGCATATATACAGGGTGTATATTTAATGACTGGGGTTTTTGAAAATATTGCCGTTCCAAGTTTTGTAATTACCTTTTAGGTTGCATGAGTTCACGGAGTGTGAATACAAAACTTGGAATGGAAATATTTTCAAAAACCCCACAGTCATTAAAAATAAACCCTGTAGATCTTAAAATAAGAATGCATAAGACAAGAGGAGCTGTCATAGCACATACTTGCCTCATTACAACTAATTATTTTACAGAATCAAGTTTGCACCCAATATTATAATCGACTTTGATTTTTGCACACAGGTTTATTAGAGCGACCACTTTTGCCTGCTACCTCTCTTCTCGAGGATGTACACTATAAATTAATAGTGGTTGGCAAAGGGGCTGTTGGAAAGACAAGCACAATTGCCCATCTGTCTGGCCGTACAATTCCTGATGGTCACAGTGAAACGTCGGGTAAGATCTGTTGTTGGACTTAGTTTTATTTTGTTTTCAGATCAAGATGATCATAGTTTATTACTGCTATTAAATTATTTTATTAGTCTTCCAGAAAATGGCAAGAAAATGTTGGAATTAAAAATTAATAGTTAAAACAGTTCTAGGAAATAGAATTCTTTTTTGCACGAGTCATACATTGCTAACTGTATTCATTGGCATATCTAGGAAATATAAGAGAATGAAGAAGACTTCTTACAGTAATACAATACTGAAAGCTCTTATGGCTTGGATGCATCTATGACTTGAAGACACACCAGAGAGTACCAGAAGGCAAGATATTGGGGGAAAAGAGGAGGGTAAATTAATACCAATACTTATATAAAAAGCATGCACAGTTATCAATGCCAACATACATTAAATTAAAGACAACAGCACAAGACAGACAAATATGAAATGAAATGATTTGGAAGTTTCATGACCAGCCGAAGAGCTCACGTACTTGATGATAATGATGACTGAAGGCCAGAGATCTGTTCTAACTCAGAAGTTCCTATGACCATGTCCCTGTCATGGTCATGTGTGTCAGACTTTTGAGTGTGATGAATGTGTAGTTCTGTTAGCTAGTCTTCTATTTTATTCTGGAGCAAATGAAACCAAGGATACAATGTATCAAATAGTGAATGCTGCATGCTGTGGTACTCATCATCTCTCTGCCAAATCATGAGTCAGATAATACCAGCATTAAAAGATTAGACATAAAATTCTCTGTGAGGTAGATAAATTCCACCTGACTGTATTTCACACGAAATATTATTAGAATACCATGGGAGAAGAAGAAGAAACATGCTGGAAAACCTGGCTTGTAAAGCAGAATCATGTTTCAGATACTTAAATACTTTGGACATATTAAACATCACAGTGATTTAGATAGAACAGTAATGGAAGGTGTGGTCCCTGGAAGAAGAGGCCGGGGGGTCAACCTACGTGAAGGTGGACACAGAACATTAAAGACACCCTGGGACATGAAAGTGCCTGAGACAGGAGGCTAGGCAAACAACTGAGAATATTTCAGGCTGGTTGTGATGAGAGTGGCATTCTCCAAAAGACTTGCTAGATGATGATGATGATGATGATGATTGCACACATTGTCCCTAATCCAGTTTGATTCAGGATTACAGGGAAGCTTATATTTTAAAACGTGAAACTGTGACAGAGGTCATGTATGAATTTCAACAAAACCAATAATCAGAGGTAGAAAAACCAGGCGCACAGTTGTCATGGCACCTAGAAATTTCTAACTGGCGCCTGATTTTATTATTATTTTCTTAGCCCATATTTCTCAAAAAGAAAAGTATGATGGCTCCTGAGAAAAAGTGACTGGCTCTTGAATTATGTGTGTTTATTGTTTTTTTTTCTCCTATCTCTGCCATTAACCATGAACATAAGTTCTAGCTATTTACTTCTGGAGTAGGTCATGAGGTGACCTAAATGTCCTCTTCTGCCTGTAAGTAAAGGTAATCTGTAATCAAGCATCTATCTATGTATATTCTCTTGCCTCTCTCTCTCTCTCTCTCTCTCTCTCTATCACACATGCACGCACGCATGCACGCACGCACACACACTCTTGTAAGCGTAAACATATGTATGAACCCACACACGCATACAAATTCACTCACATATACCCAGTATTACAATATAGACTAATAAAAAGGTGATTATGGCAAGTTGTACTCTCAGGTGCACCGGCATAGTGGTTAGTGGACTACTGTCTTGGTAAGCAAGATTCAATCCCCAGGAGGGTTCATTCTCAAGAAGGGTTCAACCCTCAGGAGGGTTCAATCCCCAGAAGTGTTCAATCTCCAGGAGTGTTCAATCTCCAGGAGGGTTCAATCCCCAGAAGTGTTCAATCTCCAGGAGTGTTCAATCTCCAGGAGGGTTCAATCTCCAGGAGGGTTCAATCTCCAGGAGGGTTCAATCCCCAGAAGTGTTCAATCTCCAGGAGTGTTCAATCTCCAGGAGGGTTCAATCTCCAGGAGTGTTCAATCCCCAGAAGTGTTCAATCTCCAGGAGTGTTCAATCTCCAGGAGGGTTCAATCTCCAGGAGGGTTCAATCTCCAGGAGGGTTCAATCTCCAGGAGTGTTCAATCTCCAGGAGGGTTCAATCTCCAGGAGGGTTCAATCTCCAGGAGTGTTCAATCTCCAGGAGTGTTCAATCTCCAGGAGTGTTCAATCTCCAGAAGTGTTCAATCTCCAGGAGGGTTCAGTCTCTAGGAGGGTTCAATCACCAGAAGTGTTCAATCTCCAGGAGTGTTCAATCTCCAGAAGTGTTCAATCTCCAGGAGGGTTCAATCTCCAGGAGGGTTCAATCACCAGAAGTGTTCAATCCCCAGGAGGGTTCAATCCCCAGGAGAGTTATTTGTGGTGACCTCTAGAACCTATGCTCCACTGGGAAATAAAAGAGAAGAAGTATGGCTGTGCGGTTGACCCAGGCTGATGACATGGGCACTGGAAACATATCTGGGGACTTTCTGAGAAGGGAACTGGCCACCACACCTCATTTATATACTGTGGCCTAGAATATGTGAAGGTCTAACACTTCAAACCCTAACACTGGTGTCTGACAGGGGAGGTTATCCCTCCTGGGGATTGAATCTTGCTTACCAAGACAGTCATCCACTAACCACTATGCTGCTACACCTGAGAGTACTACTTGCCATAATCACCTTTTTATTAGTCTATATTGTAAGATTGGGTATGTGTGAGTGAATTTGTGTGTGTGTGTGTGTTCATACATATGTTTATGCTTACATACGTGTGTGTGAGAGAGAGAGAGAGAGAGAGAGAGAGAGAGAGAGAGAGAGAGAGAGAGAGAGAGAGAGAGAGAGAGAGAGAGAGAGAGAGAGAGAGAGAGAGAGAGAGAGAGAGTGTGCACACCAGGGGGCTTCAAATGAAACCCTTAAACGAGTGATAGGAATTACAATAACCATGCCACTGTCTTGTACCCTGTCAGTATTGTTGTTAATGATGTTATGAGTGTTAAGCGCGTGACACGACTGTGCAGATAAACAGGGTGACGTCTTTAGGACAGTTTAAAGATGGCTGCCCCATTTTTGACATGCTACAAAGAGGAGCGGCTTCCTGTTATCCTTGTTTTTTGATCAGTGAAGGTGTGAAACCTATAGAAATTTATCGGCAAATGAAGGTCCAGTATGGGATGCAGTCCAGCAAGCATATGAGTGGAGTAGGAAGTTTCAAAATGGCATGACTTCTGTGACAAATTGTTCACGGATGGGTCAGGCACACTGAGTTGTGACCCCAGAGTGGTTACACACGCCACGAAGAGAATTTTTTTCTACAGGAATCAAAGCACTCTATCGGCACTGGAAGACTTCCATTGAATGCAGTGGTGACTACATCAAAAAATGATACATTTGTTTTTTACTTGTTCAGAATATATTCACCAAACAAAACAAAAATAAAACATTCAAAATTTTCATTTGAAGCCCTCTTGTATATAAATGCTTGATTACAGATTAAGTGGTAAATAAAAATGTATGTCTATATTGCATTTATGTTGTTATTGGTTGAAGCCAGCAAATTCTTTTACATGAGATAAATACTGTGAATACCTTGGACTGCCAGAGTGACTAGCAATAAGTGCCTGGAACAGGCTAATGAAACTACATTATATTCAACTTAAAGAAAGAGACAAACAATGTTAAGAAAGAGACAAACAATGTTCTTTGGTCATGAAATTAGAAGAGAAGAATTGTGACGACTGCAACTATCAGCAGTAGAAGAGGCCGAGGCAGACCAAGGGACTTGCAACTGGATGGCCTAAGACAATGGCATGGAGGAATGGCCTAAAACGATGGCATGTAGGAATATCCCCAACAGAACTAATCCAGAACACCAAGGACCATGATAAATGAACACCTTTGTCATTTGATAGGGCATTTGATGATTATGATGATCATACTTGTATTAGCAGTACAATTTATAACAGAAATAATTATCATAATCATAATCAACAGAGTGATGGTTTTACATTGCTTATTTGAAATCATTAGGCATCCAGACGACAAAGATTTACTGGCCTGTGAAAATTGCTCACTTAAACAAGAAAGTTCTTATGAATTTGACCTTTTGGGACACAGGAGAAGTTTCAGGGAAAAAATTTGACCACATTTTTCCAGTGAGTTTCTGAATGAATGTTTGTGTTGTTTTATCATGAGCATTTCATCTACATGTTCAGACAGATAGGTAAATAAATAAGTGCTTTAATAACATGCATAGTAGATTCGGACTGGATAATTGACTAACTGATGTGTTAACTGAGAGAATTGTAAATGGATACAAGTGACAACTTTAGATTTCTAACAGCAAACTTTCTTTACCAACAAACCCTTGTATTTATGAGATAGCACTTTGTACAACATAAAACGAAACAGATAGGTATATCTGGTGCCTGCGAGAGAGAAAGAGAGAGGGAGAGAAAGAGAGAGCGAAGGATAGCAAACACCGTCACAGTGTAAATACCTTACATCAAACTCTTGGAAAGATGAGATAGCAGTTGGTGCAACATAAAATGTGACAGCTAGATATGTCCTGTGAGAGAGAAGGAGAGAGAGAGGGGGGAGGGAGAGAGGGGGTGAGAGAGAGGGAGGGAGGGATAACAAACACCGACACAGTGCACATACCTTACAATGAACTAAGTCCAGATGAACGTAAATTATAATGAGGAAATTAAAAGGACTAATAAATAGAAATAACAATAATAACTTTAAGCAAATATGTAATAAATGAGCTAAACCACAACACAACTAATCTTTCAAGTGATCTTCTTTAGGTACAGCACAAATAGGTCTTATAGAGAAAAAAAAATTTCTAAATAAGAACGTACAGTTTGTGCAACACCTAGCGTAAGATTAAGATATTATGTGAAAGACCTTTATGATGATACAAGAATAGAACAGTATGATATTCAGAATAACAATGAAGGCCCATCAATTTTGAAGATGGAAGTTCAGATTACTCTTAAGCATATGAAAATTGACAAGACCACAAGTCCAAACAATATCACAACAGACATGATCAATGCTTTAGAAGAATATTGAATAGACCAAGTCACCAGACTGCTGAACACAATATATGTTACTGGAGATATACCGCCTGAATTATGTAATTCTATATTTATTGCAATCCAGAAGAAATCAGGAGCCTTGGAATGTGATCAACATCGAACAATTATTATAATGAGCCACATCATGAAGATTTTGCTAAGAAACATGAAGCAAAGAGTTGGAAAGAAAATACAACCCGAGAAGACAATAGGAGAAGAAAAATATGGGTCCGTAGAAGGCAAGGGTAGAGTAAATGCTGTGTATATGCTGATAACATTAATTAAACGTTTTATAGAAGTAAACAAAGACTTACATCTTTGCTTTATTGACTACACAAAGGCTTTCAATAATGTAAGACATGCCAACATGATGAAGATCTTGCAGATATACAAATTGATGGGTAAAAAACATTTATTGAAAACAACAAGCTGCCATAAAGACTGATAATGAATTAGGTCAATATCAGCCTATTAAGAGAGGTGTGTGTCAGGGATGTGTAATGTCTAGAAATCTTTTTCAACCTTCAAGAATCAACCTTCGTAAGCCGTCCTTGTGCAAGCAGAAAGATATGTTAGTCAATTTAAAATTACTGTGGTAGACAATCGACATTACTGTGCGAACATGTGTATATTTCAGTTTGAAGAATTCATCTAATTAATTCACGTAAGTTGTGTGATTTCTGCAGTATGTACCTGACGAGATGCAGCGAAATATGCTTGGCAATAAATCGTGCAATCTATTGTTTGTGTCTTCGTTATTCAAATTCATCACGGGAAAACATTGTTTAGAAATCTTTTTCCCTATACAGTGAAAATATTTTCAGAAATGTAGAAGATATGAGAGGAATCACCAATGGGGGACGTAATAGCAATAACATTAGATGTGCGGATGATATAATATAGATTGCAGACAATGAACAGGATCTGCAACATTTAATAGATGTGGTTATTGCATACAGTAAACAACTAGGGTTAGAATTAAATTGTAAGAAGACACAGATTATGGTCGTCACTAGGAAGAAGGAAATAACAACAATGTAATATACAAGTAAATGGGAATATTCTTAAGCATGTGAATCGGTAAAATTATCTCGGAACAGTCATAACATCGAATGGGAGATGCCTTGAAGAGATTAGAACAAGAATCGCCATGGTGAAGGTAACCTTTTGCAAGATGGAAAACATACTTACCCACACACACAAAAAAAAGAATTTCATTTGCAACAAGAAAAAGATTGTTGAAGTGCTACCTGTACTTTTGTAAGGATGAGCAGACAATCTGAAAAAAACATCTGATGGCTGTGGAAATGTGGTTTCTAAGGAAAATGCAAAGAATATCATTTATAGGCAGACACCAGAGTAGAGAAATTAGCCTTATGTTTGGGAGTACTAGACAAGAGAGGCATTGGAAGACAGAGAAAGATGAATGCGGAAAGCTTAAATATTTTAGGGAAAAATTAATAATGCAAGTGACACCAATTTCATAAAATTATCAGAAGGCAGAGAAAATAGGAGAGGCATGGTTGTCAATGTCTGTACCAGAACAAGAACCTGAGGAAGAATAATTGATTTTTAAAAACAGCTGTTGCTTGTGAAGGTTTTTCTTCATTGTAGTAACTGCTGCACACATCTCACTGTTAAGATGATCATTGTAGCATCTGCTACTCAAAACTCTCCATTCAGATGATCATTGTAGCATTTGCTACTCACAACTTATCATTAAGATGATCATCGTATCATCTACTACTCACAGTTCACTGTTATGCTGATCATTGTAGCATCTACTACACACAATTCACTGTTACACTCAACTCACTGTTAAAATAATCATTGTGCTTTGATATGTGATGTCACAGGTCTTTAACTAGTGGAAGCGGGGAAATGATAGCATAGTTGATAGTGCTCTGGCTAACCAATAAAGCAGTCTTGGTTCAATTTCCAGTTAAGTGTTTTTGTTTCCTACCCACATATGACTCTAAGAGTTTGAACAGCCTTATGAGTTTCAGAGATTTCTCTTAGGAGGAAGCTCATGGTGAAAGGAAGCTGACATCCACTCCATTACAGCATAATCTGCCACAAAATATCAATACATCTTGTGGAAACAGAGTAGCTAGTTTATGAGTGAGCAGTCTGTCAATTTAAATTTATTATTTTCTTAATGTAGAATTTTGTTTCACTTCCCTGTGTCTCCGGAAGCCGTGGTGGCGCAGTGACTAACACATTTGTGTACTAACCTGGTGATCATGTGTTTGAATCCCCATCAAGCCAGATTTTAATAATTGACCTGGGCTTCCTGGTCCACCCAGCCCAAATGGAAATATCCAGAAAGTAAAGGTGGCCAGTATGATATTGACCACATCACACATTAAGTGTTGATTGGTGGGGGAGGCTCTTGTGATTCCTAATGACCAATAATAAGTATTATGCCAACTCAAATGTAGCTAAGCTAATGGCAGGGTTTCCCGAGTGAGGCAGGTCAAGGGATATGGGCCAGGCTAAGAGAGACACAAAAATCTTCAGCCTCGTAGTTGGACTGGTGATGTTCAAACTCCAGGGAAAGCAGAATGTACAAAAAATGCCTGCCGAAATAAGATGCACTAGGTCAATGGCTTCAAGAAATAGTGTGATGTAATTTCTTTATAATGACAAATTGTTTCTAATATGAGCTTATATTTTTACAGGCATGCAAAGCTGGACTGGATGGAATTCTTTATTTGTTTTCATTTATCGATAAAAGCAGCTGGGAGGAACTCCCTCATTTAATTGCCAGGTTGACAGAACCTGGAGAAAAACTGGCAACAACTGTCATTGGTACAAAGTATCCTTGGTTGTAAAGTTTCTTCTGCTTTATTATCATTTGTATTATTAGTCATAGTAGCATAGTGGCTACCCCTGCCTGCCAAACCCAAAGATACTAGGTTCAAATCCCCCTTCTCAAGGCATGATGTTTTTTTTAAGGACCACATGGTTCTAGGGTGGAGCCACCTTCAGAAAATGAGTATTGGAAAATAATTTTGGAGAGAAATGGCTGGCATGATGCCAACAACATCAGAAATCAAGTGATGCGTGATCAAGAAACTATGAGCCTAGCATCAGGTCCCCCATATGCCGTGATGACATGGAAATTGGTCCTTAACAAAGAATACCATGAACAGACAGAAAAACCAATGACCAAGTCCCACAAGAAACAAATGAAAACCATAAACTGATTAGAGAAATTAGACGTACTCAGTCACAATTATTTGGACACATTATAAGAAGAAATAAATTGGAGAACTTGGTGACAATTGACAAAATTGAGTGAAAAAGAACAAAGGGAAGGCAAAAACACAGAGCTGATCCACGACTCTGATGATTGCGTGAAATGGCGAAACATGACCGCCAACGCTTATTGGCATGGCACATGATGATTAGTAGAACTCAGTCACAAACTTCATATTCAGTAACAGCTGTATTCTTTCAAGAGTGACAACTCTTGCTTTATTCAGACTGTGCAAGTGACAATTGACATTTATTTGCTTCTTCCTAATATAACAGCGTTATAGTTATTAGAAACTCAAAAGCAGTGTTTCCCATTTTAAACATGAAGAATAAAAACACAACAATCAGGTTATATAATTTATAGCCTAGTGCGTTTTGCTGTATCTCTTCAGGTGCAAAATGCAGGAATAAATTAACATAGAAAAACACTGAAAGATGAAGCTCTCTCTCTCTCTCTCTCTCTCTCTTTCTCTCTCTGTGTCTCTTCTCTCTCTCTGTGTCTCCTCTCTCTCTCTCTCTCTCTCTCTCTCTCTCTCTCTCTCTCTCTCTCTCTCTCTCTCTCTCTCAATTATGAGAAGATGAATATTTGTTGTTACAATGGTTAGCTGTGGTACATATAATCTTCCAGACTTTCACAGCTTCAGGATTTACTGCACACATTATGAGGGCATGAGATTTCAAGAGTCTCTAATAGATATGTACTAGCTAGTGTTCTGGGAAAGACCATTACCATACAGATTAATTGTGAGACTGGGCATTGTATGAGATGTTGACCCATGATTGCCCACACTTACTGGCATGACATATAATGATACCGGCATCTGAACACTGAGCACCCAAAGGATTTTCTAGAGTGCTGTGGTGATTCTGACATTAATCAAACTCAGAGTAAACAAGATTATTATTTACACTTCCTATTTACCATCAGCGTATTCATTATTATCACTTTTTAGGGGGGGAGGGGGGCATCGCTGTCAACACCAGCATTTTACCGCTGTTGTTGATTTCTTGACAAGATTACGCTCGGTAGTTTGCCTTTGCTTTCTGAGCGGCCGCTACCGATTCTCACGCAGCTGCGTTTGCTCACATGGATTATGGAGAAAGTCGCTAACCCCTTGGCCAGGGAGACTGGCATTATTATCACTAACAGGTAGAAATCATACTACCAGTCAGGTGGACTAAAATGTTGACTTGTCATTCTTGACACGGAGACATAAATTACAAGTACCCCAGGAGTCGGAGTGGGTTTGCCTGATGGTGAAGGATACTGGTAATAGGGAAAGCTAATCCACACGCAAAATTCAGTCCAGTTAGTCTTGGACTGCACTTGAGTTCAGAGCGAGCAAACGCAGACCCCAAAATATACTACCTTGTGTGTTTTCTTCTACTTCCCCGTTGAAGCATAAACCCTCCGCGAACTCACTCCAGGCTGTCCTACCGTTTGCTGTCTCATGTAGCTTCATCCATGTTCTCCCGATACCATTCATTTCTATCTCTAATTCTCTTCTCGAGTCCCCCACCTCGCTAAAATCAGTTTAGCATATTTGTATTTAGGTAATATTCAGTGAAACTCAGATTTGTTTTTAGTTTTTATGTGCTAATTGAATTGTGCCTCTGATTTGATATAATCTTGAGATGAATATATATCTATTCTTTAACAATAACTAGATTTGACCAGTATGCCCACAGTGAGGTTAATCCACGAGAGTTGCGTGACTTTGAGAACAGATGGCAAACAACAGTACTGAAGATCAGCAATGTACCAACTTGTGATGACAGTAATGGAATGGCAGCCATTATACCTATATTAAACTGCATATGCAATCATTTGTTACAAAGGGATGTGTTGAGAGAAGAAAGAAAATGAATTTTATCTTAACTTTCAGCATCTTACAAGTCACTTTAAATTATACATGTTTTGAGCTAAAATAATATCAAACATTACTTGATACCATTCATAAAGATTGTTGTTGTTAAGATAAAAAAAAATTATGTTTTTCCAAACTAAATATTTTAAAAGTTGTATTTCTTACTAACTCTTTTGTCTTCATTTCTTTCTTTTTTTTAAATATTTCTTATTGCTGGTTATACACAGAAATGTACTCTTATAATGTGGTTGTGGTAAAACCAAAATGGTTGTGTTAAAAGCAAAGTGGTTGTGTAAAAAAACTAAATGACCATATTTAAAACAAAATGGTTGTGTAACCAACTTAATGGTTGTGTAAACAACAAAATGATTGCGTAAAAAAACAAAATGGTCATGTTAATCACAAAATAATTGTGTATAGAACTGGGTATTCCAGCACTGATACTAAGATTCATGTGTTCATTTGTTTTTGAGGCAATTGAAGCTGAGGTATATTTTGAATGCAGTAGCTTCTTGCAATGAGATGATATCAGCACATCTGAAAATGATTTGTTGTTACAAATCCCAATCTAACTATTTTGTAATGTGTCATGAAAATGTATCTTTAGATATTCTATTAACAGACATACAGTTTATTCTTCCTGCAGCATGGAAGATATATTTCAGATCTCAAAATTGTGATAACAATCAAATATTAATGAAATTATTTTATTATATGTCATTAAACATATATTTATACATCACATGAACATTGTTGTCTATTTTTTTAAAATATATTTTAGCCAATTAATATACAGAAATGGAGGCAGGATTTCATCTTGGAATGCTGGATAATGTACATTAATTAGTACTTAATGAAAGTAATAAAGTAAGCGATGTAACTGTCTTTAAAAAAAAAAAAAAAAAAGTCGACAGAGTCGACTTCATCGCACCGGGTTTTATCCCATATGGCTCGGTCTCTTTCCGCAGCGTGGAAAGCGTCGCACAAAGCATGAACTCCGTAGCTTTTAGCGACGACCCACAGGAGTCTCCGAAACATTTTAACTCGTAAAGCGAAGGGTGCAGCCCGGAATCGAACCCACAACCTTCGGAGCACGAGTCAAATGGCTTGACCACTTCTCCACAGAGACTTCCAGATGTGGCGAAGTGGATGTAATTGTCTGCACGCCCTTAAGCCAGTGCTCTAAAAATATGGATCTTATAGTAGCACAGTGACTAGCATGCTTGCCTGGTGTTCATGTGTTTGAATCCCCATAAAGGCGGATTTTTAAAATTGGCCCTGGCTTCCATGTCAATCTGGCCTAAAATTCTTGGCTTATTTTCTAACCAATTTTATGTCCAGTAGTTTGCCATTGCTATCTGATCGAGACAGCAACATTAAAGTCTATCTGACTGGTCTGTAGAATGAACTTACTACCCTGTCATCAATCAGTGCACAGGAAGTTTAAGCGTGAATGTGATAAACCTCTCAGCCATGCTGACCTCTTGATAAACATATGCATTAACATTAAATTCCTCCGAAGCCAGAGAGTATCTGCCTGCATGGCGAGGAACCACCAGTCTATAAGCCAGACATGGGACAACGGATACTCGCGCAAACCTCAGGTCCTGTATGACATCACATTGATGTTGGACAACGGGATGTATTCATCTGACATACAGGACTTCACACTGGAGTTCACAGCCAGCGAATTCAAGCAAGCATGCAATATATTAAATCTGGTCAAACTGCACATATTTGGTTAGTCAACAGATAATCATCACTGCAAATTGAACCAATTAGTCCCTAAGTGCTCGGATCTCCTCCTCAGTATCGGCCTCAATATATAGCAGTTGATGACACTAGTTCCGTGTGGTTTACTATTCTGTGACCCACTGCATAACACTCTTGTCTGGATTCATCCCTTCTGACTTGATAAAACTGCACATGAACATATTCAATGTGATCACTCTATATACTAACATATTACATTTGATCAAATTACATATTAGCATATTACATCCAATAAAATTACATATTAACATATTACATCTGATCAAACTACACACTAATATATTGCATCTGATCAAATTACATATTAGCATATTACATCTGATAAAATTATGTATTGGCATATTACATCTGATCAAATTACACATTAACATATTACATCTGATAAATTTGCATATTAACATATTACATCAGATCAAACTGCACACTAACGTATTGCGTCTGATCAAATTACATATTAGCATATTACATCTGATCAAATGATATATTAGCATATCACAGCTGATCAAATTACATATTAACATATTACACCTGATCAAATTACATAACATATTACATCTGATCAAATTACACATTAGCATATTACATCTGATCAAATTACACAGCATATTACATCTGATCAAATTACACATGAACATATTCAGTGTTATCAAACTACACATCTCCCCCGATGTGTCTCCACCTTGCCGTGGTGGGGGAGCTTGCGTGTCCCACTGACCCCCTCTGCTTGCCGATGGATGAAAACTACATATCGGACAGCTTATGGGATAGGGGCCAGACTAAGAGAGACACAACCTGCTGCTCTGCAGGTAGACTGAGGATAGCAGTCAAAAGATTAAATCAGGCGCACGAAGGCAGAAATCCTTGGTCCGGACAATACTCCAAGGCTCTCTGTCGAGGATTTAAGCTGAACGCCTCTAAGCCACAAACCCTCGGATGTGAGAGCCGGGCCGATACCCACCTACCGAAAAATAGGTGAGATACTGAGCACGCTACATGCCCAGTTCTGATACTTGTTCGAAGGCTCTCAGCTGGGGGATATGAGGGATTCCCGGATGAGAGGGCCTGGCTGTTTCTCGTTCACGGAGGCAAGGTGCTGAGCCGGCAGCACATGTAGCCTACCTCGTGAGCGAGTACTAAAATGCAGAAAGTGCCCCAGTCGAATGAAATGGTTACGAAAACTGTCTGTATCTAACTCACCGTGATGTCGATGATCGTTCTATCTTGACCAGCTGAGATGTGGGCGACATCACAACAATAAGTCTAACGTGCTTCAAAACCCGAGGAAGGCTTACCTCGTTAAACAATGCCCTCTGAAGTCGGAAGTGCCGTCTTACGGGTGGCAAACTAAAAATTGGCACTACGCATTTACGTCCGAGTGAAATGTCTCGTCCAAATGTCTCTCGTGCTAGGAACAGCTCTGACTACCTAGTTTCCGAATGCCGCTCTTGTTCGGAACAGCTCTGACTAGGTAGTTTTCCGAATGTCCGCCGTGCCTGGAACAGCTCTGACGGGCACAAGGACAAGCACATGTCCGAAAACTCGCTGAGTGGATACCGTCTGCAGACCTGTCTGGTTTGCGCGGGAACGGCCCGGGGTGAACGAAATGCCCAATATATTGAAGTGAGGAATTAAAGCAGGCATGAGCAGGACGTGACGATTCCCTCGGTGAGCCCAGCACCAGAGCGTTATGTGTCGGCTTTGCAATTATGGAAGCCACCCAAGATGGCGGAAAATGCTATGGACTGTCCCAGCCTTCATTTGAGGGATGAACGTGCAGTCTTACACTGTTCCAACTTGACCAGCTGGAAGGTGGACGGTACCACAAAAGTGAGAGTCTCTCAGGAATGCCAACCTGGTCAAAAATGCACGCTAAAAGTCGGATGTGTTGGCCTAAGGGTTCGACCCAAGGGTGCCTAACGAGACACACCGCAATCACATCTGAAAAAACACTCCGGATGAACGCAAAGAAGAAGAAGAAACTACGCATAAGCATATTCAATGTTATCAAATTACACATTGATATATTACATCTGATCAAACTACACACTAACATATTACATCTTATCAAGCTGCACATTAATATATTACATCTGATCAAACTACACATGAACATTTTCATTGTTATCAAATTACACAGAGACATATTACATCTGATCAAATTACATATTAAAATATTACATCTGATAAAATTACACATGAACATATTACATCTGATCAAACTACATGTTTGCATATTACATCTAATCAAACTACACATGAACATATTCAATGTTATAAAATTATACATTGACATATTACATCTGATCAAACTACACACTAACATATTACATCTGATCAAACTACACATTAACATAATATAACATCTAATCAAAATACACACCAACATATTACATCTCATCAACTGTCATTTTCACATCAAAAGTGAACTGTATTAAATCTCCACAATATTCTGCCTCTCGTCAGGATGATACAATCTAATAGTCCATCTTGTAACAATGTCTACCCATTTGAACCTATGTCATAATTCTGCATTCTTTTCTTCCACTTTACTTGGAAACATGATCTTCAGCAGGATGATAATCTAATGAATGGAACTAAGGTGGCACAGTGGGTAGCATGGAAACATGATCTTCAGCAGGATAATAATCTAATGAATGGAACTATAGTGGCACAGTGGGTAGCATGGAAACATAATCTTCAGCGGGATGATAATCTAATGAATGGAACTATGGTGGTACAGTGGGTAGCATGGAAACATAATCTTCAGCAGGATGATAGTCTAATGAATGGAACTAAGGTGGCACAGTGGGTAGCATGGAAACATAATCTTCAGCAGGATGATAGTCTAATGAATGGAACTATGGTAGCACAGTGGGTAGCATGGAAACATAATCTTCAGCAGGATGATAATCTAATGAATGGAACTATGGTAGCACAGTGGGTAGCATGGAAACATAATCTTCAGCAGGATGATAGTCTAATGAATGGAACTATGGTAGCACAGTGGGTAGCATGGAAACATAATCTTCAGCAGGATGATAATCTAATGAATGGAACTATGGTAGCACAGTGGGTAGCATGGAAACATAATTGTGAGGTTTTTTTGTGGGTTTATAGAGAATTACAGAAGTTCCAATGAGTGAAGTTCTATAAAGTATATCTCTCTATAAAAGATACAGGTTAGTAACAGCAAGTGTTGTCTAGAGGTATTGATAGTCATTCTCGCATAACCCTTGTAGAGAAACCATTCAGAATTTTGGCTCACCGAGTACCCTCACTGTGAGAAATTAGACACAAGTTAAGTTCTACACAGAATTATTTATAGATGATTTCTCTTCTAGGCCATATATAGATATATAGAGATCTTGGCAGTTAGCCACAGTAACCAATGAAAGCAGTTCTCTCATCTTCCAGCTGACTGTGCTCTGGTCGCCAACCTCATTTTTGATCTCATTACTTATTTCAAGTGACACAAGACACTTGGACAAATGATCACATTGACAATTGTACCATTGTAGTGAACATAAACAACAACAACTGTATTTTACACTGGTTGAACAAGACAACATGAGAAGATCTTGACAACAGTTGGACAAACATTCACAAAGAATGATCACACCAACAGGTTAGACAAGTCATACATCATGGAAGATACTTGACAACAACCACACAGACTTTCACAGTCTCTGTAACCAACAGCAACAGTAGAGTACCAGTCACCATGAAGATGCTTGACACCAGTTGGACATTTCTTTCTCAACAATGTACAAGACAATCACAGAGACATGTATCTCAAAAAAACTGTTTTCTTACTACTAATCATTTATTAATGTTTCAGGACCAGGTGAAGACTCAGGCTTCATGTAGTCAATCATCACACTTCAAATTCTTAGTTAATATGTAATATATTGACATAATTATGAACCTAAATACAACACCCAAATCCCACCGAGACATTAATCTAAATAACCCTCCTCCTTCACTTCTCTACTCCATAAGTTATCCTACACCACACTTTAGACTTAAATCCTTTCTTCGACTGTTAATGAGGGAAACACAAGATAAGCCATAAATTGGGGCAAGCATAGGGACGTTCTGCTCCACTGGTCTGTTTCATCCTTTTAGCACCTATGATGGTGTTGGACAGCTCAGGTTACAGTTCTCCCCATGATGGTTTTCCAATTCAGGCTATTCCCTGCTGTCACAATCTTGAAAGAAATTTTAAAGCTCTATCTTTTCACTGGTGAGTTCATGAAGTTGACACTTAGGACTGTTCATCTAAAAAGAAACAATATGTCCTAGCATTCTTCTTTCTGTCTATCTCACCTAAATTTGACTGTTCATGAAATTGACACCCAAGACTGTTCTTTTGCTTTTCCAGTGGAGGAAGATCTAAAAAGAAACAATATGTCCCAGCTGTCTTTCTTCACAGTCTATCACTCCTAAGATTTCTGATGGAACTGAATCACCACACCGACTTAACACCAATCCATTTTGTGAATTTGCTCTATTTATTAACTTCTGCTCCTTCAGCTTTCAGCCATTATTAATATTAAGCTGTGATAGGGTCAGCTCCAAGTGCACCTTTAATGTCCACTCTTAGCCAGTAGTGACATGCTGAAGACCAGGTGATCTCTCCTCTTAAGGTTTCTTCTTGAATTTATCTTGAAGATATAGCCTGGAGCTTTTACAAAATTGGAGAGTATCCCTGTTTTAGGCTTTGGATAAAGACTTTTTCTTCAGTGCCATCTGTATAGGCCAGAATTAGTGGATTCAGGCTGAACATTTGCAACCTGTTATTCATTTTGGTCTTTTTGGAGTCTGACTTTTCAGCTGGAGT
Organism: Cepaea hortensis; assembly: GCA_963921405.1. Taxonomy (NCBI): domain Eukaryota; kingdom Metazoa; phylum Mollusca; class Gastropoda; order Stylommatophora; family Helicidae; genus Cepaea; species Cepaea hortensis. Next base: position 94,229,751 of record OY992880.1, on the reverse strand, counting down.
TGAAGACTAGAGCTCAGGACTTCCCTGGAGTTGTCCTGGTAATTGAAAAGGGCCTCCTCCATCTTCCTCATTCTCTGTTAATAAACAAAGGCACAACATGTGTTTTACATCTATTGAACCATTGTCACAGTTATACAGTACTATCACAGATTCAGAGAGGAATGGGAGGGGAAAAGGAGTGTGATATTCGAACACCCGCCTCTCACTGATGATGAAGTGCAATTTTATTTGGGGGTTTGGGGTGATATCCTTTCTCCAGGTTCATCCCCAAAACCGTGAAGTCATAGGCACATACTCCTAATCAGAGGCAGCTTCACACAATTATCTTGTAAATTCTCACAATGAGTAGATCACAGGGACCGGTGTACCATGAGAACAGACAGTGTGATTAAGCACCAAGAAGTAGGCATTGTATGGCAGAAATCATGCACTAGAATTGCCTTCACATGTGGAATACACATAATGAAAGAAAACATGAATTTTCCCTGACAAATAGCATGAGCCTTCCCATGTATTCATCTGACAGACACTGTAGGTTAATTTCCACAGTGCAATGCAGTCCTGCAAACATGGATTTAATAAGTGTCTTTACTTTTACAAATATGAGAAGTTAATTATATAATTACCATCTCATTCACTCAAACATTCTCAGCCATTATAAGGGAGAAATTACATGCAGTATATAGCATCACACATTCTGAAACATAACTGCCAAAGGTAACTCTCAAGAGCGATGTACAGTTTGGTTAAGAATGAGAATGGTCATGATAGGCACTCAACGAATGTTCAGAGCGCACAAAGGTTTTGCCATATGCATTGAGCGTGGTTTACAGTCATAAGCATATGCAAATCATCAAATCAGACAGACAATAGACATGGTAAGAATGTTTCACTGCGGTAGACATGACAGGTTTTGAGCAGCAGTTTTAGAGTCACTGTACCGAAGTCCTGTCTTCTTTTTACATTTTCTCAAGAAAATACTCGGCCATTCGTCTCTCTCTCACTTCATCAGGTTTACACATAACATATTAAATGATTTAGGTACCTGGAGTGCAGATGACCACCTCCCAAAGAATGTTTTTGGGCAAATTTTACCACTGCATCTTGAACATGTCCTTACGGGATGGAATCAAGGCTTCGACTGGCGGGCTAATTATGTATTAAGGAGCGTTACCAGCCCAAGGGTTACCCAATCAAATTGAGACCCCACCATTCATCTACCCTCTCTCGATCTAGAATCTACGATTCTATTTTTAGTTAGGGTATCACGACGGCTTACGTGGTTAACTACTGAGTATTGAGAAATGTAAATGGACTGGGGATGCGAACGTCTGAAGACATCATGCCACAATAATCTTCAGCAGGATGATAGTCTAATGAATGGAACTATGGTAGCACAGTGGGTAGCATGGAAACATAATCTTCAGCAGGATGATAGTCTAATGAATGGAACTATGGTAGCACAGTGGGTAGCATGGAAACATAATCTTCAGCAGGATGATAGTCTAATGAATGGAACTATGGTAGCACAGTGGGTAGCATGGAAACATAATCTTCAGCAGGATGATAGTCTAATGAATGGAACTATGGTAGCACAGTGGGTAGCATGGAAACATAATCTTCAGCAGGATGATAGTCTAATGAATGGAACTATGGTAGCACAGTGGGTAGCATCTTAACTATATTATTATTATGTATGATATATATTCCAGTTAAAGCCCAGGAGAGTTGAACATAATATTTGAAAACACAACAATGGGCATAAATAAATTATGCTGGCGCAGTTGGACCTTAAATGATATTTACATTAGTTATTTTCACATTGCAGCGCTCTGTCTTGGGGACAGTGAACGTATTTCATAATTTCTCGACATACTGAGTCTAGGCTTAGAAATCAGCTGCAGATGTTTTGGAAGCAAACCGCCTTGACCTGATTTTGATATTATGGCCGTCGGTTCTTTAGAAACAATGGCAAACTATTGAACGTAAACATTTGATTACCCCTAGTAAATCACAAACAGTGAGGAATGCTGGGGTTGATTGCAACTAACTTTAAATTCAGATTAGTGTCAAAGGATAAACTAACATATCAAAATTATGCCATATACAGGATTGATTAATGTGGGTGTAATATTGTTTTAACGACATTCAGTTTGTTAAAGTTAAAGTCTTTTGTCCATTCTCTATTTGCTGCCTGTTTGTCTTTCTTTCACTTGCCAAGTTTTCTCTTCGCTCCAGTTGCTGCAGCTGCCGTCTGCCAGCAACGTGCGTCAAGATGTCATCAACATTCAGAATATCAAATACCTCCAGAATTTGATTCTTCTCCGGGCCAAGGCCGCGAACGACGATTTTACGGCAATCACACGTCATTTGCAGATCGGTGATGTCGAACGTAGTCCTGTAATTGGCGACCTCTCTGCGTTCCAGTGGTGTCCACAGGCTAATTGTGCGTGAATTTGTCGCCATGGCAATTATGGCGGCATCTTTTGAAATGGTCATGTGAGAGATCTGTGGAGTAGAAATGGTTCAGTCAACAAATATGAGCTAAAGACGTAACCACGAATAATTCTGAAACACACAGTTCTAATTAATAATAGTTAGCAAAATGAGTAAACAACGAATCGCTTAAAGCCTTAGAATTGTGGTTTTACAGGAGAACGCTAGTTTATCTAGTTAGTTAGTTAGTTAGTTAGTTAGTTAGTTAGTTAGGTAGGTAGGTAGGTAGGTAGGTGGGTGGTTGGTTGGTTGGTTGGTTGGTTGGTTGGTTGGTTGGTTAGTTAGTTAGTTGGTCGGTCGGTCGGTTGCTTGGTTGGTTGGTTGTTTGGTTGGTTGGTTGGTTGGTTGGTTAGTTAGTTAGTTAGTTAGTCACGGTTCGAACTTCACGGCAATCGGTCGTCCCCATTATGCTCCGTTCCTGTGCAAGTGAATATCACGCAAAATTCTCCTAACTGCCCAATGTGAAAAGTGGAACAGACAGGAGTCTCGGCAAGCCAACAGCCGCACAGGTACACTGTGCATAATGCCGCTGCCAGAATGCCAACACAAAAGTCCTCCACGAAAATTCATCGTCGATGGAATCGGCAGTCACCAAAAAGACTTCATTGACCCGAATTTTATCCCATATGGCTTGGTCTCTTTCTGCAGGGCGGCCCTTCGAAAGCGCCGCACAAAGCACGAACTCTTAACTTCAGCAACGACTCCCATGAGTCTCCTGAAAAATGCACTCGTGAACCGAAAAAGCAAACCAGTCAATTCAACAACAGCCGGCCGCCATCGTTCTGAACATGCAGTTCACGCTACAAACAACTGCGGACAGATGTAAAGGCATTCCACACGAAATTCACAGCTCACAGTGCCGCGCAATGCACGCACTCAGTAGCAGGGCGACGGACCTATTGGTAATTACTAATAATGATCTTGCCGGCTCCGTGGCAATGGTGTTAAGGACGCAGTTCATGATCCCGCAAACCCGTGTTCGAAACACAGCTGCGCGCGATTTGGCAGCAGACCGCGTTGCGTTGTTTTTTTTACGAAATGGTATGGGCGTTCAGAAAGCAATCGCAAACTACTGAACGTAACCGTGCCAAGAGGTCACAACAGAAAAAAATTCTGCTGTTGACTGCTACGTCCTGTAAAGAATGTGTAACTAACTTTCAATAATGATCTTGGTTGGTTAACGAATCACCTGGAAGACTGAGCTTTATATGTTAAGTCCGAGGCGTTTGCGTTCAGGTCGTTCTGAGCCCCGAAAATTGCTACCGGAGTGGGGTTGGTGTAGAGTCTTTCCTCCCGACTCGGTACCGATGTCCCATGTATATGGGAACTGCCTTACATAGATCTTCTTCCCTTCCCCAAGTTCGGGTACCAACGGGGTGTGCAAGTTCACTACTAGAATTTCACTTTATGATTCAGCACAGCACGCAGACTGGCTTGGATTAAGTCTGGGTTTGTAATGTTTCCTCCACAGGAGTTGGGTGTTTCATTGTCGAGCAAGGTAAAAGTTTTCAGTTTTCCATATCTTTGTTATATATTGTAGACGATGGCAGATGTGAAACAGAAATCAAGAACCGGAGTAGTCAACACTGTATCACACAAAATGCGAAATATTCTAACTCGCAAATGGCATATATCAAGTGATGTGTATATCCGCAGTTTTATAGTGCGGAGTCATGAACAATGGAAACAACAACAAAAAAGCAATTAGAAAAAAAAAAAAGAATTAATGCCGTTGACATGTGACAATATAGAAAAGGGCCCTCCGTGTTGGGTAGAAAATAGATGATAAATAAGAAGTCTTAAACAAGTTAGGATTGAGGAGAATACTCAACCAGATAAATAGACAAATATAAACGTTGAGCACACAAAGAGGCGTCCCAACCTGATGTAAACCACACTGGCGCCCTTTTTTTAAAAACTGGGCCGTTAAAAGAAACCCATGGCCGGCTCTGTCGTAAAGTAGTTATAAATGCATTTCGTAATCCCGCACACCGCGTTCGAAACAGCTGCGGGTGATTTGGAAGCAACAACCTTGGGTTGGTTTCCATAAAATAGTATGAGTGCCGATCGTTCAGAAATCAATGGCAAACTTCTTTTTTTTTTTTTTTTTTTTGGTTCGCATATCCTTTACAGGACATCGCTGTCAACATCATAACCTTTCAGCTGATTGTTGATTTCTTGGCAAGATTACTTACGCTCAGTAGTTTGCTATTGCTTTCTGAGCGACCGGCTCACATAACCCGTAAGTTACCAACGCGGCGAGAATCACCGCCGATTCTCGCGCACGTCACGTTACTCACGAGAGTATCCGGGATTACGGAGAGAGTCGCTAACGCCTAGGCCAGGGAGACCGGCTATGGCAATCTCCATCCATCCATCATGTGCCATGCCGGTAAGCGTAGGCGATCATATTTTGCCATCTCACTCGATCACCAGAGTCGTGGATCAGCTCCGTGTTCCTGTCTCGACCATGCCATGTGGCCAAGCCATCCAGGTATTTGCTTCTAGGTCTTCCTCTTGGTCTGTTCCCTTCGATCTTACCAGTTGTCACAAAGTTCTCCAATCCATCTCTTCTCATAACGTGCCCAAAAAATTTTGACTGTCTGCGTCTAATGTCTCTAATCAGTTTACGATCTTCGTTTGTTTCTTGAAGGACCTGTTCATTGGTCTTTCTGGCTGTCCATGGTATTCTTTGCATTTTCCTCAGAAACCACATTTCTACAGCCATCAGATGTTTTTCAGCTTGATTGATTGATTGATTGATTGATTGATTTAGGAACCGACATCACAGCTTGACTGCTCATTGTCCAAGCTTCACATCCATATAAAAGTACAGGTTCTATGTAGCACTTCAACACTCTTTTTCTCGTTTCAATTGACATCTTTTTATTGGTCAGTATGTTTTTCATCTTGCTAAAGGCTACCTTAGACATGGCGATTCTTGTTCTAATCTCTTCAAGGCATCTCCCATCAGATATTATTACTGTTCCGAGATAATTGTACCTATTCACTTGTTGAAGAATATTCCCATTTACTTGTATATTACATTGTGGTATTTCGTTCTTCCTAGTGACGACCATAACCTGTGTCTTTTTACAATTTAATTCTAACCCTCGTTGTTCACAATGGCAATCTACCGTAAGTAAATTTACCCAGGAAACATAAACAGCCAAAAATGCTGGTGTTGACTGCTACGTCCTGTAAAGGATATACAACTAACTCTTTTAAAGGGAAGTAAAGATGTGTAGCACTGTAACCTACCAAGTATGTCGTATTATGCGGCTAATGAGGCACCGGCTGGGACTGGCTCCCCCATCCTGTAGAAGACTTTAGCTGCAGAATCCAACCGCCGTGAACAAGTCTACAGATAAGGACACAATAATACATGGGAGTAGCGGCAGGAGACAGGAACAGATAGGACGGCTTGAGGTGAGTTGGTTGAACAGGCACAACATAACTGCGTCTAAAACAACACAAGAAATATCGGATGGACGAAGAAGAGTTTACCTTCTGATCGTTATGGAGTTCAACTTTCATTGTCAGGATGTGGTCTGCAGCAGTCCACACACACACCACGACACGGTCGGTGCTGACCAGCACGCTCAAGTCATGTGATGTCATGACGTAAGATACGGCATCTTTGTGGGGCCTGGGTGCCTCTTTCAGAAAGTCTTGTGTTATTTCCTCGCCATCTTTTGGACCATACTCCCCTAGAGCACGTACTTGATGGCAGAATGGAACTGCTAGCAGCAACAAGTGTCCGGAGTGAGTGCCGACAAGTATTTCTTGTTCTCCAACAAAACATATGGACGTGATCTGTGCAGCAATACAGACTTCAGAATGACTAACAACTACAGGCGTTCTCGTCTTATCCTTCTTTACTACGTTTGTTGCAATGTTCCTTAAAACGCCGCGTGGTTTGTCCACAATGTTATCTATTGTATGTTTGCTAACAGCTGTGGATATCTTACTTCCAGGTCGTGTATGATTAATATCAGGAAATTTCAATCTTGTCTCGTCATTAACCATTACATTCTGTTGCTCTTGTTCGCCCTGAGAACTAGAGTTCTCCGAACGTACGTGTATTTGCGTCCAGTATACATATGTTACTCTAATTGTTGCACAAGATGTATCCGTTGGCACGTCTGTCCTGTCTGTAATGCTGAAATTGCTTGAGTGGTCGCACATTTCTTCATGCTCTAATGTTTGCTGACATGCCGCGTCTGGCTTGCCCTGTAATTCCTTGTCTATTGGTGGTGATACTGTGACTTGCATGTTCAACATTTCGGTGTTGGTTGCAATTAGTCTAAAATCTTTAGGGCTTTGAAGGGTGTTATTCCCCATATTTGAATTACTATATGGCGTTTCTTGCTGGAGTATAGCATCTGAATTAAATACAGAATACAAATTGCAATCTGGACTCTTAGACAATGTGTTGCTGCCAGGCAGTTCAGATGTTACGTCTGCTGGAACAATCAAGCAAACACTACTCCGCAGACTCGGCGAGAATGAAGTCAGTTTATGCATTATTTCTTTGCTGTCGAGACTTGGAGAATGTTGGTATTCACAAACTAGTTCTCTTGCATTTATCAGATCCCACAAGTACAGCATGGTTCCTATTTAAATACGAAATATGATTTAGCTTTAACATGCCATTAAAATATTCACACAGACAATTTTTAATACCTTTTTAACATGCTCGTAAAGTGCTAATAAAAGTAACACATAATGACAGATCCTTACCAGATTCGTTACATTTTGCTATAGTTAGTTAACTAAGCTTAATACAGTAAGTAACGAATATAGGGAGGCTGGATTGGGGTAGCCCCTATCAAAAGAGAAGAAAGGTGCGCCCTTCTCTCCGCTAGCCTCCTTGATGCTCTTGGGTAAAGTGGAGTACCCGTCTATCCCCCTGTTACGTGAAGACAATTGTGCATGAGGTGGATGCAGTTGAAAGTGCAGCGGACAGATAGTTGTAGGTTATGATCTCCAATTTCACGACGGTAGGCGGTGGATCTCTTTTTGGAGACAATGGCTACAGTCATTTATCACTATGGTCAATGCTAAGAATTAAAGCAATGGCAAACTATCTTCTTTACATATGCCAAGACAGTCACGTTTCGTTATTTGATAGAGAATTCGAGAAACGGCGTAAATGGGTGCTTCATTAAAGCAGCCACGTCAGGTAGGGAGAGATAGCCGTGTGTATCAGGTGACCCTAGACCAGGGGTGGCCAACCTTTTCAGCTGGCGGGTCAAATTTAAGAAATAATATTTTCTACCGGGCCACGCACCTAATTTATTTTTTTTTTGGTTAATTAAAGTAAACAAGCAAGCGTGCTACAGCCTCGGCCACATCATCGCTTCCCACTCCGCGGGCCGCATGCGGCCCGCAGGCCTCGTGTTGGCCACCCCTACCCTAGACCTTCAGCAAGCGACTGGGTACAAAAGATTAACAACATTTAAAATGGGAACGTGGAACGTTCGAACTATAAGTTGGGGTGGCAAACTGGATATCAAGCAAGAAATGAAAAGACTAAATATTAAGAACTGTAGAACTTTGTGGCAACTGACAAGATTGAATGGAAAAGAACAAGGTGCAGGCAGAGAAGTAAATATCTGGATGGCATGGCCACGTGGCATGGTCGAAACAAGAGCATACAGCCGATCCACGACCCTAGTGATCGCGTGAGATGGTGAAACATGACTGCCCACGCTTTCGACATGGCACGTGATGATGATTGTGTAATAGCTAGGATGTTAGCTGGCAATGGCTTGACTGCGGTCGAACGAGGTTTCCATACCTGCACTTAGCGTTCCCTAAGTGAGGGAAGACTGAACATATTTTTCTCCGTTCACTCAGTTGGTCGATTGGTCTAACTAACCCGGCATTCAACACACCAACCAAGTAACTAATCTAACCAATCAAACACCGATTGGCCAGTCAATGAAACAACTTTCCAATCAATCAACTTACAAACCACCAACAAACCAACTTACCAACCAAACTACCAATCAACCAACCATTTTACAAACAAACCTACCTACGAATAAATTAACAAATTAACCAACTAAACAACCTACCCATGGAACCAATCAAACAAAGTAGTGTCATTTGCCCTTATTAATATGTATGGCTTGACAACTATCCTGCTGAATTTATAGTGGTGTGTGATCTTTATTATAAAACCTTGTTTGGTCTAACTTAACATGTCATAAAGAAACAATTTATGCATACACAAAGAATGGATAGTTGATTTGAAAAGAAGATCTATAATGTCGCTTTTACCTTGTGACTGCTGAGAATCCTGGCACATCAGCATAACATGACCTCTGTCCAAAGACACCCAATGATTGGATACATTGTCACGTGTCATCGCTTTACTTTGACCTCCTTCTCTTGTGTAAATGACCTGATAAAATTAGCATCATGATTTTTAAAAACAAAAAGTTAGGTGCATGCCCTTTACAGGACGTCGAAATCAATCTCAGCATTTTTTAAACTGTTTATGATTTTTCTAGGCAATTATGTGTTTAGTAGTTTGCCACTGATCGATCGAACGATCCACGCTCATTTGTTGTTTAAATCGCCTGCGGTTGATTTCGAACTCGGTATGCAGAATTACGAATCGCGTTCGCTACACCTTCACCACACAGGCGGGCTCATCATGTTTATCATTATTATTATCGTCATCATTACCATTATTATTATTATTATTATTATTATTATTATTATCGATGCTGGCGGTGTTTTGAACAGTGCATTGGATTATTAAACCAATGATCTGGGGTTGAATCCCCAGCTAAAGCTTTAAAGTCGACTCAGCTTCGTAAAATGGATGTTTGGGGAGGAAGGGAGCTGGTTCCTTCATTGTAAAATACGGCGATCTAGTTTATGTGAAGGCCTAATACGCCATACACCTACGACCGTGACTGTTTATGGGACTACCTCTTTTTAAAAAAAGAAAAACGTATTACAAACATCAACGCCGTCATCATTATGGTATTTCATGTGAAGGAAATATCTCAAAAATGCAATTTTACGATAGCAAAGGAAGGTCAGTTATGCTTAATATCACAACAGGCTGAGTAAAATCATGAAGTGATCAGGTCTAGCTGGGACCTACGAGGACTATGATCAATTTGTGCCGTCATTCACTAGTCTAGCCGCCGGCGTTTGAGACACAGCACACTATCAGGAGGTATTTCAGTGTTATGAATGTAATTTTCGGTTTGCATTATCAAAGAAACGCCATGCCGGCAATGTGGAAAGCTAGTAACGTACTACCACGACTCAAAAACAATTAGAAAATGGTAATTTAGGGCAAATCAAGACCAAATTTCAAGACCAAAAACTAATCTACAAGTTGCTTTTGGCTAACAACTGTCCCGAACTAGATTTGGAAGAATGTTAACAGTGAACAAAGTGTTTCGAAGAGTATAAACTAACGCACAGACCAGTAGACAGTGAATCTAAACATTCGAGAGCAAAGCGTCAGTAGACTCAAGCACTTCACGTGTGAGAATATGCTCATACAGTAGAGCCAAACCCCGACTGATAGTTTTGAACCGGAAAGACATAATATTAATAAGTCTTCTTACTAGCTACCACTGACAGATTGTAGTACTTTAGTGAAGCGTCAAAACTGTGTCGTCATTTCTAATAGTGAATGTTTTTGAGTAGCACCCCGCCCCTTTCAACACTTTTCCACATAGGGTTTTCTTTTGATAAAATTCCCAGAAATAATAAACATTAGCTAGTGCTCAGCTGAGTGCTTTAGAGGCACTATCTTATGGAACCAAATGGTTTAGAAGTACTTAAAGTACTTACGTATGTGAACCGAGTCGTTTAGAGGTCCTTGCATAAGGAAATTGAATGGTTTAGAGATAGTGTCAGGTGGAAACTGAGTGATATAGAGGTACCCCTTCACAAAATGTACATGCAAATATGGAAACTAAATGATCTAGAGGTAGAATGAAATGAGAACTGAGAAATAAACTTCATACAAGTAAACAAGCAAAGGAGACCTGTACACGCCCTAGAGTACATTAGGTGCTGAACTCATACTTTAATTGTCCAGTCGGAACTCGGTGGGTGGTGTAGTGAGTATCACAACAGCCGACTTTACTTCCCACGATATTTCCTGACACTCATTTACTACTGAGCAGTAGTTGGTCTAGGAGCCTAGACCAATGTCACCCATGACCACCGAGCCTGCAGGCGAGAGTCTAGCCACTACGTTACCACGGCTCCCTTCACACAAGTGTTAAACCTGCATAATCTTATGGTGGCAGTGAGTAAATCACACAAGTGTTAAAACTATATAATCTTATGGTGGCCATGAGTAAATCACACAAGTGTTAAAACTGTATAATCTTATGGTGGCCATGAGTAAATCACACAAGTGTTAAAACTGTATAATCTTATGGTGGCCATGAGTAAATCACACAAGTGTTAAAACTGCATAATCTTATGGTGGCAGTGAGTAAATCACACAAGTGTTAAAACTGTATAATCTTATGGTGGCAGTGAGTAATCACACAAGTGTTAAAACTGTATAATCTTATGGTGGCAGTGAGTAAATCACACAAGTGTTAAAACTGCATAATCTTATGGTGGCAGTGAGTAAATCACACAAGTGTTAAAACTGTATAATCTTATGGTGGCAGTGAGTAAATCACACAAGTGTTAAAACTGCATAATCTTATGGTGGCAGTGAGTAATCTTATGGTGGCAGTGAGTAAATCACACAAGTGTTAAAACTGTATAATCTTGTGGTGGCAATGAGTAAATCATATATTGGCACCTTGCCGTCTTGATAGACGATAGTTTGTTACATTGTGCTTCAAAATGGCACAATAACTACAACCCATGGCGGTAGCGAATGTGACTGATAAGGCCAACTTGCTCTGTAAATGTTCGTCCACAGTGGATGCATGTGAACACATGGTCATTTCCCCCATCATGCACCATCTTACGTCTCACACGCTCGGTGTATGACTTATCTGCAATAATTTTCTCCTTTGTCTTTATTCCATTTCTGGTATTTGCCCTCCATGCAACACGTTCAGCGGCGACTTGCTCCCAATGTGCATTATCAATGCCTGTATACATCATGTCCCGCTTACACACATCTTTGTATCGTAGTAGAGGCCGACCCTGAGATCTCTTACCCATCTGTAATTCACCAAAATAGATGTCCTTTGGTATTCTACCATCATGCATCCTCCTAACGTGTCCTATCCATCTAAGTCTACGAAGACTGAGCATGGAACAAACCCTCACACAAATAAAATGCCTTTGCGAGGTCGATGAAGGCAATAAACCGTGGTTGATTCTGTTCACGGCATTTTTATTGCATGTGTCGCAATGAGAATATCATATCAATGGTAGATCGGTTCTGTCGGAAGCCACACTGTGATTCGGGGTAGACTTGATCTCCCAGGAAGTCTGCGCAGAACAATTCTGACAAATACTTTCCCAACAATACACAGAAGTGAAGTACGCCTATAGTTGTTACAGTCGCTCCGATCGCCCTTGTTCTTGTACAGTGTTATGATGCTTGAATCTTTGAAATCCTGTGGGACTTGTTCTTCTCGCCAGCATAGCTCTATTAGCTGGTGGATCTGTAGAGTGAGTGTGTCTTGCCCAGTCCTGATAACCACTATTGAAATCCCATCCTTATCTGGAGCCTCGCCAGGTGCAAGTTCATTTATAGCACACTTAACTTCTGTTATGGTGGGAAGTGTATCCAGGTGGTCAAGAAGGTGGTCAAGAGTTGTCAGGGCCTCTATGGCTTTGAGGGCATCATCCGCTAGTTTGGTCTCACTTGAGTAAAGCTCCAAATAGTGCTCTACCCATCTGTCCATCTGCTGTTTCTTATCAGTTATGATTTCTCCAGTCAAGGTTTTCAGTGGTGCACTTCTTTTGATCATTGGACCAAGGCTCTCTTTATCCCTTCATACATGCTTCTGATGTTTCCCTTATCACTTGCACTTTGATTTGACTCACATAACTTGATCCAATAGTCATTTGCACCTTTTGCACACCCTTCCTAGCTTGCTGAGAGTGTTACGCATTGTTCTTTCCTTGTTTCTTAAGAGAGTTATCTTCTTTTTATCAATCAAGGGCTGCAGTGTCTGGCTGTTTGCCGCAAACCAGTCCTGCCTCTTATGATCCACAGAGCCGTAAACCTCTACCTCTGTTTTATAAAGAGTTTCCTTAAGTTTGCCCCACTTTTCACTAGCTGTACAATTTTCTGATGTATCAGTGAACGCGTCTTCAAGCTGCCGTTGGAACTGAAAGCACTTATCAGGATCGTGCTTGTTAATAATATTAATCCTGGGGCTAGTTTTGTGTTTAGTCGTGTATATTCTCTTTGGTCTCAGTCTAACCCTTGCAACAAAGAATGATCCATATCACAGTCAGCATTATGGTAACTTCGAGTCAATGATATATGGTTCAGATGTTGTCTCCGTGTGATGATGAAGTCCAGCTGATGCCAGTGGCCGGATCTTGGATGTTTCCATGTGACCGTATGCAGCTCTTTTGTTTTAATAAAGGAGTTTGTAATACATAGGTCATTTCTGGTGCAATGCCCCAGCAGCCTCTGCCCATTTTCATTCATGCGACCGATGTTGTATTTTCAAAGGCACACTGGTCATGAACTCGAATCCTTGCCTACACGAGCATTGAAATCACCGAGCATACAAATGTAGTCAGATTTTGGAACTGCTTTGATCACAGAGTCTAACTCCTCATAGAAAAAATCATTCTAATCATCAGAGGAAGTGAGTGTCGGTGCATATGCAGTAATAATGGTGCAAAACCACAGGAAGTTGCCAAGCGCAGAGATAATTGTCTTTCATTACCTCCAGCTAGAATTTCAATCATTTCAAGTAGCGAATTCTTCACTGCAAAGCCCATATCATGTTGCTTTTTTTCTGCCTGCCCTCTACCCTTCCAAGAAAAGGTGTAATTGTTTTCCCTGTGTGACCCTTCCTCAGCGAGACGAGTATCCTGCAGGCCAGCAATATCAATGTTAAGACGATTGAGTTCGGCATCAATCACAGTCGTTTTTCTCACATCGTAAATATTCGTCAGGTCAGTGGAAAATCCTGGACACATGGTTCTTACGTTCCATGTTGCAAACCGTAGCTTGAGGTTTCTATTATTTTTTTTTATTAGTACCTGGTGCATTTGTTTTACAGCCTGTGATTCATATTACTAGCCCCCCCCCCCCCCCAAGCACCCAATGCAGCAGGCAAGCTGTGGCGGATCAGCACCCAATTGGCTGGGGGATGCCCAGCTTAAGGCGGATGGTAGCTGATCAGTGACACCTGTTGGTGTCTCCCACCGTCAGAGGTAACCCGTGGCGCCTCATGTCTACGCCATTTGACAAGGCCTTATAACACGTAACTGTTACCTCTCGCTTTGATTCCGAGACCGGTTAAGACCAGGGGTGGAGTTATACCTCTCCATATCACAAAGCCTGGGCTAAAATAGAGAGACCATGTATTGCCCATGCAGCATGGCCCATCTCTCGGCCTGCCTAGTTCACTCCGGAGGAAAGGTAACACCTCTACATCTGGAACAAGACAAGCTGCAGAAGCTGCCGGATCAGCAAAGCAATGCTCTAACTGTCCGCCTGTCGGAGCTTCGATCCTAGACCAGCTGCCAAACAAGGCTTAGAGCCTGGTCTGCCATGCCATGATATTTTGTCTTTAGGTTGCATTTCCTCGCACCAGAATAAGGCTTGTACCCTCCCAGTTGCGGTCTTCCGCCCAAAGCCGTTGGCACAATGTGGGGTGTTGGGTTTGGTAAGGCCGCCCAACATTCGGCGCTAACAGAAAGTAGGTAGTACCGTCTACTGTCATACGGTAGCTCAGTCATATCTGACTAAGACCTGACATACCATGCGGCAATGAGTAAATCATTCAAGTGTTAAAACTGTATAATCTTATGGTGGCAATAGGTAAATCATGCATGTGTTAAAACTGTATAATCTTATGGTGGCAATAGGTAAATCATGCATGTGTTAAAACTGTAGTATAATCTTATGGTGGCAATGTGTAAATCATACGTTATCACCACAAAATAGCGAGCACAAACAACCAAATTTTCACGTCATGACACATTATATCTGTTTATACCGTGCACCATTCTTGTCGATAAAATCGTACAGTACGTACCGAGATATCAAAGCCATCACCGACCTCAGACGTCTGCGCCAGTAAGATGGCCTGATCGTAGTAGACAGAAGTGATCTTATGGACTGGTCTTCTAGAGCAGTGTAGCTTCTTACTCCACACAAGGCTGCCGTTCTGGAGGTTCCATTTGGCCAGCCTGAAATCTGTGGACACTGTCAGGATAGTGCCGCTTAATTCGTTGCAACATGCCAGTGCCTTTAGACTAGCGGTTAGGTCAGCTATTGTGCCTGTTGAATACAAAGTGTGAAGCTGAGTGAGTTTTCTTGAGACTAGTATTTAGTAAATACAATTCAAACACTTCCTACGTTGTAACGTGGGGGTGTTGTCCGAGTCCTAGTATTCTAGAACTCTCTTTATTCCTTAAAGGACACTTTTACAAAGAGCGATGATGGCCAATGGTTCACAAAGAACACAAATAACTGTAGCAACACTTCGAGAGGTTTGCTCCCCTTCTCTTCAGACTAACCATTACACATAATCACCTTCAAGTTGAAGGTCCTTTTCAGACCGTGCTTTCATGATGGCCTGCAGAAAAAGTGTCTATATCTCTTGCTATTTCGCCTGCCTCATGCAACACTATGCCCAAAATGTCTGCAAAATCTTGTTTCCATATTCGTCCCGGTCACCCTCTGTCTCTTCTTCCTAAAACCGCGCCTTCCATCATTGTTCTCTCCAAGCCACTGTGACGTTTTAATATGGTTGGAGCAGTGGTTCTCAACCTTGTTTGGCTCATGCACCCTTTCATCATATGTCAGAAGGTCATTCTCCCCTCCCCCCCCCCCCCCCACCGCCGTTCCAGCGAACGAAATAGGAAGAATTCCTTTCGAAAATTGTCAGCCTCAAAAGGTGCATTCAAAATAGCATGCCTATAATACTGAACATCCTGATTTTCTTCCATATTTGTACGTAACCTTTACCAACGTGTGTGTACTAAATGATTCAATGAGCATGATTTGGAAGGTCGATGCAGGATCTGTGCATAGAATTTGGACTGATTCGCTGCTGAAGTCCGATGTCCGTAAGGTCACCTTCATCTTCGTCCCGGGACATGCGAGATGTCCAGCCCATGGATCGCGCCGATGTTTATTAACATCCTTAAAGAGATGTCGAGAACAGAGGACTGTGACGTCAGTGAATCCACATCGTTGTCCAGAATGAGAGACTTGGGAGAAAGAATTGACACGGCCAGACACGAGAAAACGAGGGGCCTCGTCAACCAACACAGAACTGGCACTATTAGCCACCGGACGCTGATGCATATGCTAGGGGGAGGATCTGAGCACCTATGGACCTGTCCCGAGTGCAATGACGATACCCCAACTGATAATTGATAAATGATAATTGACAACTTTTACATGCATAGATTAATTTTATAGTGTGGTTTTATACATTTAATGGCAAATTAATATGCTGATGCATATTAAAACTTAAATAAAAACATTTTTTATATTCACAATATTTTATTAACGCACCAAATTAATTATATTACAATAAATAAACAGTTAAAACGTCAAAGAATTGTCAATACACGACACCAGAATGCCAGAAATGTGTGCTTCATCAAACAAAACGCTTAACAGAAAACCAGGATATTGTGCCTGAGGCCATATTGAGTCTGCCAAATCTGTAGTTTTAAACCCCCTATCCCCCCCCCAAACCCTAAAATACCCCCCTTGAGGGGAATTCCCCACTGGTTGAGAACCACTGGGCTAGAGTATTTCAGTTTTTTAAGACAAGATGCTGTTTATGAGCCAGTTTTCTTCTGTAACCCGATAACATAGCTTTCTACAATAGATCCATCAGGTTTATTGCCGTCATCTCTACTTTAACATGATAACATTAGCTTTCCACAATAGATCCATCAGGTTTATTGCCGTCATCTCTACTTTAGCATGATAACATAGCTTTCTACAATAGATCCATCAGGTTTATTGCCGTCATCTCTACTTTAACATGATAACATTAGCTTTCCACAATAGATCCATCAGGTTTATTGCCGTCATCTCTACTTTAGCATGATAACATAGCTTTCTACAATAGATCCATCAGGTTTATTGCCGTCATCTCTACTTTAACATGATAACATTAGCTTTCCACAATAGATCCATCAGGTTTATTGCCGTCATCTCTACTTTAGCATGATAACATAGCTTTCTACAATAGATCCATCAGGTTTATTGCCGTCATCTCTACTTTAACATGATAACATTAGCTTTCCACAATAGATCCATCAGGTTTATTGCCGTCATCTCTACTTTAACATGATAATACAGTATAACAAAGCACACACAGAGAGGACTAACGAGTTCTCTTGGTTGAATATAAATGGAGTTTTATTTCAAGTTGATGACCACTACAACAATCTTATTTCAATTCCGTAATTATGGTGACTTCTCTCCTCTAGTCCCAGATGTTTACTGACTGCCCTAACAACAAGCTACGTCACGACTTGAGCATCCTTCTCGCTATTCTATATTGATGCTCAAGCGTGCTGTAGACTTGCACACCTAGCTAATACTAATAATACCCTCATTCTGCTACACCTCCCTATGTTTTAAAAAGACTTTTTCCCTTCAAAAGTCTTTAGTCCTAATCCCTCTATTCTATACCCTCTCTTTCCTTACTTCCCACAATTCCTCTAATCTGCCCCAAACCAACTCTATTTTAAGTAACTATTCTATTCTGTAACTCTTCTCCCTGTCATATAGTAAACCACTATGAATTACTTCTTCGTTTCTGACTCTTCATAACATAACACATATTAATTACATATCCTCAATAACATTTAAATCTCAACTTTATACAATACATCATAACACATATGGTTACCTTTTTGAAATAACCACTCCTTCTTTTCATAAGCAATCCGCTTAAAATTTCAAACGCTGTACTCTTCTGATACCAACTCCCTATTGTCATCACCAACATTACTTACTAATTCTCTACTTTCAATCAACCTGAGAACACTCGCACATGATAGAAAGACAAGGAATCGGTGCGCACCAGAGATTCAAAGAAGTAGAACTCTTTCTCACAAAAAAACCACACTTAGCTAAATCACACACACCTTTACCCCCCTATGTCATTTGAGACTTTATGTAATAAAGTCTAAAACAATTATCTCTTCTACAGTACCACTTATTATGGTAACAGTTTACGCTGCTATCTACAGCATCAAGTACCAACCATCAAAAATTCACTCCCAAATGTCTATACAGTACACAATTAACAAGGTCCATCATCCCTCTAGACCTCTTCCAACTTTATACACATCACCTCATAACTAATCTTCTCGTATACCTCACTCAGAATTCTCTCTTAATTTCGCCGAAAATTTCAGCGACCCCTTAATGTCCATTTATTATGGGCATCTCTACTAAAACCTCTACTTATGCCGTTATCAACAGCAACAATATACCACCCCTGAACTCATGTCCGTGACCTTCTAACCCCTCACTGCTTGCAATTAACGTTATTCTTTCTCATTCCATATATTACGGACCCTCAAAAACCCCATGTCATTATGTCTCCACAATGTTCATTTCTCATTAACACACTTACAACCCTTTACTATTATACTGCTATCCACCGTATCTAATCATTCTTTGGAGTCAAACATGGATTCAATTCATGTTTTGCTAATTGCCTGGCGTAGCACGTTACCCACTTCTTCTATAAGCCAGCAATCTCGTGTCTCTTATGAAAGTGCACCATGGCTCTTCTGACCCCATGGAAACTATGTTCAAAACTTTCCCCTCATTTACCCCACTGCTATATTCATTAATCTTTTCTTCCCCAATATGGCGTCCAATCCATATATCTTCAATTAATGCTCACTTAAATTCCCCATAACCATTTTACTTGTGTAGCAACCCCGTCACTTAAGTATGGCCTATGTTTCCACAGCTTAAGCTCTCAACGCTGATTATCACAGCAATCTTGCTAGTAGAATATACTCATAAACTTGTTATTCACAAAGAGAATGTGTCTCTCTTCTAGTCCACAGTAGTTTATTAACCATTTTCTGAACGAAGGGTCCTAAATAAAGCCCCATGTATTGTCTTTATTCTAGACAAAACCATGTAAATTAAACATAACTTAATTAATTACTATTTAACATACAAAACAGCGAAATAAAATCATAACAGGATATCATACCCCCCCCCCCCCCAAATTTTTTATACATCATTTATGTTTCCCCTCATATTAATTAAAGGTATGAACTCATTCAAAGAAAAACATATATTAAAATAATACAACATACATCCTAATCTATTGTTACCTAATACTACTGGTCTCTTTTACGGACCAGTAGTTTGTACGCAAAAGGCTAAAAACACAATAATCCTATTCTAAAATCAAATAGTAACAATCATTTTACAGAACCAAATCAAGCAAAAATAATATAACATACTATACATATTCAATCAACATTGGTCTCTTATACTAACCAATGACATACCTATCTATTCACCCAAGTCATGCCTATTCCGTTATTCTTATAACAGATAAAACAAAACAACTCAATGCTAAGCATTAACCTCAAAATATCTCTCTCTCTCTCTCTCTCTCTCTCTTTCTCTCTCTCTCTCTCTCTCTCTCTCTCTCTCTATATATATATATATATATATATATATATATATATATATATATATATATATCTGTTACCTACAGACCAATTCTTAACTTAAAACAATATCTGTTCTCTCAATAAAAAGTCATTAATTATAAATGACCGTCAATCATTGATTCTCTCCCCTCACAATATTCTACCTTTTACCAGACTAACTCCTAACACATCACAATATCTGGAATATCACCCTAACCAACCGCTGTAAACTGCAGCTCAAATCACTTCACTTACTACTATTGTGGCGGCTATCTCAGCACACTACAACTCATTTCTCTACTAAAGGAAACCGTACCTCGACACACTAATTGTTTCCCTTGGATTTGTTCCAAGTATTACTACAACTACTTAATCATTATTACCGTTAACTACGGTATCTCCACCCTTCTACGTCCAACAAAACTTTGTCTATTTACTATAGACCACTCACCAATACATCTACCTACTGTACCAACGACTAATTCTACTTTTAAGTTTCTCGTCTATCCGACGCAATTAATATTTCATTCTCCTGCATCAGTACTTTCTTAACATCTCACCACAACAACTCTAAGCTATCCTCAAATCTCTCCTGGCGTTCTTGCACCGCGATGATACTAGTCACACTTATCGGAACATGTTCTCATGTTCTCCAACATTCATTAATCTTGTTTATTTCCGTATCTTTCACTCCTCTTCCTATTTATCGGGATTCTTACAGAACAGCAACGCACACCACTTATAACTGACAACGGACCTCACTTTCCTCATTTCTCAGTATTAGGCATTCATACTTCAACCTGTCCCTGTCAAGAATACTAAACATATTTTATGAAACGTCATTCAGAATGTTAACTCTCTTTCTGTCAACCTGTCATACAACTTCCATAATTTCCGTCCAAGATCACACATTCCAACCAAAAGACATCACACCTTTCTAATCATGTTCTTTCTACCTCTCAATTTTCATATACTCAGTTACTCTATGCTCCACGTTTTATCAACATCACTTATCAGCCACTCTTCGCATATTCACACGGTATTCGTATTTTATGTTTGCTCAGACAGTGATACCCAACCTCGCTCTTATCTCACGACTACTCTTGCATCGCGACGAACACCTGTTTATCTATACTTATACTCACGCACGTACTAAACGCCTCGTACATGCATGCGGTACTTATCACTTGTCATCATCCTATCCATACTCGACGCACATATGTTTGTCTACATTTTTACACCTACAAGAACAACGGATTATCAGACTAACTACTTCAACACTCAATAGGACTTTCACAATTCAACTGTTTTCTTATTTCTACTTTTCTCACTCATACTCTCCTTTTCAAAGGTCATAACCTAAGCATTATCTCCCGCAAACTATATCTCTCTTACACACTAACCAGCACTATCAATTATCTCTCAGAACAAACTTCACTCCGACGAGCCACTAACCTCGTAACTATCATTCTATACTTTTCCACACAACAAGTTTCTCAGATTTAATCACCTCTTCTTTCTTCGCAAGCATGACGTAATTACTTCTACAGTCTTTTACTCTTAATATTCTCGCGTTCAACTGGCTATTTTACACATGATACTCAATTTCTTCTCAATCTATATCTCCTCATCAGACACTCTCGGTTCAGCTGTCAACAATACTATACTTACTTCTCAAACTACCAAGCGAAACTATCTCAGACATCATGTCATAGCTCTGAGTCGAACCATTTCTAGTACGAACATTCATACCTAGTTTATCTCTCTCTCTACTAATTCTGTGCTGAATCTACTCTACTTTAATCACTCCAGTTATACATCACTCAACGTGATTAACTCTCTGTATCTATCCATTCCGGACAAAGGGCTATTTTAATTTCTACCTTGTTTACTCTCCCTACATCGCAACTAAACGCAAGATATCCTGTATTACGTATCCACGTAGAATATCATTTGCCGTAACTCTCTATCCTCAACAACACTATTGCCTACCTTGTATCATGTGATGCTACACCAAAAAAATTCATCTGCCTATTTTAGACAGCTCATATGTATTTGCTCAAACCTGCTCGTATCGGTTATTTAAATACAACCATGGTCTTACCGATTTCATGAGACTTCTAGCTTTTTCCAGCGAGGCTTCAGCTGTTTGCTGTTTTTGTGTTCCACTTTCTATTAGGCAAACATCTTTCTTTTTGGAAGTATCTTTCTCTCTCTCTCTCTCTCTCTTGGTATTCGTCTCTTAGCCTTCCCTACTTTCCTGTCATATAAACTGGTATCTAGTTCTAAAGAGTCACCAACCAAAACTATGTCCGTCTGTCCACCAGCAAGCCTACCGTATGAGGAAACATCACGCTTCGAGTCAGGATCTGCTCGTAGTGCAATTCTCTCATTCTCCGAATCATCAGTATCTATAGTTGTTTCAGCATCACGGTATTTACTATAATATGCGGCGGTAGAAATATCTTCTCCGTAACCTGAACTCTCACACCTAATATTTCTACACCATTTAGGGATTAATTTAATGTCTATACCTGAGGAACTTGACATAGCAGTACCTCCATTAACAATCATACTATTCCTTTCCTTAATAGTTTTCCTCACCTGTCTTTTAACATCTTTGGTGCTTGTCTGCCTGTCTTCTGTCTTGGGTTGTTCAACCACTGTACCACTCTTTGTCACTTTATTAATCGACGTTTGAGTACTCTTTTCCACACTACTGCCTGGTTGCGCCTGTGTCTCTCTTTCTTGTTTTACACAAAAGACTGAAGATACCTCTTGACTACCCAAAATCTTATCTGTGTTTCCTTCTCTGTTATTCAAGTTTGCCACCGAATATCGCAACTGTCTGATCTGAAACCAGTTCTCTCGCAAGGCTTTTGCGTTTTCACTCTTTGAAGGCCAAGACCACTGTTTCCTTTTCTGACCATTACTAATTCCTATATGTTTCTGTGTCTTACTCTTATCTGCTTTCATATGTATATGGTTGACAACTTTAGAACTGTAACCACACCGGTTATCATTCTTATTGACCGGCTGCCATCTATTGGGCTTGTCTATACCATAATATCTCCTACCTGTCTCGTGCTCCGTTCGTTCAGGCGTCTGTCTTTTTATCAATTCTATCATAGACGAAATTCTATCTACGTCCATTTTTAAGCCATCCATCAACTCTGTCACACGTCCTAACTTCCTATAAAAGACTTCCATAGTGGCTCACCACGCCTATATGATATAAAGCCTTGTTGTTTTCAATACGTAGGCAGCTTTCCTATCGCTAGCACATACTCTGCAACAGGTTACTCAAAGCCAAATCTTTTTAAAAAATGCATCAGGTTTTCAATTCTTCAATTCTATCTTAAAACAAATAATTATACACATATGCCTACTCCTTCCTCTGTAAATTCCTTGGTACCTGAAAAAAAAACTCGTCCTGAGCTTTGCTGAAATATTGTATGTTTCTCTACTGTGCTGTGTTGGGTCTGCCTGTTGCCGTTCCTACCCCAGTCAAAACGTGTGCCAATGAATCTTGTTCTGTCATGCTGAAATATTTCTGTATCCACTAATAAAATCAAATTTACATTTGTACCCAGCTAATTTAAAGATATGATCGTATTTACTTTACACAATAGGAATTGTTCAAGCAGTCAATGGTATCTAAAATGATATTTAAGGTTTACTAATTACCATTATCTCTGCTCCCGATCCAAGACAGACGGATTCCTCTATGTTCGCTGAAAGTTTTCTTGTCAGGTAGAACTCAAACGCTAGGAGTCTGTGTTAGTTGAAATGCTCCTCCAACCGATCACGTACTTCAGGAAGTTTCTTCTTCGAACGTTTCAGTAACTTCAGCCCCTGGTCGGGCCCCTACCAGATTTCTGGCTTCTTTTCACCCTATAACAGGGCACATCAAAGCGACGTCTTGAAAAACTGGAGTAGCTCAGTAAAGCGATTTAACTTTGGGTCCCCTCTTCAGCAGGTCGGCAGCCCAGTCCGCCCAACCACCTCCGAGGGTTCCCTAACGATATCGCCTCTGTTGAAAGCCTTCTCATTTCTTCTTATTTTTCAAATGAGCGATTGACTTGTTTGACTTATTCAAGGTCACGATTCAACGGCTTTCAGTTCGCTCCAGGCAATCTTGATGCACAGTAGATACTATTCTCTCAGTAGGCCTATAACGTCTCTACTTGACTATGTTTGCTTTCAAGTTTCTTCTTCTTGAGCCTCTTGTTTCGCAGGAGCCCGAGAAAACGTGCTGGTTGTTCCTATTCTTTTGCTCAGTAGGATGGTAACAATCGCACCGCAACCCGCTATGGCAAGCCAGTTTTCATACCTCTCCTGACAACAACTGCCTGTACAGCTAGGATTCTTGATAGCAGGTCCGTACAGCGAGGTTCACTGAAGAATACTTACAGACAACCACCCCTAGCCGGGCTTTTGGCTGCTGTTACTCTCACAGACGACGTAGTGGCCATTTATCAAACTCGTTTTAACGTTCAATATAAGTGTAGAACCGTGCCGTAATCCTGTCTCCGGGCAATTGATACGAGCAGAACAAAGATCTTCAAAATTTTGGAGCTACTTCGACGTGTTACTTCGATGTGTCGATGTAGACAGTGTTTTGAGATTCCACGACAATCCAACTAGGAATCCTGGTTCGTGGGCACCATTTCGTCCTTTATAACAAATCACACACAGAGAGGACTAACGAGTTCTGTTGGTTGAATATAAATGGAGTTGATGACCACTACAACAATCTTATTTCAATTCCGTAATTATGGTGACTTCTCTCCTCTAGTCCCAGATGTTTACTGACTGCCCTAACAACAAGCTACGTCACGACTTGAGCATCCTTCTCGCTATTCTATATTGATGCTCAAGCGTGCTGTAGACTTGCACACCTAGCTAATACTAATAATACCCTCATTCTGCTACAACAGCTTTCCACAATAGATCCATCAGGTTTATTGCCGTCATCGATACTTTAGCATGATAACATAGCTTTCTACAATAGATCCATCAGGTTTATTGCCGTCATCTCTACTTTAGCATGATAACATAGCTTTCTACAATAGATCCATCAGGTTTATTGCCGTCATCGATACTTTAGCACGATAACATAGCTTTCTACAATAGATCCATCAGGTTTATTGCCGTCATCTCTACTTTAGCATGATAACATAGCTTTCTACAATAGATCCATCAGGTTTATTGCCGTCATCGATACTTTAGCATGATAACATAGCTTTCTACAATAGATCCATCTGGTTTATTGCCGTTATCTCTACTTTAGCACGATAACATAGCTTTCTACAATAGATCCATCAGGTTTATTGCCGTCATCTCTACTTTAGCATGATACCATTAGCTTTCCACAATAGATTCTTCAGGTTTATTGCCGTCATCTCTACTTTAGCATGATAACATAGCTTTCTACAATAGATCCATCGGGTTTATTGCCGTCATCATTACTTTAAGCACGATAACATAGCTTTCCACAATAGATCCATCAGGTTTATTGCCGTCATCGATACTTTAGCATGATAACATAGCTTTCCACAATAGATCCATCAGGTTTATTGCCGTCATCTCTACCTTAAGCACGATAACATAGCTTTCCACAATAGATCCATCAGGTTTATTGCCGTCATCTCTACTTTAGCACGATAACATAGCTTTCCACAATAGATCCATCAGGTTAATTGCCGTCATCTCTACTTTAACATGATAATACAGCTTTCAGTTGTCACAACATGTTCAAGTTTTTGTCTTCTCATAATGCAGCCAAAAATGATGGCTTCTTTCTGATGTTTGTGATAAGTTGTCTTTGTGATTACCTTGTAATATCAATTTTGTTTATTGGCTTAGGAAAATACTTCGGTGGTTTCCCCTTGTCTTCAACCGGTTTGTGTATGATTAACATCAATAGTTCTAAGAATGTAGCAATGATTAAATCCCAGGCTTTAACTGTAGATGGAAACTCTAATAGAGACAAATCAAACAAAATCTGCATGTCCTCCGAGAGATCATGAGCATTCATGTGGTAAATTAGTGCTACGTTACAACATTCTTCTTGTCATAAAAATGAAGAAAGCAACTATTCACGAACCTGATCTTTCCCAGTCGCCCTGCACACCAAAGGCGGGATCAAAATTGATCAGATCGGAAAAGACTTCAGAAGGTGTAAGCTGATAGAAAGATTTTATATCAGGGCCGTTTAGGAACATTCTGTTGTTTCTTCTGGATTCATAGATGGGAAAGTATTTACTCAAGTCTAGCTTTGTTCCCTCTTCTTCGTATAGGTCGTTGTCGATGATGTAATCTTGGAGAAGCACTCTCGCCTGTCTGTGGACATGACGTGTACATATATGTTGAGACATGACTGCTGTGTTGCAATATTCTTCTTCTTCTTAGTTTTCTTCCTCCTCCTCCTCCTACTCTTCCTCTTTCTCTGCCTATGTTTCTTCTTCTTCTTCTTCTTCTTCTTCTTCTTCTTCTTCTTCTTCTTCTTCTTCTTCTTCTTCTTCTTCTTCTTCTTCTTCTTCTTCTTCTTCTTCTTCTTCTTCTTCTTCTTCTTCTTCTTCTTCTTCTTCTTCTTCTTCTTCTTCTTCTTCTTCTTCTTCTTCTTCTTCTTCTTCTTCTTCTTCTTCTTCTTCTTCTTCTTCTTCTTCTTCTTCGTCTTCTTCTTCGTCTTCGTCTTCTTCTTCTTCTTCTTCTTCTTCTTCTTCTTCTTCTTCTTCTTCTTCTTCTTCTTCTTCTTCTTCTTCTTCTTCTGTTCCTCCTTCTCGTTCTCTGCTTTTTATTCTTCCTTAGCCACAGTAATTGAGAAAGTATCTAAGTAGATTGCAATGTGTTTTTTATCTGCTATAAACAAAGTAAAGATAATACATAGTGATCGTATCAACTTGGTTGTTCGACTGAAATTACCTGTGCAACGTTATTCGTTTTGTTCATATGTTCCAATTAAGTTATGTTTTTTTTTTTTCAAATATGTTATCTACTATCTTAGTTAGTAACCTATAAGTACTTCTGTGTACACCATTAGTTCTTCACACATACACAAAACAGGTGCCGGATTATTTTGTACATCATACACAGCTAGCGTACCCGTGTAAAACTGC
This sequence comes from Cepaea hortensis, assembly GCA_963921405.1. Classification (NCBI taxonomy): domain Eukaryota; kingdom Metazoa; phylum Mollusca; class Gastropoda; order Stylommatophora; family Helicidae; genus Cepaea; species Cepaea hortensis. The sequence goes on along the minus strand of OY992880.1, from coordinate 94,203,316 downwards.
CCTACAAGGGTCAAGCGTATACATAATATGCATACCTACTTTATACACACACACACACACACACACACACACACATATATATATATATATATATATATATATATATATATATATATATATATATATATATATATATATATATATATATATATAATATTGATACAAATTTCATACATACGCACAAAATAATAATACTTAACATAGTACTTACACGTGGTAAATTGATATATACTTCATATATGTACATAACATATTGATAAACACTTCACATATACACACACACGTGCGCGCGCGCACGCATACACACCATTTAAATACATACTTTATACAAAGCATCATATTGGTACATACTTCACACTTACACACCACATATTAATGCTTACATCATACTTATTTGCGGCGCATTAATATATTCTTCATACGCGAACATCATGCTGATATATACTTCATAAATACACACAAAATACTGATACCTGCTTCATACATACACACAACATACTGAAACATACTTCTTACATACACAAAACATATTGATACATGCGTTATAAACAAACAGCATACTGATACCTGCTTAATACATACACATAACATACTGATACGTACTTTATACATACACAAAACATACTGATACATGCTTCATAAACAAACATCATACTTATACATACACACAACATACTGATACATACCTCTTACATACACACAACATACTGATACATACTTCTTACATACACACAACATACTGATACATACCTCTTACATATACATAACATACTGATACATACTTCTTACATACACACAACATACTGATACATACCTCTTACATACACACAACATACTGATACATACTTCTTACATACACATAACATACTGATACATACTTCTTACATACACACAACATACTGATACATACCTCTTACATACACACAACATACTGATACATACCTCTTACATACACACAACATACTGATACATACTTCTTACATACACATAACATACTGATACATACTTCTTACATACACATAACATACTGATACATACCTCTTACATACACACAACATACTGATACATACCTCTTACATACACACAACATACTGATACATACTTCTTACATACACACAACATACTGATACATACCTCTTACATACACATAACATACTGATACATACTTCTTACATACACACAACATACTGATACATACCTCTTACATACACACAACATACTGATACATACCTCTTACATACACATAACATACTGATACATACTTCTTACATACACACAACATACTGATACATACCTCTTACATACACACAACATACTGATACATACCTCTTACATACACACAACATACTGATACATACCTCTTACATACACATAACATACTGATACATACTTCTTACATACACACAACATACTGATACATACCTCTTACATACACACAACATACTGATACATACCTCTTACATATACATAACATACTGATACATACTTCTTACATACACACAACATACTGATACATACCTCTTACATACACACAACATACTGATACATACTTCTTACATACACACAACATACTGATACATGCTTCTTACATACACACAACATACTGATACATACTTCTTACATACACATAACATACTGATACATACTTCTTACATACACACAACATACTGATAAATACTTCTTACATACACACAACATACTGATACATACCTCTTACATACACACAACATACTGATACATACCTCTTACATACACACAACATACTGATACATACTTCTTACATACACATAACATACTGATACATACTTCTTACATACACACAACATACTGATACATACTTCTTACATACACACAACATACTGATACATACTTCTTACATACACATAACATACTGATACATACCTCTTACATACACACAACATACTGATACATACTTCTTACATACACACAACATACTGATACATACTTCTTACATACACACAACATACTGATACATACTTCTTACATACACACAACATACTGATACATACTTCTTACATACACATAACATACTGATACATACTTCTTACATACACACAACATACTGATACATACTTCTTACATACACATAACATACTGATACATACTTCTTACATACACACAACATACTGATACATACCTCTTACATACACACAACATACTGATACATACTTCTTACATACACACAACATACTGATACATACTTCTTACATACACATAACATACTGATACATACCTCTTACATACACACAACATACTGATACATACTTCTTACATACACATAACATACTGATACATACTTCTTACATACACACAACATACTGATACATACCTCCTACATACACACAACATACTGATACATACCTCTTACATACACACAACATACTGATACATACTTCTTACATACACACAACATACTGATACATACTTCTTACATACACATAACATACTGATACATACTTCTTACATACACACAACATACTGATACATACTTCTTACATACACACAACATACTGATACATACTTCTTACATACACATAACATACTGATACATACTTCTTACATACACATAACATACTGATACATACTTCTTACATACACACAACATACTGATACATACTTCTTACATACACATAACATACTGATACATACTTCTTACAGACACACAACATACTGATACATACTTCTTACATACACACAACATACTGATACATACTTCTTACATACACACAACATACTGATACATACTTCTTACATACACACAACATACTGATACATACTTCTTACATACACATAACATACTGATACATACTTCTTACATACACATAACATACTGATACATACTTCTTACATACACACAACATACTGATACATACTTCTTACATACACACAACATACTGATACATACTTCTTACATACACATAACATACTGATACATACTTCTTACATAGACATAACATACTGATACATACTTCTTACATACACACGACATACTGATACATACTTCTTACATACACACAACATACTGATACATACTTCTTACATACACACAACACACTGATACATACTTCTTACATACACATAACATACTGATACATACTTCTTACATACACACAACATACTGATACATACTTTTTACATACACACAACATACTGATACATACTTCTTACTTACACACAACATACTGAAACATACTTTTTACATACACACATCATACTGAAACATCCTTCATACACAGACACATCATAATGATGCGTACTTCGTACATACGCACAAGATACTGATACATGCTTCATAAACGCCGTACTATAGTATGTCCACATTTGTTTGCCTTCATTCACGATCAATTATTTTGAAAACTGTCTGTTGCATCGTTATGAAATTTTTCCAGCCGTATTATATTTACCCCCACCCAAGGAATATGTCTTTGATAGGTCCAAAAACAACTTAAATCATTGAAAGCGGCGACATTCCTTTGATGTTTTGCTGAACAACTAGTGATTTCTCGTTAACAAAGTTATTTTTACGGTAATGGGAGACCTGTCAATTCTGATGACACACAAAGGCGTATCCGGATTCGTATGGGAGTGGGTGCAATGAAATAACTAGCTTAAAATCGACAGGGTCGGCTGCATTGCACCGGGTTTTTATCCCATATGGCTCAGTTTCTTTCCGCAGCGCGGAAAGCGTCGCACAAAGCACGAACTCCGTAGTTCCAGCGACGACCCTCGGGAGTCTCCGAAAAAATGCACTCGTGAAATGAAGGACGCGGCCCGGAATCGAACATACAACCTTCGGAGCCCGAGTCAGACGGCTTGACGACTTCACCACGGAGATTCCCGAGAGGGGTGCAATGTGTAATATTAGTAAAGACAGAGAATTTAGAGGCACGGGGTAAATAATTTGTAAATTAACAGAAAAGTAGAAGGAATATATTTCTTACCTTATTTTTCATTTCCTTCTTGTTTCTTCAGCTGATGCTGATGCTGTAATGTTTAGGGCCTGCAATTCGTCTGAATAGTTGGAGCAAAATATCCCAGTAAGTGTGTACGTAGATTAAGGTCTGCGATCTGATCTGTGTCGGACGATTCCAGTAGGTTGATGATTGCTCTCGGTTGCATAAAATTCAATCCATCCTTTCTCCAATAGTCCTCTTCCTCTTTCAACACATGGTCGTGACGTTTTTTCCAGTAACTTTATATCAATATTTAATAGCGCGGACAGACAGACAGACAGACAGACAAGACAGACAGACAGACAAGACAGACAAGACAGACAAGACAGACAGACAGACAGACAGACAGACAGACAGACAGACAGACAGACAGACAGACAGACAGACAGACAGACAGACAGACAGACAGATAGATAGATAGATAGATAGATAGATAGATAGATAGATAGATAGATAGATAGATAGAACAGACTTTATTTTCAAAGGGTAACAAATTGGGCACGCAGGCCCGTCTTACATTCGGCCCTTCCAATCACTCATCTTTCTTTCATCAACAGTGCATAGGAAAAAAAACATTGTCACATGAATTTTGTAAACATAAACAATGCATATTACTATGTTGTGAGACACATCCACCACCCATCCACACATCCCCCATTCACTCCAACTCCCCCCACCCAACCACACACACATACAATACATTCCCCACCCATCCACCACATCCCTACACCTACACATCTCCCCACCCACACACACATCTCACCCACCACACATCCCATCCACCCACACCCCAAGCACACATACATTCAATAACCCACACAACCCCCACCTACACACATCTCCCCACCCACTCACATATCCTCTACCCGTCCCATTTCCCACCAACAATCACTCACCCAATATCCTCCTCCACCCACACACCTCCAACCACCCAGCCAAACACACATTCCTCAGCTACACACACATCTCCCCGTCAACTCACATATTCCGCACCTACCCACACACAAATTCCGCACTCACCCACATAATCTCCCATCTCCCCCAGCCCACTCACAGATCCCGAGCCCACACCTACAAACATCCCCCACCATCTCATAACCTGCACACACTCACCCACCCACATATCCTCTACCCACCCACACATCCTCTACCCACCCATACCCCAACCAAACATCCCTTAACCACACACCCTTACTCATATACAATCACCCACACATCCTCTACCCAACCACACATCCTCCATCCACCCATTCCCTCAGCCACACATCCCTTAACCACACACCCCTACCCATATACACACACATCCCCACCCACGCACAATCTCCCCACCCATACAAACATCCCTAACACACATCCCCACCCACCAACACATTCCCCATTCACAAACACACACCTCCCATCCACGCACACACAACCCACACACACATCCCCAACCCATACATTCATCCCCTCACACATCCCTAGACACACGTACTTATCCCTCAAACACTAACACCCACACATCCCTTACCCACTAATCAACACATACATCTCCTATCTACCCACCCACACTCACACACCCCAACCACCCATCTAAGCACACATCCCCCATCCTCACACACATCCTTCACCCACCCGCAAACCCAACCACACCTTCACCCACCCACACAAACATCATTTATCCACATCCAGCTCCCCTTCCACACAACACCACACCCACACACATCCCAAAGACACATCCCTCACCCACACACAAATAGACAGACAGACAGACAGACAGACAGACAGACAGACAGACAGACAGACAGACAGACAGACAGACAGATAGATAGATAGATAGATAGATAGATAGATAGATAGATAGATAGATAGATAGATAGATAGATAGATAGATAGATAGATAGATAGATAGATAGATAGATAGATAGATAGATAGATAGATAGATAGATAGATAGATAGATAGATAGATAGATAGATAGATAGATAGATAGAACAAACTTTATTTTCAAAGGGTTAAGAATTGGGCACGCAGGCCCGTCTACATTCTGCCCTTCTATCACTCTCTTTCTTACATTATTTCATTCACACATCATTCAAGGCTAACAAAGAACAGTAACAATATAAAAGATATGCATTATAAAGGCATGGGCAAAATGTAAACATCAAAACTACACGACACAGTAATATTAGATAATGGTCTGACACTTCTGGCCTACAAAAAGGTGATTGGCTGTTATACTAGGGTTTTGTTATTATTATTATTATCTCAATTATTAAGGGGGAAGGTAATCCTATTGAGATAGTGTTCGAATAATTTGCGATTATATGAATAGGGATTGGTGATGTCTTTGATTTCTTGTGGAAGATTGTTCCACAGCTGAGATGCAGAGTACGTTAAGCTTGTTTTGTATAAGTAAATCCTAGGCTTCGGAATGTGTAGTATATTTAAACGTTTACTGTGTCTAGCATTATATTTAAACAAAGGCCAAAGGTAATTTGGGGCATTCCGATGCAGGATTTTGTGAATTAGTTTAGCTTTATTGAAAAGCAGGCGTTTGCGGAATGGTAGTAACTGAAGGCGTTTATACAGGCTAGGATTGTCAGATAAATATTTGCTATAAATTAGACTCATGGCCCGTTTCTGTAGTGAGTAAAGTCGCTTGGTGTTTGAATTAGAACAACCGTCCCAGATTGTAGAGCAGTAGTCAAAGTGTGTCTGTATATGAGAAGTATAGAATAGTTTCCTTGTGTCCTCATCAAGGAAGTTTTTAATCTTGGCGAGTTGATAGACTTTTTTCGCTGTTTGTTTAATGAGCGCTTGAACATGGGAATTAAAGGTTAGATTTCTATCAATGATTATGCCTAATGTTTTGTGCTCAATTACACTTTCTACTGGCATGTTATCGATGTGAAGTTGAAGTGATGTGTGTGGGCTTAGAGTTTGAAGTCTTTGTCTGGTTGTTAATAACATTGCTTTTGTTTTAGTGATGTTAATTTGCATACGGTTTGAATAGCTCCACTTAACTACATTATTTAATTCTTGTTGTAAAGACGACTCCAGTAAAATACAGTTTTCAGCGTTTGTGTACACCGTACAGTCATCTGCAAATAGATCGCAGGACGACGAAAGATGCAAAGGTAGATCGTTAATATATATGGCAAATAATAGAGGGCCAAGAATAGAGCCTTGCGGTACTCCAATATTAAAGGTAGTGGTTTGAGACAGAGATTTATTGTGTGATACTACTTGCTTTCTGTTTGATAGAAAAGATGATATTAGAGTGACTACATTAAGGCCAATTTTCATTGTCTCGAGTTTTTTAATTAAAATAACATGGTCTATCATATCAAATGCTTTCTTGAAATCAATAAACACAGTTCCACATAGACTGTTGTTGTTTATATTCTGGTGCCAATTTTCTATCATGTTTGTTAGGGCCGTATGGCAAGAATATTTTGGTCGAAATCCTGATTGGCTGTCAACAATAAGCTTGTTGCGAACTAGATACTGTAATGTTACTTTATGGATGTGTTTTTCTAGTGGCTTAGATAGTGATGATAGTAAGGAAATGGGTCTGTAATTGTTCGGGAGAACATTGTCCAATGAGCCAGATTTAAGAAGAGGGTACACTTTAGCGATTTTGAGAGCTGATGGAAAGTGGCCTTTGGTTAGACACTGATTATATATATAGGTTAGTGATGTACAAATCACTGGCGCAGCACAACGGAGAATCCGGTTGCTGATCCATCTAACCCAGATGAGGTTGTGTTTTTTAGGTTACTGAGGTAAGTGAATACTTCAGTGATTGTCATTAGCGGTATGTCGGAAAGAATATCGCGGGAGCATCTATTCTCGCAAAACGATGACAATAAAGATAAGTTGCAAGGAGAATTAGGTATTGAAGCCTTCAACTGGTCTATGTCAGTTTGAAAAAAATTACTGAATTGGTCGCATGTAATATGATTTGATGGTAAAGAATTTCGGAAGTTATACTTGTTTGTCAAGGTGTTAATTGCCTTCCATATATCCTTACTATTTGTTTTATCCATTACTAAGTTCTTAAAGTAACTTCTCTTTTCCTGTCGTATGCTATATTGAACTTTGTTTCTAAGAGTACGGTATGCACTGATATCCCGCTTTTTATGTGCTTTATCTCTGTCTCTCATAATTTCAAGTATTTCCTGGGTGATCCAAGGTGGCTTGACGTGGTGTTTTACTCGAACTTCCTTGACTGACACATGTCTATCAAAAACATCAATAAAAGTTTTCATCCAGAATTCCAGAGCATCATCCGGGTCAGGAAGCTGATAAACATTGTCTAGAGGTGAACTGAGCAAGTCCTGTAAAAATGCGTTTTGGTTGAAATTTTTGTAACTTCTATATTTTACTTATGTGTTTATGTTTAGGAGTTTTAATTCCTTTTTTAGACCACGTGCAGTATATTGGGTAGTGATCGCTCATTGCACAATTTGGTACGGTGCATTCTATGATGTTGTCTGAGCAAGTTACATAAATGTGATCTATGACTGTTGAAGATGACTTTGTTACTCTAGTAGCTTGTTGTACTATTTGTTGGAAATTGTATGATGCAATTATATTTCCCCATATTATGTTGGATTTATTGGTGTCAATGTTAAAGTCTCCGAGTAGTATAATTTCCTTCCCAGAAGCGAAAACCACATCCATCATGATAGTGAAGTTTTCGTACCAGACGTGTCCAGCACTGGGATTTCTATAAATGTAGCCAATTATCAGGGGAGTGCGGTTTTGAAGTTTTAGCTCTAGCCAGGTGCATTCTATTTCGCAAGTTTCAAAGTCTAGTCTACGGCGAGCATTTAGTAAATTAGAAACATAGGTTATTATGCCTGTCTCTTGTTTCCTACAGGGATCCCTTCTAAATACTTTGTACCCTTTAATAGAGATGTCCTCATCTGAAATTGTATCATTAAGCCTACTTTAACTAAGGCCGAATAAATGAAAATTTTGATTAAGAATAGAAGATAACTCTGGTAGCTTGTTAAATAAGCTGCAAATGTTTAAGTGTCCAAGGCGTATTCCTGACTTATTGAGCCAGTGTTGCCACTTCTCAGACATTTCATCCATGAAGAAAGTGTAAATTCGTCAAAGTTAAGCTAAAATACAAGATCATAAAACAAAATCACAATTACATTAACTTACAAAATGTCAGTAATACAAATCAATAAGTAAATGACAATATTATAACGATATAACTAATTAGACCAACGAATATAATGCAAACAAGGAACAAAACGAATTAAAGAACATACAACAAATAATTAACTTGAAAAAAAAACTACTTCACAAGCTAAGTACCAACTGTTATCCAAAAGAATCAATAAATGACTATACAAGTCAATGTCTCTGTTTAAAGCGGGGAGTGAAGACCCCCTCACTCAGGGTATTAAGGCGGTAAAAAGTATTATAAAAGATATCTAAGTGTCAATCTCTGTGACTTCAATACGAGTCAATGTTTACAGCCACGTACAATCTAATACGTTGCTATATAAATCAATAACCAAGTATGCGCATAAACTTTATAGGAGAGGCCCTTTCTTGTACCGAGATCCGGTGTTGCTTTGTGCTGAATTGCTAGTAAATACCAGGCTGTGTTGGTCCTTGGTACAGCGACATCATAAATGCCTGCCGAAGTGAAGTTGGGCTAAACCGTGTGAGGTATAACAACTCTGGGTTACAATGGAGTGGATACTGTTGATTTCTCACGGGTGTGTAACGACTTTCAACTACAGGCTCTGATTCGTGGCTAACAGGACGCTGTGGTGGCACGTTGTTGTTACTACTGAATTGATCCTTGCTGTGGAGAAGAGGGAACGTATCTTCATAATTATCGTCCTCCTGCGTAAAAGAGGGCGTATTGTACGGATTTGGTGTGATGGAAATGTTCCGTCTGGCTTGGATATCAGGTGCCGTGGTTATGAGTGGTCTGCTCTCTTCTGGCTTATTGGTACTTGATGTGGCGGCAGTATGTCGTCTGGCTTGAGTTTGAGGTGGTGTAGCTAAAAGTGTCCTACGCGATCCAGTGTTGGATGTAGGTTGTGTACGTTCAGGGTACTTAAGATTTTTGGCGAGCAAGCTGGTGCCCAATGTAGACAAATGTACTTGATCTTTATAAAGTCGCTTTTTAGGTGCTCCTGACTGTGAAGTAAACACCGGTGTGTTGTTGATGAACTGTATGTCGTTGTGAGAGTAAAACTTCTGCAATATGTTGTTATTTATGTCAGCTAGACGACGCTGGAATCCATAACTCGGTGATATGATGGAGGAGAAGAAGATGGACGAGTTAGGAAAAGTGTGACGTAATCCGTTCAAGAGCGCCAGCAGTTGAGATGTTGTGATTTGCTGGTTGTTCATGGTGTCATTGATACCAATATGGACGCTTGCCCTTTTTACTTTAAGATTTACAGCCAACATCCTAATCTTGTCTGTTAGCCAGTCAACACCAGCCCCAGGCAGTGGAATTATGGAAACAATGTCTTTGTCTGTAGTAGCCATCCGGTCGCTATAAAGACCTTTCATTAGAGAGTCGCCTATTATAATGTGTGTACAGTCGGTTCGTGCTGTCTGCACATGTTGGTTGTCAGTACGCCTTGCTCGTTGTTTCTCCCATTTAGCAGCAGTCTGTACGTCTCCATGTGACTCTCCCTGTGTTTCCTGGAGGCGTGTGTTGTCTGTTGGCAGTGCACTATAGCACTGTACGTTTTCTGACGAATTTTCTTGAAGCACTTCGAATCTGTTGCTTATCTTTACACCAATGGGATAGACTGCCTGTAGCGTTTTATCTTCCTCTGCACGTTGAGGTTTTTCCGCGTTTTATTTTTGGTGAAACTGGGCTTCAAGATTCTCCGAATTTGATACAGCTGCTTGGGAGTTACACGCTTGTTCAGTTGAGTTGGTGGAGGACTCGTGCTGTAAAGTTTCTATTGTTTTTCTTAGCAACAGATTTTCCTCTCTCAGGAGCGTGATTTCTTCTTTGAGAGCAGTGTAGTCACTGCTGGTCTTGCTGTTAGCTGCAATGTTCGCTGTAACAGTAGCAGTGAGCGCCTTTAAGGATTGCTCTATTACCTCAATGCGCCTATGACAATCGCACGATTGTCCATTGATAGTTGGCGTGTTATCTAAGGCAGGTATTTCTTCTGCTACACTTACGTTGGTCTCTACGTTGTTTTGGAGGTGCTCCATTGGATATTCAATGGCCAAGAGTACTGATGGGGTAGGTGATCTCGTGTTGATGGCATTGTCCTGTTCATTTATTGTATGTGTTAGTTGAGAAACATTGTCTGCTGTGGTGTCCACAGCTGTAGTTGTGGGCTGTGTAGATTCTGAGTCCTCACTCGAGACGAGCATGTTGATGATATCTTGTGTCTTTGATATGTCTCTACTCGTGAATGTAAGTATTGAGTTCTCCAGCTCGATAAAGTCTAATTTTAGCCAAGATTTAATGTTTTCAACGCTGCCCTGAGCGAGTAACTTGTTCTTTGAGTGATATAAATGTATTGTAAGGACTGGCGTCGTAATCAGATCTTCCACGTAGGCCCCGCTTCTATCTTGTCTGTGTTGGATTCGTTCAGGCTTGTAATAATTGATGAGGCACGTTCGAAATGCCTCATAATGGAGTGTATTGTTAAAGGATACTGTAACACATTGGCCGGAGTTGGTGTGTTGGACGACTCGGCCGACTGGATTCGCACACCTGGCTAGCTTGGTCTTCGCCGTCTTCTCTTTGTTTAGTGTGTATGGTTTATTCACGGCCGATCGTAAACCGGATCTTGTTTTAACACCAGTCACCTCCAGAGGGGCCTCTCCTATAGATGACATTACTGCATCCTGTTATCAAACCCGTTTGAAGAATGTTGCGAACTCATCGTAGTCTAGACGCGCCGCGGGCCACTTGAAGTCATGTGTTGCGGTTCGTTTGTTTTGACAATTGAGACAACAGCACAGGCTGATCAGGAACTTGCGATAGTGTGTGCAGGCGACTTACCACGCGCTAGTCAAGCATGGTTTACACACGTTGTCGCTAATCGACAATTGGTAATTTCGAAATTGAATGACCTTACCGTCCATTTATCAAAGGAATCCTCATTTCACTACACCACAGTCACATAAACTTAAGATATTAATTCGTATTAGATCCAGTTTCAGAACTAACACAATGTTATACACAGCATCTCGATTGAAATTAGACAAAACGATAGATAGATAGATAGATAGATAGATAGATAGATAGATAGATAGATAGATAGATAGATAGATAGATAGATAGATAGATAGATAGATAGATAGATAGATAGATAGATAGATAGATAGATAGATAGATAGATAGATAGATAGATAGATAGATAGATAGATAGATAGATAGATAGATAGATAGATAGATAGATAGATAGATAGATAGATAGATAGATAGATAGATAGATAGATAGATAGATAGATAGATAGATAGATAGATAGATAGATAGATAGATAGATAGATAGATAGATAGATAGATAGATAGATAGATAGATAGATAGATAGATAGATAGATAGATAGATAGATAGATAGATAGATAGATAGATAGATAGATATCGGTCGGTCGGTCGGTGGGTCGGTCGGTGGGTGGATCGACCGACCGACCGACCGACAGACAGACAGACAGATAGATAGATAGATAGATAGATAGATAGATAGATAGATAGATAGATAGATAGATAGATCCCCGCCAGAAGCCGGGCCTTGGTAGCTAGTTTATTTATATAATCACGTTTCATGAAAGAACCCCCATTTGGAGACACCTCTGAATCTTTGCGCTGTTTGTTTCAAAACGGAAATCACGTGAAAAATTTTTTAAATGCGGTTACGTGTCTTGGTGAAGCTGTAATACTGTTAAAATCATGGACGTAATCTCTAAGTCGTAATTAATATACCGCATATAAACTAACTTTGAAATCTGCTGTAAAATCTCCAGAACAAAAATGTTTTTGTTGGGTGGACATAATGATAAGGTTATATACTAAATCTCATCATTTTCCCTCAGTTGGTTACTGAGATATTGAATTTTATATTGAGGCAACAACAACAACAAAAAACACTATAATACGTCATATTCATTGATTCATTCAGTAGCATGTCCTTTGCAGAACCTCGCTCCCATAACAACCTTCCGGAAAACCTCTCGATCATAAGCAAGATGTCCCGCGTCCAATACACCCATCTGGAGATCATCCGCCACATCCTGCACCCATCTTCTCTATGGCCTTCCTCTTTCTCTCTTCCCAGGCATATACCCCCCCCCCCCCCCCCCCATTAATGTTCTCTCCAAACTTTCGTGACGTTTCAAGTGACTGAAATATTTCAATTTTCTTAATTTTATCGTCTTTAATAGCCAACCTTCTGCAATATTCAGCTCTTGAAGTATGGATGTATTTGTTCTTTTCTGTACCCAGGATATTCTTAGAACTCGTCTATAACATGTATATTCATAGGTATTTATGAGCTGTTCAGCTTGTTTAGTAAGTGTCCAAGTCTCACAGGCGTATGTTGCAATGGGAAAGATGCATGATCTTAAAAATCTATTTTTTTTTTAAAGTTAATATTTCATATACAAACATCATTATACTTACGTCATATATACAAATGACATATTGATACTTATATTACAGATTTTTTTTTTCCGCATATCCTTTTACAGGACTTAGCTGTCAACAGCAGCATCTTTCAGCTGTCTGTTGATCTCTTGGCAAGATTACGCTCAGTAGTTTGCCATTGCTTTCTGAGCGGCCGGCACAGTTATCCCGCAAGTCACTAGCGGGGGACGAACCGCTCCCAGTTTTCTCCCGCTACGAGACTCTGCGTGATAAACGGGATTACAGAGAAAGTGTTGTAGCTCCTCGGCCAGAGAGACCGGCATATTACAGATACTTACGACATATTGATACTTACGTCATAAGTACAAACGACATATTCAAACTTACATAATAGATACACTAGACATATTGATACTTACGTCATACATATAAAAGACATGTTGGTGCTTATTCCATACATCACACGACATATTGATATTTACATTTTAGATACTCACGAAATATTAATTCTTACGTCATACATACACAAGACATAAGTATACTTGCGTCATACACACACACGACAGATACCTACTTCAATAAAGGTCTTAAGTTCCAGTGAAGGGCAGTCCCCTGCACATCAATCGTAATAATGTGTTGAAAGTGGTTCTTGCTTGTAACATACACAATCTTGTGGATCGGCTGTTGCTGGGTGGCCATGTCCACCAGCTGACGTCCTGTTGGTACGTGAATAATGTACACATGACCTGTATTTGTTCCACAGAACAGGAAATGGTCGTCTTCGGACGTAATAAGCGTGGTAAAGATCTCTGCGTCATGATCAACATGCAGTGGGTTGGTTGCTGAAGGTCGAGCCGTTTCATCGGGTGTGTTCGATGACAAGTGAGTTTTGAGATTAATGTTAGCAACCATGCTTTGGCTACCTGAAAGCAGCACGTAGCAAATGATAGTACCATTGGCGTAGGCGAGGAACACATGTTCATGGCTTCTAGAAAGTTCTGCATTGATAATTGGTAAATTGTTGTATTCATAGGTATTGATGACCTTGAAACTGGAACATTCTATTACGACTACTTGTATTTCTGTTATAAAAAGTATATGCCTTCCATTTTTGGTAGAAAGCAGACGTTTGCAGGATGTGTTGGGCGGCTTATTATTTAAAGTGACAGACTTTGTTTCGGTAACATCTTGAATAGGAGTTGCTTGGATCCTTGTTTTGTTAGAAACAGTCGCGGTGAAGATCGTATCTGGTTTTCCCGAAGATATACATGAACTCGCCCATTCACCTCTAGTGCTTAGAACATTCATCACAGATCCTCGTTCTAAATCAGCGCGCTTAATACTCGAATTAACAGCAAAATACGACACCTTGAGGGACCTAACATCAAACCAAAGCATGTCTGAATTTGTTAACGGCACAGTCCTTACGTGCGCATCTGTTTCTAGACAGTAAACTTCCGCCGCAAACTGACAAGAACGATCTTTTGTTAGAATGACAACGCTGACTTCATCAAGAAGATAAAGTGAAATTATGTCTTCTTTCAGGGTATCAAGGAGAAATTCGTCATGTGTCAGCATGTGGCAAATAGACAGCTTTCTCATTCTCTGTACCAGCAGTTTATCTGTGTAGTTGATGAATATGATGTCAGCAACATTGGACATACAGTTGTCCTCGACCAGCAGTCTATCTGTTCTGTTGGAAGTGTAGGACATAGGTACCAGCATTTGGACTTGGATTTGCTTCAGCCATACTTGCGCCTCTTTGACTACAGCTGCTACTGAGTCTGATGCACGGTGTGGGCCCATGACTTGCAGCCTCGCAAATACTGCAGCAAGAGAGAGTGGATTGTGTGTGACTATTTCGCGAACGGATATCAGTACTTGCTGCAGATACTGAATGTCTGGTTCAAGGCTAACATTGTCTAAACAGTAACTGATATCATCCAGCAGTTCATTAAAACAGCCAAAGTAGACTTCGTTTATGAGCCAGGCAAAGTTGTAGAATACTTTCTCCTTTAATCTAGTCCAGACACAAACAGTATCACTTGAGCTGTGACACAGATGATACGGAATACATCGTAACATCCGCCAGTGATACTTGGACAGTTGTTTATGACTTTCTTCGGACATTTCCTTTGAACTGAGCAACAGTCCTCTCCTGATGAACAGGAAGAAGTTGGCAAGTCGAAAGTGGACAGTGTGAAAGAAACTGTCACTGAGGTATTTCGATGAAATGGCAATGGCAAGAGGCTGAGCTTTTATTTGGTACACTGTTTCTCCTTCAAGCTTGACTCTACTTACAAACGGACTTAGTCTAGAGATGAGTCGCGATATTTGATACTGGTAAGGGAACCCATCAACCACACTAACGATCTCTTTGTTCTCTTCTTTGATCTCATTCAGAAGATCTGAATCTTTGGACAGAAGGTGGAATAATTCATGATCTGCCAATCCGTGTTTGGCAGAGGCTAGAAAAGATAAAGCATACTGTGTAAATACTCGGCCCAGTTGCTGCTCAGCTAGTTCCAGAAATACCAGGAAGTCCACATCGGGATTGTCTGAGAGAGGTTTCAGTTCTGGCAGCGCGTGAGACTGCCACCAGCGAGATAAGGAGAACAGAATCTGGGCGTGCAACGGAGTTACGTCCGTGGGTAGGGCGTTGAGAGCTGCCTGAAGTTGGTCGTTTGTCACTACACGTTTGACAGCCTTAAGATTGTTGTTCATACAGATACAGAAATCATTCTTATCCATGTAAGTTGTAGAGATTGTGTGAACCGTTTTATTCGATCTCATTATGTTGAACAAGGGATGTGGAGTTTGAAGCGTTAGTATCAGCGTCATACCTGCTGTCACAGAGTTCAGTATACAGAGGAGATGGTGGGCATCCAAGTCAGGCAACCGCTCTAGTTGGTCTAAAACAAGAAGGATATCTCCGTGCATCTCACGCTGGGCACTGGCCGCTTCAATGGTGTGACAAAACAGAGATACCGCCTGCTGAAGGTTCATGTCTGTAGGCAGCTTTGTGTCGAGGGAGTAAAGAAAAGTCAGCTGTTTGACTAAACTCTCAAGCACTCTGAACAAGCTGGAAGACCTCAGCGTGGTTCCTAAGCACCGAAACAGAACCTTCCGTCCAGGCCGCCACTGAATGGAATCTCTGAACATTTGAGAAATGATTGCACTTTTACCAGATCCACTCCGACCCCAGAGTAGTACAGTCTTCGGTGCTGAATCTGTTGCTTCTAGAATATCTTTGACCGTAGAAATGATGTCTTCATTTCCAACTATGTTCTCGCTCTGGCGAATTGCTAAAGAAACATGCTGCAGTACTTCAGTGCCTTCGCTAAGTTGTTGTGTGATGTCGTATTCTTGGCTGTGTATTTGGGTGTTCAAGAGCGATGATACACGGGATTCAACAGCGTCTGAAATAGACCTGGAGACATACATGAATATGTGTTTATATTGGATGACTATATCCTTAAATACATTTCACTACATACGTCAAACTCATGTGTAAAGCTCTAGCAATAAGAAAGTTTCAATGGAATTGCTATCTATAAAAAAATTATTGCATCATAATAGGGCATCGCGTAGTGGCATAGTGATTAGTGATCTTGCCTACCAAGACAGTGGTCTAGGTTTAATCCCTAGCAGTGACAGGATTGTTTGGTTTTAACCAATACGGTTCTGAGTTGGCCCAACCTCATAGAATGGTTTGAGAAAATTGTCAGAACTTTCTGAGAATTTTCTGGGGAAGAAATGACGATGAGGAAAGGAGTTGGTCACCCCATCTCATTATTCTAACAACGGCGCAACATGGGCTCTCGCTGGCAGTGTAAAACATCAAAGCTCTTCATTTGAAACGTACTGGGTCCTTTTTTTTAAACGTCCACTCGCTTTGAACTCAAGCGTTGTCCATACATTTGCTACTACTTCTAGTGCACTTGACTGAATTTTGTGTATGGCTTAGCTATCCCTATTGCCTGTGTCCTTAGCCATCTGGCGAACTCATTCCAACTGCTAAGGTTCTTGTAATCTTCGTCCCCAAGTCATGGACGAGAAGTCAACATGTTAGTCCAACTGACCGGTGAAGGGGTTAAACCCGCTACATCGGCATCAGTACACGGAAAGTTTAAGAGCTAGCGCTCTTATCCATTCGGCCTCGCTGACCTCCTTGTGTACTGGCCACTAAATCTGATAGTTAGTACAGCGGTCACGGTCCCTTGAGTACTGGCCACTAACGCTGATGGTCAGTACAGCGGTCACAGTCCCTTGAGTACTGGCCACTAAACCTGATGGTCAGTACAGCGGTCACGGTCCCTTGAGTACTGGCCACTAAAGCTGATGGTCAGTACAGCGGTCACGGTCCCTCAATTAATGGTACCCGCCTTTCGTGGTGTGCTGTTCCGGTGGCAGTCCAACCAACCACAATGGCTACCAGAGATTTCTCATCAGCAACACCTCATTTGCCAGTGTATTAGCGAGATTGATAGGGAACTGCGCTGACAATGCTAAGAACATTGTCGGACGAGGGTTCGATGCCTGGACTCGTTGCCTGCTAAGTGAAGGAAAGATTGGTCATATATGCCTCCGTGCATTCAGGCCTACAAAATGTGGTGGTCCTATCACGTCAAAGACCCGTAGGAATCTGTGTCGGGAGAAATGTAGTTTTGTAAATAGTTAATTCTTCAAGTCGTAGAATAGTGAACGTCTAGAATCCACGGGTTTCCACAATAACAGCAAGAATAGCAACAACTAGAGAACGATAGTTGTGCAGAGGCTTTGTCGCCAGCACCAGTTGGCAGGGAATGATAATTATAATGATGGTAAAGATAGTGTTAAAATTGTCTGGTTT